>CM073571.1:197688791-198288791 GCA_037074715.1 Magnolia kwangsiensis
ATAGGTCTTATAAATTTGGGCCTCATATATATTAAGGTGGGCCTCAACAACGGGCCTCATATGATCAAGGTGGGCCTCAACAATGGGCCATAAATATGACAAGTGGGCCACATCACATGGGCCACATGTATATCAAATGGGCCACACCTAAATATAAGTGGTGATAAGGATTTCCACCATTAGAATTTCCAAGGGTTTATTGGTGGACGTTCAAACCCACTGTTTTCTATAATGTGGTCCACCTGATCCTAGATCTGTCTTATTTATTTATTTATCTCAAGCCTTAAAAATGAGCTTGCCAAAGGTTGGATAGTTTGGATGTAACACATGCATCATGTTGGGTCCCATAGATGGACGACGTAAATGAAGTAGAAGGGACCCGCAGAACTTAGTGGTGCCACTACAGCAACTGCATAGCAGTTGGAGTGAGGTACACCAGCCGTCCCACTCCCATGGGCGGTGTGGGTACAACACTTACATTAGTGGATCCCATGCGGGGCCGACCATAATGTTTATCTGCCATCCAAACCATTGATAAGGTCACACAAACCCTGGATGAAGAGGAAAACAAATTTCATAATAATCCAAACTTCTGGGACACCCAAAAAGGGTTCCAATGGCAGATGCTCAATCGCCACTGTTTCCTGCCATGTGGGCCACTTGAGTTATGTATACAGCTGATTTTTGGGGGGTGCCCCATATGTAAAAGGGACCCATCAAATGCACGGTGTTGATATTCAACACACAACATGGTGGGGCCCACGGCTGGGACCCACGGCCCCTACCTGCCTGATGTCCACGCAACAGCAGGACATTGTTGCGTCCTCTGGTGTTAGCGGCAACAGCGCTATTTTTTTTTAATCAATTTTCTTACGATTTTTCCCATGTGGGGCCCGCATTGGGAGGATCCACTCTACCTATTAGATTTCATGGCTCGATATTGTCCAAAAGAGCCCAATATCCAGTATGTTTTAGCAAGTAGAACATCAAGGTCGGTTCTCAACGGTAACAATACTGTTTTCTATGGTATGGCCCGCCAGATAGTTAGATTGGCTTCATTCTTCGGCTCAACACCCAAAATGAGCTGAGGAATGGAATGGATGATGTGGATTTGATCCTTGCATCAAGGTGGGAGCTGCATGAGCAGGCCTCCCCTAAAGCCCAAATATAATATATATATATATATATATATATATATATATATATATATATATATATATATATATATATATATATATATATTTATTAGCTGTTAGTACACACCCATGTCAGTACACGCATTCCATGTTAGCCACCATCACGTCCAGCGTCCAGGGACGCTGGACGGCATGGATAAACACAGGCATTGTGGTGGGTCCCACGTGAACGTGGTCCACCTGATTTGAATCAAGCTGATACTTGTGTTTTTCCTTCATCATGGCCGTCCAATGGACTCACTGTAAGGTGGGCCTCACGATCAGACGGTCAAGATCGTCTTGCACCGTGGTGGCCGCAAGTCATCACACCAAAGAGAGAGAGAGAGAGAGAGAGAGAGAGAGAGAGAGAGAGAGAGAGCCGGTGAGGTAAAGGGACCCCGCCACTATGGGCCCCTCACTACATTGCATACATCATTGTGGGTCCTACAACGAGTGGTCCTAAAATTAAAATCAATGGTGGATCATCCACCTATTGCACTCCTCCTAAATCCCTTGGACTCCTATGCTCCTTGCCTTCACTTTTGATAGTGGTTGATGGAGTTTTGATGGTGGGGATGAGAGATGAGAGAATGGGAAAGTGGGCCACACTTGTTATTTTGGAAGAGTTTGGGGAGGCTTGGACGCATGAAATTTTTTTTGCTTGGGAGTGTTTTAAGAAAATGAGGGAGAGAAATAAAAATAATGGATGAAGGGATGGATGGAGTGGTGGTTGTAAGGAAAGAAGATAGATAGGTAAGGTTTGGTTTGAAATTTTGTAAAAGAATGATGGGTAGGGGAGAGAGAGAATTGACTTAGGAAAAAGAGGGATGAATTGCTTATACTTGAGGTATGGAGTGTACTTGACTTGATTGATTGATCGATTGATGAGACATGTTGTAAAGATTTCCTCAAAATTTGTAAACATTTTCCTCAAAATGAATGTGGGCCCACATTTTTTAGCCCGGGTATCGGATCGGTGCGCAAGTCGTGGCATTGGAACCGCGGCGACGGTGCGGTCGCAAAGATACAAGTTTCAGGTTTAGTCGACTCAAGCATGAAGGACTCGGCTTAGGATCACGCGCAAACGTCAGATACGGGTCGAGGGTTGTTGGAATTCGACCAAAAGGACCACAGAAGCCTACGGAACGGTACGGTCTAGGATATGGGCCTTACACAAGTTTTATCGGGTTAGTGTTTGTATAACCAAGTGTCATTCCCCAGACTCGATAACCGGACTCACAAGGAACCCAATGGCCGATTCTGGCTGCAACAGCCTCCGTAGTACCCCATTCTCAGCTCTTGAGGTAAGTTCCGATCCTGGGATCCTACAAGGAGGATTTTCATAACAATATAATCATTTCCAATACGAGCATACTCAAGATCACAGCAAGTAAATCTGAGAATAACAAAGGCATACATCACAACCACTATGAATTTTAATCGCCCGATTATAAACGTACTATCTTCTTTGGGTTACTGCTAGACTCACAATCCAGTAACAGGCCCATTTGAACTTTTACAAGTTTCCATAAGGTCCAAAAGGACATATATAAGATAACCAAAGAAAGAAGGAAGATGATCTGCAACACTGGGTCCTCGGCTCGCACACCTATCCAAGCTCCGCTGCTAAGACGCCAACGTAGGATCTCCTACACGCATCAATCACGCATAAGCTTATAGAAAGCTTAGAGGGTGGTGAAAGTGTGTGACAATGGTGCTCAGAAGAAGATAGAGAATGCAGAAGGGAGTCTCGATCAATACTAATACCACTAGCCTTACCAAAGCTATCATGAACACAAGAAGCTATACTAATGCAGTATGATAATGTAGGAAGCCATACCAAGGTTATATTGTGCAATGAGTAATGTAATGCAATGAGTACTGGGCGTCATGCCAAGGCGATGCATTATGAGGCTTACATAGCTGATGTAAATGCAATGCGAAGTAATGTCAGTGCTCATATCCAATCCACATATCAAGTACATTTCCATCATGAGAAAATTATCGGGGTCCATTACACTGCTGGACGACTACCGCTCTATAGACCCAGCACAGTCAAACGAGCGTAAGAGACCTCACTACCCGCCTGTGGACAGCCAATCACCAACAAGGCTTGAAGGTAGCAGACCTATTCACGAGCTGGCCAGACTCAGCCTAGCAATTCCCTCTTACATCAGGCGAGTAAGGCCACACCCCTATCCAACTGACTACACGACAGTGGGAGTCGCGGCCTAACGGTATAAGGCCCTTGTGCCCTCATATATTCCACCCGGTCATGGCACTGGAGTAGATCTTTGGTACCGTGGAAGTTTTAAAAATTTCACCCATGGGCATCCTATGCACCCAGTATGCTCATGTAACATTTTCGGTGTCTAAACATGGTCATCCATGATGTATTTGTGGAGGCTACAGCCCTAATGAAGCAAGGGCGATAATGCTCATATGTTATGCAATGCCAGATGCATGAATCACACAATCAATCGTGCATCAATCCCAAGCATCTAACGTGCTCAAGAGGGGATACTACGTCCCTAGGAAAAAGTATCATGTAATGCCCAATGACACAATATGACCACACACACATAGTATCAACCAAGCATACAATGATGTACATGGGCCAGGAGGATGAATTCAATCACACTATAGGGTGATATGCAATGTATATTACATTCCTCCTATCCAAGAAGGAACCAAGACTAGGTATTTAGAAAAAATTCATAAGGAATCTCACCTCTAGTGGGGGCCCATTTACCTGGGGTAACCCACGAGACTCAGTATACAAACTACGGGTCTAAGTGATATACAAATGATCTTAACAAGAGTCTAAGATGATCATCCAATCACTCTTACATATAACTGGGCCTAGAGGGGTCCATAAAAGGGACATTTAACCACTATTCTCCAAAAAGGCATATCAATCATAAATGATGTGGATAGAAGGCCCAAGGCCTATATTTAAGATAAAAACTAAGGGTAACTATAGACATATATATTCCTCATAATAGGCCATAAAAATATAAAATATCACTTTTAACAACATGGGCCCCAAGAGGAGAATTAAGGCCCAAGGCTCAATTCCCAATAGCCATAAAATCCATGCATTGAGTTGGACTTGATGGGCAGCCCACGTACACAATATACGACTAAATAAGTTTAAGTTTGGATGAAATGGGCCCAACTACATCAGCCCAATATCTTAGCAATTTAAGTGGGCAACCAAGGGCCCAATACTATCATTGTCTTAGCTCACAAGTCCATCAAAATGGTGGAAGTTGGCTCAATATATGGTTGGGCCAGGCTGGGACGACTCTGCCTGCTCTAGGCCCACGGGATGCCCTAAAAATCTGATCTAAGATATGGTCCTCATCTGATCACTAAAGGTAACCTAAAAGAATACACTGATTAAGCCCAAAGATTATAAGAAAACATAAGCATGCAATATGTACACAAGTTCTCAATATGGTGGGCCCCGCAGCCAAATAAAGTTTTAACCATAAAATTTTACATTTAAGGCCTTTTGATAAACTTTTGGCCAGCTTAACTTCTTAGACCTACTAAGGTCTAGAAATTAGTTAACTATGTGAAAATAATCTCATGAAAGCCAACTATATTTGTTGGGGGACCCCACCAGATGGAGAGTACGTATATATCATGAAAAGATCAAGTGGGCCTGTTACTGGATTATGAGTCCAGTAGTAACCCAAGGCAGAGAGTACATCCATAATCGGGTGATCCAAGGCTTGGATGGCCTGGACCAAATATGCGTTAAGGTAGGTTCCACATACATACACATTAAGCCCTAAACAAACGGCCTAGGGTCTATGGTGGGCCTTTAACCATCCATAGAGAAACCCATGGGCCTACCTTATGATCACCCAAGAGCACGTTCAACCTCAACTGGCTTCCAAGAGGTAGCCCGCCACTACTTATATAATATAAGGTCTAAAGCCCACGCAATGCATGGCCTAATGGACCATACACCAAGCCCAACTTATAGGCCAGATAGTGGACCCTCAAGTAAGGTTTGGGCCCAACCACAAAGGTCATAATTCCATATATTGTGGTGGGCTTCATGGGCAGCCCAGTAATTCATTTACATGGGCAAGTTTTACATTTAACACAAGTGAGTTGGGCCTCACTTTTAGCCCAAGTACGGGGTCAATTTAGTGGGCAGCCAAGAACCCAACTTTTTACATATTATTGCCCTTAAGCCCATCACAATAGATAGGAGAGTATAGCCCCAAGATCAATGGGCGTATCCAAAAGAACTGAGTCTAAAAGGCCTAATCACTACCATAAAAAGGGTGGCCATGCATATACTATATTACATAATGGGCCCTAAGGAAATGGCCCAAAACAAAAGTCATCCAATTCATACATTATGATGGACTTGAGGTCAGCCCATAAGCCTAAGAATACACATGGGTAAGGCCTATACTGACAGTGTGGGCCTTGTCACATCAGCCCAAAGACTTAGCAAGACCCTCCACAATATACATTTATGTGGGCCTTGCAAGTCAACCCACAATTAAGCATTTTATGAGGGCATCAAGGCTAATAAATACACATGATCAGCTTGTAGACGGCTCATTGGGCCTGTAAAATAATAATGTCAGCCCCTACACAATCTTGGGCTCAAGGAATAGGTTTCCAGCCCAAATGTCCCATAAAACTATCAAAAATCTGGTAAGGCTAGCCCATATTATCACCTTAAAGATGGGCCTTGAGAGGCACTAGTTACACCCAAAAAAAATATCTAAGAAAGGAAAGCAAGGAGTGTGTATAACACTCTCTTAAATCTGGTGTGCCACAATAGTTCTTAAATAATCAACCATGTAGCAAATTTCGGGCCCCTTGCTGGAATTCCAGCCCACCCATTTCCTGGGCCTGCTGCACTCCAGAAATTTATTTAATTTAGATGGGTTACTGACCCATGGTAATCCACGTATATCATAGTGGGCCCCACCAGATAAAAAGGGAGATATACAACACTTACTTCAAGTGGGCCATGCCATTAGAATGCAGGCCCAGCAACCCAAGGTAGGGGTGTGCCTGAGTATTTGGCCCAAAACTGATCCAAATTACAGGTCATACCACATACAGAGGCCCAATGACCCTGAAAATTTGTAAAGTGGTCCCTCCATGGGTGGGCCACACCCCTAAAAAATTTTAGAATGTTTGGACATTTATAAATATTTTAATTAATTTGAAAAAAACAATCTACCCAAAAAATCGGACTGACCTGAATGTCCCAACGTGGTGGACTAGTCTGGCCCTTGCCAAAGTGTGCACAGGGGTCCATTAGCCCCAAAAATTTGTAGGTGGGTCCTACCATGGGTGGACCACACCTCCACAAATTTTTAAAATTTTTGGACATGGATAAATATTTTAATTCATTTAAAGAAATCAATCTATCCTGAAAATCAGACTGATCTGGACACCACATTATAGTGGGCCAGTCTAGCCACCACCATGGTGCGTACAGGTGTCCATTGGCCCCACAATTTGGTATGTAGGTCCCACCTTGGGTGGAAAACTTCTCCGTAAATGTTTAGAATTTTCAGACCCAAAAGTATTTTAATAAATTTTGAAATTCCAACCTGTCCAGGGTGGAATGTTGCGGGAACAGTGCAGAAAATCTAGACTGTCCACCTCAATTGGACCACACCTTTGGGACCCCAATGAAGGTCAGTTGGGGTTAAATTTTGGGAAAAATCAAGATGAGATCCCCACCTTTCAGAAAAATATATTTTATGGGTATAAAAAGTCCCTAATTAGTACCAAATTCAAGCCCAAGTCCAACAGAAATCTGTCTAGGAATTTCTGGACAGCAATACATGCATGAAATAAAATGAATGTATGGGCCTATTAAGAAAGGGATTGGCCCATAAGTTGGGTACCATGGCCCACCCTAGTGGGCCCCATAATTTTTCAGAACAAACTCTCAAATTTTCACCATTGCAAGAACATTTAAAGTGGAGAAAAAAGGACATTTAAACCATGGTGTAAGTTGAGTATTGATGTCCCTTCCTTACTGGGCTTTTTTAGGTAATCCAGGTCCACTAAGTAGACCACACATAATATTATCAGATTATGAAAGAAAGAAGGAGAAGGAAGAGAATCCGGCCATCAGGGAAGGGCTCCACCAGTATTTAGCCATCCCCACACAATTACAAGCACAAATATCAATTAAAAGACATTGTACAACTAGATATTTTGATGCATGGCTTAGATCTTTGAGATAAATGGTTGGGATGTCATCCCAGCCACATGCAAGGGTCTAGATGACCCATCATACCTAAAAAAATAGAAAAAATTCACATGCAAGGGGTCCATCAAGGGAAGAATCCCATGCATGGACATGCATGTACAATGTGGGCCTCATGGCCACATCTAGATGGTTGTGTAGGATCTCCACCATTAATTGGTGGGTCCTACACATCCAAATGAGAGAGAGGAAAGAGATTACATGAGGAAGAAGAAAGATTTACTTGATAAAGAAAGCATCCACCTAAAGATCTTCACTAAACTTGGATCACCAAGCTCCAAATGCTTCAAGAAACCAAGATAGATGGATGAGATGAGTTTTTAATGGAGGGATTGAGAGGAAAAAGGAAGAGAAGGGGCTGGAATGGAGGGAAGAGGAGCTATAGAAATGGAGGGAAATTGTTAGGGAAGAAGAGAAGAGAGAGAGAGAGAGAGAGAGAGAGAGAGAGAGAGAGACTTTTAAGACTTGTAATGATGGTGGCCTATGGTGATATTAACAAGGCTTAGGGTAATAGCCTTTCTAAAAATCTCAGCGTAGGGTGAAATGATGGCATGAGAAAATGTGCAACCCATGGTGGGGTCTACCAATCATGCAATCAATGGCTCATATCGATCAATGCTCATAACTTGAGATGTGCATATTGAATGGATGCACAAGACGCAGCATTGGAATCACGGTGATAATGCGGTCGTAATGACATAGGTTTCAGCTTGATCCGAGTCGGGTCTACATGACCGGACTTAAAGATGACCGTAAATATTATTCGAGGGTCGCGGGTGGTCAGGATTTGACCAGTAACCCTCCCCACCAACAAAGAAATTTTATCCTCGAAATTGACCAATGCATGACAAAATGAAAAGCAAACACCATCATCATATAATAATCATCAAAAGAGAAGGCAATACAACCCGCATATATCAATCAACAAACGAATGAGGATAACGTTCTCTAATCTCGGCCTTGCATTCCCTAGACACCTCAACCTCAGAAAGATGACCCCATTGCACCTTCACCAAGGGAATGACCTTGGTCCTGAGGACATGTTCCTTCCGATAAAGAATACGAATCGGCTGTTCGATGTAAGAAGCATCCTCACGAACCTCGAGTGGCTGCTAATCAATCACGGGAATAGTGTCCAACCCACATTTTCACAATATAGAAACATGAAACACATAGTGGATCACGGATAACTCAGGAGGTAAGGCAAGCCTATAGGCCACAGCTCCTACGAGCTCGGTAATCTCAAAAGGTCCAATAAATCTCGAGGCGAGTTTGCCCTTCACACCAAAGTGAACCACGCCCTTCATAGGTGAGACCTTGAGATACGCCATGTCCCCTACTGCGATCTCGAGGGGCCGACTACGACGATCAACAAAACTCTTCTGCTGGCTCTGAGTTGTGCGCATCCTCTGCCTGATAACATCAATAGCCTCTGACGTCTCAGCACAAGCTCGGGACCTAAGAGACGACGCTCTCCAACTATGGTCCAACAACTAGGAGATCTGCACAGTCTACCATAAAGTGTCTTAAAAGGAGCTATGTAGTATTACTATCTCCTTAATAAACACCTTGTAAGTTGGTCTATAGACCAGGAAGCACGCATTGGAATGGAATAAGTTGACTTTGTCAGACGATCGACGATAGCCTAGATCGTATCGTGACCGCGCTGAGTCCTCGGAAAATGTATGATGAAGTCCATCGATACGTGCTCTCACTTCCACTCTGGAACGCTCAACATTAGCAATACAAAACTATTCAGCGAGTAAGAACATCTCACCAACCAAAACGGAACACGATAATATCATCGGCCTAACACAGCGATCTTCTCAAAAAGTGTCGATACTGACAATCCCTTACAGTAGACTCTAATAGAAATCTGAGTGAACAAAAGCTCTTGGATACAAAAAGGGTGTGATGCACCAAAACACAAGGCTTACATATGGAGACAAGGAGAATACCCATAACGACTCCCCTAATAACTAAGGGTCCTGCTGAGTCGCGCAAAATCAAGCCTGAGGTTGCTGGGGAGGTGTTTGTCCCCTCTGCATCTGCGCTCTCTGCTGCTACTGGGGTGGTTTACATTGCAGTCTCGACTGCTGTCGAGGTCTCGGTGGCGAGAGCCACTATCGGGAAGAGGGCACTCGCACCTTCGATGCTATACCTGTCCACAATCGAAGCAAACACCGAAAAAGGGGTCGGATGATGAAGTAGTCGGTGGTGTTAATGATGATGAAGAAGCTACTGGATGTGATGCTGATGCTCTCGCGACTCAATAGGCTACGCACCTCTGCCGTTGTCGACGCTGTCGAGAGCTACTAGAGGGGGTCTGCCTCTTCCGACCTCTCCTTTGATCACGATCCCTCTCCGAACCGGTCTACTCAGCCTCACCCTGAAGTACAAATACCGCCAATGGAGCTCGCTGTAGAGTTAAATCTCACAAAAGGGGGCTCGCACGCTCCTGTTTCACCTGTCCAGGCATCTTAGGAACGGGTCGACGGGTCTAAAGAACATCAGTGATGATCTGCATCAACTGCTGGAGATGTTCAGCTCCTACAGGAATCGCCAGATAAATGGGGGTAGCACTAGCCTCTGACGGAGGCACAGGTATAGCGGGAGCATCAGAAAAAGGTATGGCAGGCTCCAGAGGAAAATTAGGAATCTCATATGGTGGGGCAGAAATCGCTCAGGTCACTGGAGCAGAATGAGAACCACGTATATGGGCACCATGGCCACGGGCGTCACAATCATGCACACCTCGACTAGACGGCATGGTCTACAGAACGACCAAAGGTGATGGACACCTAGGAATTAGAATCCTTGAAAGCTCAAACGAAATGAGAGAAATGCACTCGGGACACTACTTGTCTTAAGCTCGTAGCAGATATGTGATACTATCCTAACTTATCAAAAAATTTACTTGTTATGCTGCTGAGATTTCTAGAAAGGCTATTACCCTAAGCCTTGTTTATATCACCATAGGCCACCATCATTGCCTAGGAAAGAGAGAGAGAGAGAGACTTTTAAGACTTGTAATGATGAGCTCTCTCTCTCCTAGGCAATGATGGTGGCCTATGGTGATATTAACAAGGCTTAGGGTAATAGCCTTTCTAAAAATCTCAGCCTAGGGTGAAATAATGGCATGAAAAAATGTGTAACCCATGGTGGGGTCCACCAATCATGCAATCAATGGCCCATATCGATCAATGCTCATAACTTGAGATGTACATATCGGATGGATGCACAAGACACGGCATTGGAATCGCAGCGACAATGCGGTCGCAATGGCATAGGTTTTAGCTTGATCCGAGTCAGGTTTACATGACCAGACTTAAAGATGACCGCAAACACTATTCGAGGGTCGCGGGTCCCCAGGATTTGACCGGTAGGAACGCGGGACCAAAATGGATGGAATGCATACTCACACACACACATGCACACATCCGAACTCGGGTCGGGTCTCACACCAAGCTTAAGACCTAAACTTATAGACCCTGCCTTAGCCCAACCCAATGTCAGGTCGGTCATAGGTCGGTCGGGTTGAACCCACCCAACTTTCAGCCCTAATTCTAATCATGTGATCAATTAAACTTTTATTTTTCAAGGAGTATTTACCATTACTGATTATATCTTATAGTACATTTTTTTCATCATTATTAAAGGATTAGATGTGGTAGAGTTGGGCATCAAGTCGAGTTGAACTGAGTTAGGGCTAAACTGAATCGATCCGGTTTTGAAGTAGACTTGGCTCGAACTCGACCCAACTTGGTACCGAGTTCAGTATGCCTGACCCAATCCAAGTTCAGGTCTGGCTTGGACTAATCCGAACTGAGTCTGACTCAGACACAAGTACCAATTCGGGTTGGGTGTAGTGGGAATCCACGGGTTGAAATCATAACTTAAAACCTAGATTCACTTGCCATAATTGCCACCTCTCCATCAGCTACACGACATCTCGTATCCGAAACCTCAGATTTGAGGTTTTTTTTAATATATATGTACGAGTCAAATTTCATATCAAGTCAAGTTAGTACCGAGTTTGATTTTGGGTCGAGTCAAGTCGAGTTGTTGGGTGACTCATACTCGACTCAGTTTGAGTTCGGATTGGACAAAGTCAACTTGATTCAGATTGACTCACCCACTCCGCTCAAATCAATTAGGATCTGAAAAAGTTGGTCGAGTCAAGTTTGTCGAGTCGAGTCATCTTGTGCCCAGCTCTAAAGCGGATAAGGTGTAGTCGTCCTCACCCAAGACTCTAGAACTTACTGTGGGACCCACCTTGATGTATTTATTCTACAATTTTAGGGCATGATCCAAAAATTAAGCATATCCATATCTCTGGTGGACCACACCAGGAAACAATTGTGATTGAATGCCCCACCATTAAAAGCTTCCTAGGGCCTACCATAATGTTTATTTGCTATCTAACCTAGCTTGATCCAAAACTATTGTAACCAAAGAAAATGATTTAGTGGTCAATCACCATTGTTTTCCTATGATATGGTCCACTTAAGATTTGGATCTATTGCATTTTTAGGCTCATGCCCTAAAATAATCCAGCAAAACAAATAGACCATGGACATAAATCAAGGTAGGCCCCACAATAAGGGCCACTCAATCTTGAGTGAGCGGAGGCCTCACCTAATAATCTCTCATTTCTTATGGTATGACCTGGCTAGACAGGTTAACAGAGTGGACGTAACACAAGTCTGTCTTACATGAAATGCAAATAGCCACTTACACGAAATGCAAATAGCCAACATGTCGGCTGACATTTTCTTCCCCAACTAGCAGCGGGAACCACATCTAAAAACTTCCTAGGGCCCATCATAATGTTTATTTGTTATCTAACCTAGCTTGATCCAAAGCTATTGTAACCAAAGAAAATGATTTAGTGGTCAATCACCATTGTTTTCCTATGATATGGTCCACTTAAGATTTGGATCTATTGCATTTTTAGGCTCATGCCCTAAAATAATCCAGCAAAACACATAGACCATGGACATAAATCAAGGTAGGCCCCACAATAAGGGCCACTCAATCTTGAGTGAGCGGGGGCCTCACCTAATACGCTCCCATTTCTTATGGTATGACCTGGCGAGACAGGTTAACAGAGTGGACGTAACACAAGTCTCGGTGGGGGCTTAGCTTGTGTTACTGAGGATTTTCGTGAGGCCGTAACTCTCTTCACTGTCTTACATGAAATGCAAATAGCCACTTACAAGAAATGCAAATAGCCAATATGTCGGCTGACATTTTCTTCCCAGCGGAAACCACGTCTAAATATGGGCCTTATGTGAACCAATCGAATGATATAGTGCAATTTTTCCTCACATGCCGCGGAAATTTACATTTCTTGATAAGTAGAAGAAGTGCACGTGGGTACATTGAGGGAAGCGGATTGCATGGGCGAAGACAAACGTCAGGTCTTTAAGACAAAATGTTATGCAGATTGAAAGGAGATCAAAGTAACATGGCCCCCACAATTATGCATTTATTATATCCACATCGTTCATTTATTTGGCAAGATCATTTTAGAGTATAAGACTAAAAATGATTCATATCCAAAACTCAAGTCGACCACACCACAAATAGCAATGGAACAATGATTACCACCGTTAAAACATTCATAAGGGTCCACCATGATTTTTATTTTCCATCTAATTTGTTCATAAGGTCATGCAGACATGTATAAAAGGAAAATAAAAATAAAAATCAGATTCATCTAAAACTTTTGTGACCCCTAAGAAGGTTTTAGTGGTAGACCTTCAATCCCCCACTTCTTTCTGCAGTGTGGTCCACTTGAGCTTTAGATCTGTCTTATTTTTAGGCTCAAATCATACAATTATCTTCTCAAATAGACAAATGGTTTGGATATAACACATATCTCTAGGAGGGACTCACAAAACTTGATGACGTCAATACACCACTAAGGCATGAGGTAGATTGGGTACTGTTTTTGCCACGACATGGCTCCTTCCGAATTTGAGATGACATGATTAGATTGAATGTCAAACACAAGATGAGAAGGGTTAGGAAAGGCATGTTTGAACGTTCTTGTGTGGATGACATACTCGTCCAGACTCTAGCAAATCTTGCCGCGACACCTTTGGTGAAGCTCCTTTCAAATGGGGTAGTATCCTGAAGGGCTATGAACAGGGACGTAAACAGGGCATTGCCCTGCCTGGCCCAAGTTCTGTGGGAACGGATAAGCTGTTAGCATGGGGCCTAGCTTAATGATTTGTTATATATCAATACTGTTCACCCATTTTTACAGCCCATATTAAGATGTGGTCCCAAAATTTAAGCATATCTAAATGTTAAGTAGAACACACCACAGAATGGTGGTGATTGTTCCCATGGCCGTTTGTAAGAAAATATATAATGTTTAATTACTATTCAAGACATTGATAAAGTCAAATAAACATAAATAAAGGGAAAATACAAATATCATCTTGATCCCAAAAAATTGAGCCCTACAAAAAGCTTTTAATAGTGTAGTTTAGCATAGATTTGGATATACTTAATTTTTTAAATAACGTCTTAAAATGAGTTGAGAAAATGGATGAGCGACGTTAATATACAATACATTCATCAAGGTAGGCCCCACACAATCCGGGTCTTAGCTGGGTAGTGTTACCTGGGTAATAGCTAATCCGCTCCCAATTCCACCCGTTATGTGGGAGTGATTAGACAAGTAATCCAATATTGGGTTTTTTCTTAGCCATGGGGCCCACTTAGATGTATGTGTTGTATATCTATATTGTTCATCAGTTTTTTAGTTATTTTTGAGCATGATCCAAAAAATAAAGCAATTTAAATTTCATGTGGACTCACATGGTAGGGATTGAATGTCTGCCATTAATGGGGTTGTAAAGTTTTGATCAAATTACGCCCATGTGACCTTATCAACAAGTTGGATGACAAATAAACATTACATTGGGCCTTAAGAAGTTTTTAATGATGGGCATTTAATAACAAATATCCCTGCAATGTAGTCTGCTTGAGATTTGGATATGCTTGGTTTTTACAACCATGCTTTTAAATGAGCTCTAAAAGATGATAAATGATGCAAGATATACAAAACATAAATCAGGGTGAGCCCCAGAATTAGGGAAACACCAACTTATTACCCAAGTAACACCTAATCCACTCCTCCCTATGGATTTGATGGGACAGCAGGCCCATTTAGAAGGAGACTTAGTTAAGTAGGTACCAGCCAAAACAGCTTTCAAATGAGCGATGGTTGTGTGCTAACCCACTCATCCCTGTAATGGACAAGGGGTGTGACGGGTTACCATGGTTTATGGGTTTTATCCACATCATCCATTCATGTTGCCTAATAGTTTTACAGTACCAGCTTAAAAATGAGACAGATCCAAAGCTAAAGTGAAACCACATGACAGGAATCAAGGGTGATAATGACATCCACCATTAAAACTAGGGTCCATCATGATGGTTAATTGCCATCCAATCTGTTCATAAAATTACATAGGCATAAATGAAGGAAAAACACAAATATCAACTTAATCCAAAGCTTCCATGGTTCCAAAAAATTAAATCAATTGTAAGTATTTAATCGCTACTGTGTGGTCCACTTGAGCCTTGGAGCTGCCTCATGTTTTTAGCTTCTACCCTAAAATAATATCAAAAAAATGGATGGGCAGTGTAGATGAAACTCATACATCACGGTGGCCCTCAAAGCCCCTTCCGTTACTAGCTAGGGAGGGAAGAGGTAGTACGCAATCCACGCTTCTTTCTTTAAGATGCTTTGCCATTTGCTATACAACGAAATCTCTCTGCTTCAGAGGCAGAGGAAATTGAGAGCGGATTAGGTGAGAACCCAGCCCCACCCGAGACGGTACGGCCCTTACCATAGCACATACATTCAAATGCTCTTATCTTATGTATAAATATCCCACAAAGTAGCCAATCTCCCTTCATCAGCTCAGAGTCTACCACAGAGAGAAGAAGAACGAAGTAAAAGTAGAAAAAGAGATGTCATCGAGCACAGATAATCAGGTTATCCGATGTAGAGGTATCATCTTAAATTACCTTCTCCTTCTTCCCTTTCTATCATATGTAATTTTGTAATATCTATGGGGATGATCATGTTCTTCCATGGATGGATGCAGCTGCAGTAGCGTGGGAAGCAGGGAAGCCGTTGGTGATAGAAGAGGTGGTGGCGGCTCCACCACAGGCGATGGAGGTCCGTTTGAAGATTCTCTTCTCTTCCCTCTGCCGTACTGATGTCTACTTCTGGGAAGCCAAGGTTTCTCTCTTCTTTTCTTTCTTTTTTATCATAATCATATCATTCATGCTTGTAAAAGAAAAGAAAATTATATATATATTTGAATATATATATATATATATATATATATATATATATATATATATATATATATATATATATATAATTTTGAAATAATTTCATCCATGGATGGATGAAATAATTTTGAAATATTTGAATATTGCAAGGGCAGACACCTATATTCCCTCACATCTTTGGCCATGAAGCTAGAGGGTATGATTCTTTATTTTAATTACATTTTTATTCTTTTTAATTTTCATTTTTCTTCATATATTTTAAGATATTTAATGTTTTGGCCTTTGGTTCTAGCTTAAAGAAAATGATACAAGTACAATTACAATACCTTTTGCATTTACAGTTTAGAAGTATCTCTATCTTATTTATATGAGTGTAGAGTGTTGGAGAGGGTGTGACGAATCTTGAACTAGGTGACCATGTGCTCCCTGTGTTCACAGGGGAATGCAAGGAATGTGCTCACCGTAAATCGGAGAAAAGCAACATGTGTGATCTCCTTAGAATAAAAAGACAGGAGAGTAATGATTAGTGATGGGCAATCAAGGTTTTTCATCAATGGGAAGCCCATCTACCATTTTGTAGGAACTTTTACTTTCAGTGAATACACTGTTGTTCATGTTGATTGTGTTGCCGAGATCAACCCTGCTGCTCTTCTTGATAAAGTTTGTGTTCTTCGTTGTGGAATCTCAACAAGTGGACTCTACACTGCCGTAAAAATTCGACTTTCTATTTGGTTAACTTCCTCTGTTTCATGAATTTTCAACATGAATTCTTTTTTCTTGTAATTGTATTGAGTTTTTTTACTTATAGGACTTGGTGCCACTTTAAATGTTGTGGAACCCACAAGGGGTTCCAGTGTTGCTGTTTTTGGATTGGGAGCAATCAGCCTAGCTGTGAGTTTTTTTCCTTTTTTTTTTTTTCTTTCCTTCTAATTTTCTTCGCAGAGGAAATATTTGTGTTCTATCAATATTTTGCTAAGCAAATTTTAAAATGTGATCCAATTTTTTTCACATGTTGGGGCTATGGTAGCTGATGGATGTTATGAGTATTCCTAATTAATATGATTCAAACCATCTGATTGGAGCCTTGTTGAATGTGGACAGTTGGTTGCAATTATCCATTTTCATTAGACAACTAGCATCAGCTGATAGAGAAAATTTTAGGGCATAGACAATCCCATGATGCGACTGTGACTCTAATCTACAAGATTAATCTATTCAATTGTTGAGTCAAAAATGTTGTTTCTATACCCAGTATGTTTGTTCTTTCCAAAATTCAATTTCCTCTCATCTATATAAAGTGTATTTATGTTATGTAACTTCTCACTTTATGAGAAATGATGTAATTATATCATGTGATTAGGCTACTGAAAGGGCTAGAATTGTTGGAGCTTCAAGGATTATTGGTGTTGATTTGAACCCAAAAAAAAAAAAAAAAAATTTCGAGGAAGGTTAATGTTACACTCTATTTACATTAATAGATTTTTTTTATTGGTGTTTTGTCTTTATACACGTATCATTGGATTTTATATACATTACTAATTATTCGACTTTCTTCTGATATCAGCAAAGAAATTCGGCATTACGGAGTTTGTAAACCCAAAAGAACATGACAAACCAGTTCAAGAGGTTTGTTGTAGTTTTCTATATATTTTCTAAGTTCGAAGCATTTGGCTGTAATTTTCTACTAAAAAGTATTTTCAGTAATTTAACAAGTTCTTGAATTTCAATAGGTGATTGCTGAGATGAGTGGTGCAGGAGAAGATTGAAGCATTGAATGTACTGGGAACATCAACGCCGTTATATCTGCATTTGAATGCGTTCATGATGTATTTTTCTACTCTCAATTCTATGCATTGTTCCTTTAGGCTTGATCTTATTCTGTAATTTATAACACTGAAATTCCATTAATGTTCACAGGGTTGAGGTGTTGCTTGTGTTCTGCGCTTCCCAACAGTGGTATCAGAGCTCTTTAACGGTGGATCTCCGCTTACTATCATCTAAAAGAGGTAGGAGGCTTATTTTTTTTAAGGATCGGTATAATGGCCCACCATTAATATCATCGTCTGATATGATGCACCATATCAGATCTGATGTTGTGTTTATGCATATTCACACGTTTTGTGTTTGTGTTGTAGATATTCACATGTGTTCATACATATTCACACGTTCTATGTTTATACAGTAGATATTCACACGTTGCCAACAACACGTGATATGGTGCATCACGTTACCAACAAGCCATATGTTAACGTGTGAGGAGGGCAGACGCGTTGTACTATAACTAATATATGTACATCATATGATTGTACGTGGAAGGTTTCCATCCAATTTGGGATGGAATGGTGGGGTCCATTTGTAATGCCATCTTGGGAATCCGCTTTAATCATTATTTTCTCTGTATCATCTTATGATATAGGGTTAAAGATGAGGCAGATCCACTAATCTAGTGGACCACACCATATAATTGTATGTTAAAGTAACATGTTAAAATACAACACGTCAGCCTACAAGTTGTTCATTACACGTTTCCTACATGTTGTACGTCAGCCTACTTGTTGTACATGTTGCTGTATACGTTGCTGTACATGTTGATGTACATGTTGTTGTACACGTTATTGCTATACACATTGCTGCAATATGTACACGTTGGCTGATGTCCACATTTGTAAACGTGTTGGTAGATGTCCACGTTGTTGTGATGTACACGTTGTTAAGATGTACACTGTGTTGTGATGTACACAATCAGCTGTTGTACATGTGAGAAACATGATTGGCTAATGTGCATTTGATCAGAGGATCATGTCATAGCTGCTGTACAAGTGGAGATCTAATTGGCTAGTGTACACCTTACCATGGTAGTTGCACACGTGGGAAGCAGATTCAACATGGTATAAAAAATTCATGTGTTGTATCCATGTGCTATAAGGAGTCTTCTCAACGCATAGTTATATGTATAACTTTTAAATTGACGTCAACAACATATATAGGACTTCTCATGAGGTATGTGTTGTATCCAAACCATTCATCCATCTAGTGAGCTTGAATTTATGACAAATATAATTATCAAGTGGGTCACATGGATGCACGGCATGGATAAACTACATACTTTTGAGGTTGGTTCAAAGGAGTTTACTAAATCTGCTTTCCATGTCGCCAATATCAATGTGGCACGTGTACATGGGATAAGGGCCGCTCACCTGGTAATGATGATGCACACATGATAAATACATAATAATGCACAAATGAAGTGTTGTATGAAATGAATGCATGTATGCTTGTGAAATGATGTGCCCATGAATTGCCACACTGCTCAGTTTTTCAGTTTTGATCAAATGGTCTTATTTTTCAATGATCTAAACCGTTGAGATTGTTAATCTCATTATGGACTGCCCCTAAAATAAATATTTCCCACAATGAATAATCCTATTAATATCACATCAACATGATTATTAGTATATGAGATATACAAAATGGGGCTCATAATATCAACTGTTAGATCACTGAACTATGTTCCAGTTGCTCACTTAGAGTAACACAAAACCCTAAGGCTTTCTTGCAAGTGATATGTATATTTCACGTATTTTGTTTATGACATGAACATATACATGTGTGAATGTGATCTCCTTTATATCATTCTCTTCACTACTGATCCAAAGATCATTAGTGATCGAAACGATCATTTACCATGATGATCAATGTTGATGATAGAATCAATCATCAATATTGAACATTAACGGTAAATATCGGATCCATCACTAATGGTCATGATCACAAGTGAAGATAAAACTCTCTTCATATCTTAGCACTTTTTTTTCTTTTGATGATGTGAATATGTATGAGAATATTCGGCTTGATGTGTTTAGATCTTAGCCCCCTACATTTTTCATTAGAAATTACAAAACTTAGTGCTTAGATGCTCCCTAAAATAAAGGTTGTGTATAACCTAAGTGGGAGTTTATTCTCCTTCACCAAATGATGCTTGCAACTAATAATGGAATGTTGTATGTTATACAATTATTATTTTATAAAAGTACTAATTTCATCTTAAATTGAGAACTTAATTGTTCTACACCGCCCATTCGGGTATGTAGACTTTAAGATCTCATTAAGATGTGTTGACTACTTTTATATTATGAAAATTTGTATAACACGTAGAAATGCCGATGATTAGTGTCAATACCTTATATCTTAGCTAAGCAGTGATACTCATGCAATGTAGAGATGGCCACCAAAGCGTAAATCGCTGAACAGCTCAAGGGACAATATTTCGACGGCAACAACTACGAAGACTGATCCCGCGAAGTGCGATGCCTTCTGGACGAGGACGACATATCTCACACACTCGATGTAGTTCAAGAGGAACCCATCTTAGCTGAAAATGGGAATTTACAAGAACATAGGGTTGCGATGACTCGCTACAATAAGTGGCGAAAACATAATCGTTCAGCCCGTAATGTTCTTTTTAGCACTATGCACAAAGAACTCATACCTACGTATGAAGTGCATGAAACTGCTAAGGGAATCTGGGAAGCACTGACAGATGCCTATGCACAGAAGTCAGATGCGAGAGTTAGGACAATGGAATTAGAATTTCAAGAGTATAGGATGTCTGTCGGTTGTCCCATTAAAGATCATATTCGTAAGATGGAGCAAATGATAGGTGTCCTTAGGAATGTTTGCTGTAAATTGACTGAAAATCAGAAGATTATAGCCATGCACCGTTCCTTGCCTGAATCATGGGCTCAAATCAAAAGAATTCTGAACCATACTGATTCAATCACTACGTTTAGAGACTTTTGTGGCCACTTGGTACATGAGGTTGAAATGAATGCAATTCAGCCAAGTTCGGCCAAGGCCCTTGTAGCAGAGACCCATAAGCGGAAAGCTAACAATAAACGGTCTAAAGCTCGCAAGAAGGCGAAGAAGAATAACCAAGAACAGAAGTCCACAGCACCTGCTCCAAATCTCAATAAGGGGAATGGAAAGAAGAAGCAGAAAAAGACAAATGTTGTCTGCTTTGTCTGTGAAAATTCTGGCCATTATGCTCAACAGTGCACCCATAAAAAGACGGTAATTTCTCAATCACTAGATACTTTGTATGTAGGCGTTTGTCCTGAAATCCTTTCCGTTGATACTATATCTAACGAGTGGATTTTGGATTCAGACGCAATAAAGCATGTGACAAGTAGTCGTCGAAGACTCGAGGAATTTCGGCCTGTAGACAAGGGGAGTTACAAGCTATACATGGGCAATAATGCTGTTGAAGACGTACTAGGGATTGGCGTTTTCCATCTTTGTACGCGCATAGGGCGAACAATAATCCTCCATGATACTCTTTATGCACCGGGGATGCGTCGAAATTTAATTTCTGTTTCTAGGTTATTAGATGATGGTTTTGATATTCGTTTTTTCGGAACAAGAGTTTCTTTGAGACATAATAACCTCATTTTTGCATGGGGTAATTTAATTTCAGATTTATTTATTCTAGACGTAGATTGTGATAATGCCCCTCTTGCTTTATCTGCTATGTCGAATGAAACTATATTATCTGAATCTTAAAAATGGCACGCGAGGTTAAGTCACATAGGAAAGGATCGTATGACAAGACTAGTACGTTCTGGTCTGTTAGACTCCTTATCCAAAGTTGATTTGCCATTTTGTGAACATTGTGTGTCTGGGAAGACTTCGAAGAAACCATTTCCCAAAGCGGCTAGGTCAAAGGGTACACTTGAGATAATCCATTCAGATATCTGTGGACCCTTTAATGTACATGCCAGAAACGGATGTCAGTATTTTGTCACTTTCATTGACGATTACTCGCGCTATGGATATGTGTATCTCATCTCACACAAATCTGAGGCTTTTGATTGTTTTCTTAAATATAAAGCTGAGGTGGAAAATCAGCTTGAGAAAAATATTAAAATTCTTCGATCTGATAGAGGTGGTGAGTATACATTTAAAACGTTTAAATCATATTGTGAAAACATTGAAATTGTTCGGCAATACACGATGGCTTACACTCCACAATAAAATGGTGTTGCAGAGAGAAGGAATAGGACACTTTTGGACATGGTTAGATCGATGATGGCACAAGCCAATCTCTCTACCACATTTTGGGGAGACGCACTGTTAACAGCCGTCTACATCCTTAATAGAGTCTCATCCAAATCCATTCCAAAGACTCCATATGAGATGTGATCTGGGAGAATTCCTTCTTTAACCAACCTACGCCCTTAGGGATCTTTGGGATATGTTTTGCTACCTACTCCGCATAGAGGTAAACTTGACAGTAAAACCATTGAATGCGTGTTTATTAGGTACCCTATGCATTCAAAGGGATACGTTCTGGTTTATGAGGACCATGGACGATGGATTGAGATAAAATTTTGAGACGTGACCTTCGTTGAAGATAGATACCCAAGCCGAATGTAGCAAAAGGCTCCAATAGAACTTTTTGAAATACCCGATGTATCTCAGGAGAGTGGGAGTTCTGCTCTACACGATGATGATGCTCCTATAGTTCGTCAGGACAGTGGGAGGACATCTGAGCAGGCTCCTGAGTTACGTCGAAGCGAGAGAGGATTGATTCCCCGAAGATACTTTGATATTGAGGGGCAAACATTCTCTTGTGTTGCGGTTGATGATGATGAACCTGATTCATATTAGGATGCATTATTATCTTCTAACTCGGCCGATTGGGTGAATGCTATGGACGAAGAGATCGCTTCCATGAAGAAGAATAATGTCTGGGAACTTATTGATCTGTCTTTCAATCGCAAAGCGATAGGTAATAAATGGATACTTAAGATCAAAAGAAAGGCAGATGGTACAGTGGACAAGTATAAAGCACTATTAGTTTCTAAAGGTTTTACACAACAAGAAGGCATTGATTACGAGGAGACCTTTTCACCTGTTACAAAGTTCTCCTCAATCCGCGTGATCTTGTCCATTGACGCAAGTTTAGACTTAGAGTTATATCAGATGGATGTAAAGACCGCATTCTTAAATGGTGACTTGGATGAAGAAATATTCATGCAACAGCCCATGGGTTATGTGGACAAAAAGCATCCAAAGAAAGTCTGTAAATTGTTGAAATCTATCTATGGGCTGAAGCAATCTTCAAGACAGTGGTACATGAGGTTCCACTTGGCCATCACCACTTTTGGATTCACGATGAGTGAAGAAGATCATTGTGTATACATGAAACGGTCTAGAAGATCTTTTTTGATACTATCTCTATATGTAGACGATATCCTGTTAGCTAGTAATGACATGTAATTGTTAATATTGACTAAAGATTGGCTATTTTTGAACTTTGAGATGAAAGACCTCGGTGAAGCCAACTTTATTCTTGGGGTAAAAATCATCAGGGTTCGCCCTAAGAAATTTTTAGGCTTGTCTCAAGCAACCTATATACAAAAGATCTTAGAGCGGTTCAAGATGAAAAATTCAAAAGCTGTTGAAACCCCTATGGATAAAGCTACCAAGCTAGACAGGAAATCGTGTCCCCAGACTGAAGCCGAGAAATTGGCTGTCCTCAGTACCTTATGCAAGCGCAGTAGGAAGCTTAATGTATGTTATGCTTTGCACCAGACCGGATATTGGCTATGCAGTTAGCATAGTCAGTCGTTATCAAAGTAACCCGGGACAGTCTCATTGGCAAGCCGTCAAACGTATATTTCGCTATCTCAGAGGAACAAAAGACCTAATGTTGTGTTATGAAGGCACAAGCCTCGAGCTCAAAGGATATTCTGATGCTGCTTGGGGTAATGACGTCGACGAGGGAAAGTCTAATTCAGGCTATGTTTTCTTACTCGGAGGAGGAGCTATCTCATGGTCGAGTAAGAAACAGACATCCACAGCTCTTTCATCTATGGAGGCCGAGTACATTGCATGTTGTGCTGCAGTTCAGGAGTGTTTATGGGTTCGCAGATTTCTATTGAGTCTGGATATTGTACCGATTGTTCGTCAGCCTATATCGCTGAAGATAGACAATACTTCTGCTATTGACTTGGCAAAGGACCCTAAACACCACCAGAAATCTAAGCACATTGAGATAAAGTATCATTATGTCCGTGATCAAGTGAGAGATAAGAAGGTCGCCCTTAGCTACATTCCTACCAAGGAGATGGTGGCTGATCCCATGACGAAATCCATAACTAGAGATCTATTTCAGGTTCACGTCAGGCAGATGGGATTGAGGAGAACTTGATTGATGTACTTGTTTTGTAGTACCTTTGATCTTTCATTAATGAATAATACATACCATTTATTCAGTATTGAACACTAATATTACTAGGTATAAAGATCATCAGCATTTACCTTAAAATCATGTAGGATTTCTATTTTTGTCGGCAGGCCGGTCACCCACTCGCACGGGTTGACCAACCTAGAATGTACGAGAGAAGTACATTTGGGGCCATGTTTATACATTGAAATATGAACTTCCCTTTATTGTGAATAATAAATGATGAGGATATGAGTGAATTGTATCCGCCTACAAACTTATAAAGATTGTAGATGAGACTGATAAAGTCGAATAATTGCACCATTCCTTTACATGCGATCAATGTTATGGTCTGAATTGAAAGTCAGGTTATGAGGTTATGAGAGGAGTCGTACCTCATGTAGAATAACCTGCGTATTGTAGACCCGACATTCACCTAGTATTGTCTACTTTACGACGTGGATTGTAGCCACGTGCTGGGACCTATTACCTACAGATTGCTTTGATACGATCTAATCATTGCAACGTGCGAGTAGTCAGTCCCGTAGGTGACTCTTTGTGTCCTTAGCTACCCTCTTCTTGTGTATATGAGGATGAGATTGAGTGTCGCTACTTTAGTGTACAATGACGAAAGGTCCTTGATTGGTCAGACTCGGTTACGCTAGGAAAGCGGCTTGATTAATTCCAAATTACACATCTGCGTGGGGAAGATCCCATGATAGCTACACCAAGTTTCTAGAACTATAAATACACACTTGAAGACTTATCCGCCGACAGTATCGAGTTGTTTTTATTTTTACAAACAATATTTTTCTTAAAAAGCATATATATATATATATATATATATATATATATATATATATATATATATATATATATATATATATATATATATATATATATATATATATAAGTATTGCTTTGAATTGGTTTTAGTCGAAGTTTGTGAAAAATTAAGTTTTCAGAATAACTCGATTAGTTGGATAAGTGCGTATGTTGGACGAGTACTCCAGATCGGGAGTTAACTCCATCCGATATGGTCATGCGGACTAAGACAGGCATTGCAAAGCTTGGGTTATTGAGTACTAGTTAGGTGGTTACTTAGTACTTAAACACCTATGAGAAGATTTCGGTGATCCAGCTGGTCTCACGCCTCTGATTCTACGGTATATAGTGGCCCCGGATTGCGATCTATAGATCAGATGGTCCCAAGGACAAGCCAAAATAGACAGACTATAGTGCACTCTTTTTCTCTCTGTATACTCTCGGTGTTTCATATGATTCGATGCGTTACATGAGAGAAGCGCACTCCCCTTTATAACAGAGGAAGAAGAGTTTGAGTGAGATTGAGATACGGCCACACGTAAGCCGATCACATCCTAACAGAAGAATGAGAGTTTAAGTGGGATTGGGATAAGGCCACATAATCCGCTCACATTCCTATCTTCAATTAAAAATCAAATTCATATTTGAATTTGAAATCTAATTGAAGGTAATCGTACCCACTAGTGATTGCTCACAAGTGGGCCCCACTGGTCTACGTCCAACATTGCTATACTAGTCGGCATACCTCACAGAGATGCTTTGTTCAAGACACACCCCATGAATTTGTTAAATGAACCTTCTTTGGAAACTATAAATCATGGTCGGGTCTTCCTTTAGTTGTGGAAAAATACATGAATAAGGTATGCATGAGTAGATTTTTGTTACATTGAACTGTAATTTCCAACATATTTTACTCTAGACAATGAATTATATCTTTGTATTCATTTCGACAAGAGATAGAATGCAGTGTTAAAAACCACTTTTATCCATACATGGACTGTTCATGGGATCTGTCCTATGTTTGTTAGACTTAAGCCAAAATCAAATGGTTACATAATCCCTCCCACTAATTGGAGGGCTTTTGATGATTATATATGGTCAAAACAGTTGCCAGAACACAGCCCTATAGGAAAATTTAAAATAAGTAAATAAAAATAAAAATCCTACAACCAGCAGCTATGTTTATCGGCTCGTTATGGTCAGTTCATGGTAGGACCCATAGATGAAAGTTATGAACCTCATATATGCCTCTAGATGAGGATATAGGTTGATGCTATGATCCCTTGCCTTTTAACAAATCTAATATAAGTCATCTTCAACTTAATTGCCTGTTAACTTGTTAACTGCAGGAACCATTGTTACACAGCCTATTCTAGAACACATGATTTCTGCAACAAGTACTTTATTATAGCATATATCTCATTATGGTTGCCGGAGCTTGAATTAGAGAAATTCATCACACATGAAATTCCATTTTCTCAAATCAACAAAGCCTTCGAGTATATGCTCCAAGGAGATGGCCTTCGGTGCATCATTCGCCTGGATGGATAGTATTCTTGTTTTTCCCAATACAGCATGTGTTTGTTTGATTTGGGTTTTATAACTTGTTTGCTTGTTGACGTCTCAAAAAACTTAAATCTTTTTTATCTTTTTGGTTAGCTTGTTAGTACACCCACTGTCAGTTCACACTTCACTGTTATCTTCATATTGCATTTTATCTGTCATGATTCAGTATACTGCAATCAGTACATTCTCAGCGGGTGAATTTATTTGCATGGCCCAAGTGGATACACCAAACACTACAGTTGATCAGTAACAACACGACCACAAAAATTGTAAGGTTGTACATCTAAGCATTCACGGCATCTTCATTAAAGACTGGTGCGGCAAATGGGCTGGATGGGCTAGCTTGGGCCTCTTTGGGCTAAAGCCTTTTAAGGACTTTCTTGACTTTAAGCTAATTTTTGAATTTATAGGATACCACCTAATAAATTACTTTTTTAACTTACATGTAAGTTAATAAGATATTTTTTGAACTTAATGTTAATTTAGTTAAGTGCCATGTAAAAGTAACTTATATGTTGAAAGCTACTTATCTCCATAATAGATGGTCCATACCAGAGGCCCCACATGATGGATGGTCCACATCAAAGATGGGCCTATACAATGGACGTTCCACATTAAGTGGGCCCCACATGCTAGATGACTCATGTTAACATAGGCCCACATAATAAATGATCCACATCAAAGGTCAACCCCTAATCATAAATGGCCCACATCAAAAGTTGGCTCCTAAAGATAAATGGCCACATCAAAATTGAGCCTGGCATGATGGACAACGGATGCAGATAACCTGCGACAAGCTCACGGCAATTTTCTATTATAAGAAGGTAGGTGAGGCCCACCATGAAGTTTGTTAGAAATCTACCATATCCATTCATTTCGCTGGATACTTTTATGACACGGGCCCAAAAAATGACGCATAAGACATGTTTGAGAAGGAAGAAAAAGAGTCCTTGAAAAATAATAAATGACAAAAAAAAATATACATCCATAAGACACTAGCCTCCAAGGAAGAACAATTTCATCCCAAATATTTTTAAAAATGTGTCATGAGCTAAATAAGACATTTATTTAAGCCTTTTAAATTTTAGAGCATTTGGAAATATCACTGCTACTTTGGTTAAAATCTATTTCTTTTTTCAAAAATTGACGCTCCATAAAGTAGTCAAAGGTGGGGCCTACTGAATAGTCTGTAAGAAATATTGCTGACCATCTATTTCCTAGGATATTAATAGGATGGATGGGAGCTTCAGACGTGCAGTTTTGTTATAGCAGCACATCGAAAGCAGATTGAGCTAGATGGATGGTCGAGATCAATTGAGTGAAAGCGTCAACGTGTCCGAAAAGCAGTGATGGTAGGGAGAGCTCTGCTAGTTTAAAATTTAAAAAATAAAATTAAATTAAAAACTCAGTTGTACTGGCTTTCCCCACCGCATTTGGGAAAATATCATTCTCGGAATTTATCAGCATGGGATTTTGAGTTTTTCTGGTAATATTATGGGAAAATCTAGCTGAAAATTAAATATTAAAAATATTGAATATAAATTAATAAAAATATAAAATATGGTAAAACTAAATTAATTTAAAATTTCATTAAAAACTTGCGAAAAATAAAAAAAAAATTACAAATAATTGCCTAATTAATGTAGAATTTACTTTCCTTACCATTATTAATAATATGGTCTAAATGGATGGCTCATGATAGATGCACCAGGTTTCAACATTGGAGTCATGAGTAGGTTTTTCTTATATTTCCATTACAAAATTTTTTATTTTTTCCAAAAAGCTCCAGCAATTGGGTTGTGGGCTAGGTAGGCCCTACCTTGATGATATGTAAGTCCACTTAATCATTAACTGATTCACGATAATTTGGGCAGAGAATCCAAAACACATGGTATTATATATGTGGGAGTACCACACCAAAACCGCCATTTAGGAACGGTTTTAAACCGTTCCTAAATACCTTAGGAACGGTTTAAACCGTTCCTATTTAAGTAGCGTCGCATATAATCTGGAACGGTTCAATACCGTATCAAGTACCGTTTCAAATTTTAAGAACAAACTCTTAGGAACGGTTTCAAACCGTTCGTAAGGTTGCAAACGGTCAATTTTAAAATTTTAGGAACAAAATTTTAAGAACGGTTTTAAACCGTTCTCAACGGTCAAATTAAAAATTTTTGGACCGGTATTTTTCATTATTTCAAATGGCCAATAAAAGCTGTACATCTGTTTTTATATTTAAAGATCAAAGTATATTATATACAATTAAAAATTAATATTGAACAAATTGCTTACAACTTTATAATAAAAATTATATATATATTTACAACAATTAAGTTTACAATTGCATGAATACAATATAAAAAAAAAAAAAAAAAACCTCCATGATGTGCTCCACTCCTAGAGAAAACATATGGTCCTTTGTGGTTGCACCATGACTTGCAATGACACTCTGAAAGAAGAACTTGTCTTTGCATTGCATATCAGGCAAAGCTTTATGGGCTTGCATTGTAATTATGAAAATCAAAACAAAGTAAGCAATTTGATCAGCCAAAAAACAACATAAAGATTCAAAAACTAAACACAAAAGAGTGACTATTCAACAACAAAAACTAGAGGATCACCTATAATGCTGCATGTCGTCCCAGGCAAAACAATGCTTGTGTTAGGATGCAGTGTTTCTTCAGATTGGTTATTTTAACCTGAAAACAATAAGACAAAAAATAAAAATAAAAATAGCATGGCCCAGCCCATGATGGGTAATATCAGATCAAGAGGTGGGCCCACCAGTACATTATAGGGTCAAACAAAAACAAGTCATGCCTTTCGATCAAAGCATCACATGATACCTCAAAAATAAAACATTCAGGCAATCAACTAGCATATAGATTTCTTCTTTTGTTCCATCAAGAAATCTATAGGTGTCAATGTATAAATATGCGAGATATCACTGAAACCATACACCTTCACCCATAGCGAAAAATAGTTGCAGTAGAGATGGCCAGAATTTCTTACGTTTACTGCTTCCTTCTCATCCTATGTCTTTTACTCAGGTTTTCTTCTGATCTGTGTTTAAAGAAGTAGATCCAAGCTGTTCATTTGGTGGTAGACCTACTATGAATATGCACTGCTGAGGAAAAGGACCACTCCACTAATCAAGTGGGGCACACATCTAACTTGTCGAGTGGAGAAGACCATCGGATAGGATGAGCCTAACATAGAAATTACATGGCCCAAAAATAATCCTAATTGGATAATCACAGCCACAATTAAGGGAAATCACAGGTGTACCATACATTTTCTAAGTCTTCATTCAGATGGTTGTGATCATCTCATCAGATCATTTTTGGGTCCTTGTTGAATCCCATATCCAATTTTCCAGCATGATTGTAGGATGTATTCATGTATCTAAGGATACAACGCGTCACCATATTAATACTCTCTCACTCTATAAATACATGAGATTTCCACAAACCATACACATCCACCCACACTGCAAATCCGTTGTAGTAAATATGGCCAGGCTTCTTTTTTTTGTTCACACACACACACTCACGCTGGTGGAATTTCACCACCTATGGCCAGGCTTTCTTTCACACACTACCTCCTCGCTCTTTCTTTCATAGTCCTAGTTTGGCAAGTGCATGAACACCTCATATCTAAAGCACAGTCCTACACAGCAACTGACTGATCGAGAGGATAAGAACTCACCGAATGAACCGTCATTCCTCTCTTTGTAAATGCCCACAAATTTTGGGTGATGCCACATGCGTGGGGCTCGCCTGATGAACTACACACTTCTCACACACATGTTATATGGAAACGTGCTGTGATAGTCGGATGCGAGTCCTACTCCATCAAGAAGCCTTCACATCTGTTCGTACAAAATTTCTAGTAGTTGATCTTTGTGTTTTCTGCAAATAAAATGAAATTGTACCCCATCATGAAGATATTCCAAACCCCTTGCAACATCTAGTGCTATATGAACCCTCAAATCCCAACTCAGTGGCTCATGTGTTTCACCTACATAACCGATCATTGAAGAACATGTCACGTCTAGTGGTGTTATTAATAATAATAAATAAATAAACCATGTGCATGAACAACAGCATATTCACATCTCTGCACTGTTACATACCAAAAAAACTTTAAAGAAGAAAAAGGTGTGTTCACTAATCTGAATAAATGTTGAGTTGATTACAACTAGGCCCATGATTTGGACTTGGAACTGCCATACATGTGCACTTGTACAGTGCCATGTGCATGTCTATGAATAGTCACACAGCCAGATTCTTTTTGTCATATGTGAGTGCATGACACATGAGTTCAAGACATGAGATAAGCCAAGGATGATTTTGACAAGTTACTCAAATCCCTAGTATTTTTCCTTTGCTACCACAAAAAGAGTTGATGGGGTACTAACTATACAAATGAGAAGCGAGACTGCCGTTACACATGTAGACATATACAAGCATGTGCTGGCCTTTTTCCGCACAATAGCCCACCAAATTCACAAGGTTTTTGTGATGTAATCTCCCAAGCAGTAGAACCTGCAAACAAAGAGAAACAGGGTCGTGTTTACTCAAAAGCCAAAGAAGCCTTTTGTGGAAGACCCAATTTGATTGATGAACAGTAAATTAAGTCATGGGAATAAACAGCTGAACAAACAAAGCATATAGAGTAAACGGTGATATCTTCATTACTTAGTCTAAAAACCAAAGGCTAGGACTGTCAAGAAGTAACCGGTGTTACCTCTTCTACCAAACGGGCTTTTGTTATAAATAAATTTAAACTAAATAATAGAACCGTAAACAAGGATCTGATACCAATTTCAAAGGGATGAACGACAGTAATGTATAGCTATAAATATGTTTACATGAAGCAATAAAAATATAAATTAACCAAGACTTTAGGTAAGCACACAATTATACCTGATTCAGCAAGTTCTTATCTACAACAAGAGAAATGGACTTTAACAAATATGATTATATTCCTGAAACAAAACAAGCAGCATCTTTCAATTCAACCAATATCAAAACAAAACAGATATATGGTTCATTTAATTAAAGAGGCATTTAACATTCTATAGAAGTATTTGATGTACCACATAATCTACTGCAATTCCATATATCTAGATGGAATTTGCATGCGACCAAATGCAATTCCATACCACCTAATACCGCACGTCAAACAAGCATTTTCAGTCTAATAACTAAATCTACTGCAATTCCATACAAAGTTGTACTGTTGAATTTCAACTGACAGTAGTTTGAATTGTTTCTGATAATTTTGCTTCGTTCTTGGCTTGTTTGGATGCTCTTCTCAAATCTAATTTGAAACTACCATTTTTGATAGATTGACCTTTATTTTTTCTACTAATTTTAGTTCATAGCATGCATACATATAAATTTTCCCTCTGACCAGCAAAAGGGCAAAGCCTTCTGTAAGAAAATATAGAAATCCTATACTTGGATATTTTTCTTTTTTAATGTTTATAGAAATCCTATACTTGGATATTTTTCTTTTTTAATGTTTATGGTTATGTATCGTCTCATGGATTCGACACTGGACTTCGTATTAAAGAGGGAAACTAATTCAGCACATCAATTTAAACTTTGGGTGCCACTTCTCATTCACATCCATGCTTATTGGAAACACACACAAGAGGCTGAGAAGCTTGGCACTGACACTAGTCAGCACCACAAAATCAAAGCTCCCAGCATCAAGTAGTTTTGAAATGCCAATAAGATAACCTTCTATTTACTTCATAAGCAAAAAATGCAATCCACATTCATAAACAATACAAGGTAATGGTTTTTTTAAAGAAAATGAAACTAGTCAACAATAGAAATTTTGTGAAAGAATAATATAGGATATGAGTTTACCAGTATCTGCTTGGACTCATTATGAATGCTTTCAAGATGGATTTGAAAGAAACGTAACTGCAACTAGAGGGCTACTTCCCCATTATGAATGCTAAGAGCTCATTTGGACACACCCTCAAAAGGGGCTTTTGAGGCCTAAACCATTTTGAACCAAATGGCAGTTCATGTTGTGCACTTCCATAAACCCCTTTCTGATCCCCCACTAATCAAAATAGGCGCGGCAAAAAAAAACTGATTTTATTTTCCTTCAACTGAACTTCAGCCTAATAGCTAGAATTTTGAAATTTTGCTATAAACAGATTTCAGCTTAAACAATTTACAACTTGTGATTCAAACTAAAGAACAAAATAAATAGCTTGTCCTTTATAAATTCATCGAACACATCCAAACCACTTCTTCCCAAACACAGCTGATCAGCCAGAAACTGTACTAATTAAATCTACCAATTCAGCATGGAAAATCTAACAAGCCAATCAATACTAAATTATTCATAAAGAGAAACCCAATCTTGAATTATGATTAATACCTCAGAAACCATAAAAAATCTAGATTGTTCATCTGACAAGCTGATTGTGCATAAATAATGGACACACGAATGCAAAAATAAAAATAAAAAATCTCAGTCATAAACTGGATAGGCTTTTCCAGTTGCATGTGGACAATTGGCAATATTTGTTTTTTAGCCATTCACTTGCAAGCCAATACAAAAGGACAGGTTGTCAGATGGGGGTTGAATCGTCTAGATCAATCAAAGTCCCTGTATGGAATGCAGTTCTAAACTGAAACACTGTAAATTTAGACCGAGCAGCAAAAATATTAAATAAGACAAATACCCCCACAAATCAACACAAATGCGTTGAAAACACCATATCCTGGCCCTGTTCAACTACTTGGAACAGAAAAGTAAATTCCCAACCTTAAATCAGCTTAAATCCACAAGGCACTACTTGTTCAATACCAATTATGGAGAGTACTCGTCGGCCCAGACTAGCAATGCGAGGAGACGGATCTTTGGCTAGCGTGTACATTGCTAGTACACATTCAGAATACATTGCGGTATCTAGGGATCTTGGCCTTGAAAAGTTAATGACCCCATTACTGGCACCATCTCTTGATAATATACGGGAATCAGAATGATGAGAAGAATCATCCGACAATGGGGACCCATGCATTATCCCAGAAGATGCAAGTGGGCTGCTTATAGAGACCCTTCCATCTCGGCCTACAGCTGTGTTGTCACTGCCAACTCTCAGTACAGGACCAATTTGGGAAGGAATGGCACTAGCAGGCTGCAAGTACTGGCTTGTGTTAGTATAGCCATTACTTGGACTCCTAATAGTAGCCAAAGATGGCAATGAATTCAGCAGAGAATTAGATTGTGGCTTCCAGCATGCAGCAGCAATTAAATTCAGGTGCTTATTGTGGCCAAAGGCAAAGCTTCTGGGAAATCCTCCCACAGCTTTCCAAGACAGACAAAGCCACTGGAGAAGTAGGGGCTCAGTCTGTGTATCATGTGGATTTGCAAGTTGCAGATGCCTAAAGCATACATGTATCAAATTCGCCTGAATACAGGCCTCCTGTCCCAGCCGGTTTCCATCCACAATAACCACCAAAACAAAAGCAGCCATTGCACGCTGCTCTGGATAAGCATCCATGCTGTCAAGGAACCTAATAAAATATATGTGCCCACCATCCTTTACCAGATCAACCTGACAAGACTAATTTTCAACAAGAAAAGAACATGAACATTTTTCCAAAACCTGACTAGTAGCAGAATGAGCAAGCTTACTCAATCCAGAGAAAATGATCTAAAATGAAAGAACTAAAGGCCATAAGTTTATAATTACTGATAACTGTAATTTGCTACAAGGAGTTTATTTATAGCTTTTAAGGCTAATGGGCAAAAGAGAAAATAAGAAAGCATCAGGGTAATCCGGAGTAAAACGTGAATACTTTATCAAGTGCAAGGATCTTTGTCCAAATAAATACAAGAATTTGGCGCAATTCTATTGCTGTTGTTTGCAGCAATTTAAGCACATAGGGAAAGATTCCAACTGACAAGGCCTAAAAGACCCAAAAAGAAGAAGAAGAAGAAGAATGCGTGAATGCATAGTAGCAAAAAAAAAAAAAAAAAACAAAGAATGCATCAGGGAAAAAAAATCCCAGATCTACAGCCCAAGGTCCCATATCCAGGAACCTCCCAAGAAGTACCAGCGCATGAAATAGATGAGACTGACTAAGCAAAACCTAAAATATTGACAATTAAGAATTAGGGATGAAAAATAAAATGAAAAAATGTGACACCGACAATATGGAAAAAAAAAAAAAAGGTTAAATGAAATGGGCGAAAAAATCTCATTAAAGTACAAGTTATGCACAATACACAACTCGAGAGGCTAAAACCAAAAGAAAATAATGCTGACGACAAGCTTGACAAAATTGATAAAGACCAAAACAAGAACAATACCGAAAGCATCTGTCCACTGGAGAAGAAATAATTAACTACTATAATTTCTTAAGAAATAGGAGAACAAAGATGCAATGGACTTAGAATAGGGGGAAAAGTACATAAACTGAATTGAATAATACATGTGTCACGCGCAAGATATCCTTACCATACAGCAAACCATATCCCAACAAGATTACACGATGAAACATGATGATGTTTATCAGTTTTTCTATTATCAACTCAGTTCAAGTCAACTGTCAGGGCCATTTCACTCCCACCACCACTTCGTGAACTCCTTCCACTTCTTTGAACATAAACACCCTTGAAACATCAATTGCCAAACCAGAGTTCTTCTGAGGAAGAAGAGAATGATATCTCCTAAAACAAAAACTCGACCCTTGCAAATTCCAGGAAAGCACGGTATTCAGAAAATTCATGCCTGTCCACCTCGTTCTGAAAGCACGAGCAGCAAGCCCAATGATGTCCCTATTAAATCCTAGCCAATTTGATTGAATCATGTTCAAGAATCCAGAGAACATGTAAAGATTGAGCATCAAGGGTTACCAAACAGATCACTGCCACCTTGGAGGACTTTAGGCACCTCCATAGAAAGATATTGTTAGAACTCACAGTACCAATCAGGAATCAATAAAAGCATACAAGTAAAAGTAGATCAGAAGCATTAAAGGTGCATCTGAAGGGCTTTCGATATTAATAGCTAGTGGCGGAATGGCAGGGGGCACGAAAGAGGGGGGAGGATTTCAAAGGGGGAGCATTTGATGATACTGTAGGAGCAGAAACCTTGGTAGAAGAGTCCTGCCATTAGGTATCCACGACAATCTCAATGAGCAGAAGACTTTCTCCATATGATGGTAACATTTCTAGACTGGTTCCCAATCCAAAAGAGGAAATAGTCAAAACACAATAAAAATAACATACGGTGCAATTTTGAAGGGCAAACAACGACACCCTTTAAGGCAGAAAAATATCCCGCAAAAAATTAAAAATAAATGCAAGATAAAATAAATGCCTCACCTGAAGAACGATAGGCAACTGCTCTGGTGGTTTTTTATGTTCAAATCATGCTTCAAATGCTGTCAGCTGCTCTGTGAAGAAAGGGCTTGGCTGAATTTCGAAAGCAAAGACATGAAACATTATGGCAGGGAAATGAAATGCATGAGAGCAAAATCTGAAAACCATTTCATGGATTCTTCTTTTTTTAGTTACTTCTCTGAACCAGTCAGTGCAGCATTATCAATTGAATATAGAATTTTTCATTATGGTATAAACTTAGTGAAACAGAAGACCTGGAACTCCGCATTTGGTTCATCAATCAACGATTTTAGCTGAGAAAGACAGATTTCAGCGGCCATGTCCCACGCATCCCTACAAAAAGAGATGCTATAAATGAGAATGACATAGTTGTAGCAAGGCAACAGTACCATGGAACAAATATTTCAGGTAGCTACCACATATGGTGTTGATGAGTCGAAGGCAACACCCTTGCAAAAACCTTCAAATCAAGCACCGAAATCTTCTAAATCCACTCACTTCAACTGCATTTCCAACGTTTCTCTGATGAAACTCGATTTTTGAAAGGGAAAGCACTGAAACGCATCAAATCCAGCAGATTACTTACATTCTTTCCATACCTAGACAAAAGGATAACTCGTTGTTTCCGAGAAATTACCAAAATTGCCCAAACGAGCAGTACCAAAGAGAGAGGGTTGAGATCGAGATCCACACACGTCGCCAAGTTCTTTGGATCGAGATTGAGAGAGAGGGTTGAGATCGGGAGAGGGAGATCGATAGAGAGGGTTGAGATCGGGAGAGGGAGATCGAAAGAGGGAGATTTAGAGAGGGAGAGGGAGAGGGAGAGGGGGATGAGAGAGGGAGACGGAGGCGCGGTCTACGAAACGGAGATTTTAGGGCTTTTGGTGTAAGAAAATAGGTAAAATCAATCAGTAGTCTGCGGTATATATAGAGCAATGTGCCTCTTGGGCCTTGTGGGGTCCACTGAGAGGTATTTAACTGAATCCATTCCGTCCATTTGTTTTAAAATAAAACAATAAACCAAAATAATAAAAATTAAGAATATCAGACACTCAATTGAGACACACTAAAAAAACAGTGAAAGTAACCACTTGAAATTGCAGTACGGTTGAGAATTGGAGTACGGCTTAGAACCGTTTCCGATCAGAAACGGCTTAAAGCCGTTTCTGAACCAAAATTTAATGTGTACCAGTTCACCGATTTTGGTGTAGTGACTGTTAGCCACAACACAAATAGAGCAGGACTAGCCACATCCAATTTGGCTTCCACTGCATAGACAAACAGATATCCAAGGCAATGTCACTAACGGATGCAATTCAGCACCTCAAAATACTACTGAAAAAAATTAAGTGGGAAGCTCCACCCATTCTTCGCTGGGGAGCTCCTGTGTAATCTGAAATTCCAATTGGACCACCACCATCCCGTGTGCCCTATATTTAAAATAACACCAAATTGAGAGGGAAGCATATAAAAAAAATCAAAAAATTCTGCGATCTTTACGATATCACTGATTAAGTAATAATATATGATGGTGTGGAACAAAGAATGTAAAAATTTTTCATCCAAGAACTTGTGCAAAGGTTTCATAGAGACGTGATAACAGTAAGTTGTAAAGAACATAAATGAAAGGGAAGGGAATCAAGTGGGAAAATGGTCTCCTTGTAATTTTTGGTATATGACTTACAGCTGCCAAGCAGGAAGGAAAAAGCAATTGACAGCAAAACTTCAGTTCTCAATTGTTTCTGTGGAACATTTCTTTGCAATCCACATAGGAGTAATGAAAAAGCAACCATCAAGGGATGTCAAGACTCCAGTCATAGATTTTTCCCAAAAAGAAATCCCTTATCCTTAGCTTTCTACACCGGAGCAGATCGATTGAAAGGATGTGCTGACAATATTCATGACAATGGGGCAGAACTAAATGTAGAATGACTGATAAAAGCAAAATGAAGATTGTCACAAGGACCCTTCAAAATGATGTACCAGAGTTCCAGATCTCAAGTTTTAAATCCACTGTAATACCCAGAAAGCATGGCATCTCTGGCAGCTTTGGACATTGGATTTGTGACCATCCACTGGCAGCCGAACATGCTAATGTGAAACATGTGTGTGGGATCCAGCTTTCCATTAGATGAGCCATGCATGCATAAAAGATCCAAGATTTCCATTAGAAGAGCCACATGCAAAAGTCAAGCTTTCACTCCTAAGTTGGGCACAATATACAAAAGAAATGGATGACTAATAAAACCTTTTCTTAACATCCATTTGTTTTGTATACAGTGGTCCACCTAAGGAGTGAAACACAATTTTGAGCCCGAAGTTCTAGAAGGTGCGACCCACTTGATGGAAAGCTTTTATCTCACACCCTTATGCTACATTGGTGCGTGTGGCTGCATTTGGTCATGCAATGCTCCATGCACATATGGGCTTAGGAAACCTCACCTGCAACTTATGCCTAGGTGTAAGAATCAGGTCACATGCAAGTCAGGAGAGCCAACTGTATGCAAACGAAATGGACAGTGAGCAATTAACATAGATGTATGGCATATCGGCTTGAGCAGATGGCCTGAATTTTGCACAAGGGAAGCTATGTAGTGGCTTGATGATGCATGTACAAACTCTCTCATCAAACACCTCAAATGCGCTGAGAATCATCGCTAATAAAATCAAGACATTACCAATTAAATCTCTAGTTAAAGCCTAAAAATGATGTGCAGCTATTCATATTAGAGCAACTCATCAGCAAAATAGAAGTGTACATAAATGGAAACCTATCATGATGTACTTATTCCACCCAAAGTGGTGTTGGTAATCCACACTAAAAAATCCAGTGGATCTCAGTGTGGATGGAGGACACTTTCGGATTGGAAGTTTCCAATCCATCGATCAATTACTACAAATAAACAGTCAAGGATATAACAATAAACAACTGAAGAGGCCAAAGAGGCTTTCAAACAATTAAAGTTGTCAATTCCATGTGAATTTATACAATGGTCCATCAAAGAACGGTCAACTAGATAGATGTACAGTGGTTTCATCCAACCATACAGCGACTTGTGTAGGTCAAACTGGACCACTGCTAGCACGATTTCTCCAAAAAAGGGTCTTGGTTAAGCATTTCTTCAAACGGTTGGTGTGTAGAGTTCTATATAAAATACTATCTTCCTTGACATATACAAACCACAAAAGGAATGGAGTAGCTAGCAGTAGATTTTCATAGCAAGAATTTAAAGCATTTAAAAAAATAAATTACTTCAAGAATATAACTAGAATTTAAAATTCATGAGACTATTTTTCTTAATTAAAAAAGAAAAAATTCATGTGATTATACTAACTACAAGTACGGATTAACAGGTAAATAAAAATGAAAAGGGGAAAGAAATCTCACTAATGTAGCTCTCCCAAGGAGAGAAAGTGCGTGCGAGTGCTAAGAATTACGCCGTATAGTTTATGTCGACGGAGGGTATGCGCAGAGTCTTAGACCAATCCACTCCCTTGTCTGGTTGGAGACTTGCTTTGAATAATGAAGGCATATTCCACAACTCCAATTTCTTGAGGGTCTTCAAGTAATGTAGTCCTTTCAGAAGCTTCTTCAATTGCTGGCATCACTTCTTGAAGAAATCAAGCACCATGTTGTGAATCAAATGACCACATTTAAAGTGATATCCATGGAAAAGATTGATTATAAAACCTTAACAATCCAGTAAAGGGTTGCGTAATGCGGGAGGTCATGGTAAGGAGGGAAACATGTGAGAAGCTCAATCACGGTGCAGCCCACACTCCAAATGTCTGACGCAGCACATGACCCTGACAGGTCAATCACCTGCAACCAGATAAATAAGCTCCCCTGCAAGACTTTCCATATCATTGCTCCATAATAAATATTGTGCATACTGAAACAGATATAGCTGTAGACAAGGAACTAATGGAAAGTTGTTGACAAGCTCTAAAACAGTTATACCAGCACAAATTCATTTTTCATGCCATTTAAAGATTTGTAATATTTTTTCTAAAATATTAATAACCTGAAAGACTCGAATCCTATTGACCATTCTTAATATACCACAGCTAAATTTTATCTGATACCCACCAGCAAAGGTGTCTACAAACAAAGGGCATGTCCTGAGATTATAACTCACACCAACTCTTCCTTGAAGGAAGATGCCAGATAAGCAAGAGAATAAATTAGATTGCATAGATTACTTTTATGGCATTATTGAATTCTTTAGTAGTCAATTAACCATCCATTAGAAAAGTTCAGGTCTGATGGTAAGGATGATAACAAACCATGCAGTGTTTAAAGAACCCTCTTCTTAAGATACAAAACCCCACTGGTTAAAAACCTGACACACAAGTTGGCAAAATTACCAAGGAAACCAAGTTCTAAAACTTGGCAGGTCAACTCAAGTCAACTCAACCTGGCTAGATTTTAAGCCAAATTTCATGGAAACTCACTGAATAGAGTGACTTGGTCAAGTCTCGACAAGACTTGTTGAGTTGGCTCGAATACTCGGCGGACTTGGCGCGACTTGACCAAGTCATTCGCCGGATAGGGTATCATTTTGAATAAAAATAAATGCAGGAGGGCTGAGATTTGAACCCTCAAATCTCAAATAAGAGTATCATGCCACACCACCAATGGGCCAAATCTTACAAGTTGCTTTCATTTGGCCATTTGAAATACTTGTCTCTGTTTTAAATGCTCATTGTTATCTTAAATATCACTTAATTAAATCTGGAGTCAAATCAAATAAAGACTCGGTCAAGTCTTTGAGTCCAAAACATGCAGATCAAGCTAAAAGAAGAACAAATTGCATTAGGAAGAAAGGGGATCTGTAAAAACAGTGGTGACTGAACACTCATCATTAAAAACTTCTTAGAACCTACTGTAATGTTTATTTGATATCCAACTTGTTGATTAGGTCACACACACTTGAGTGTAGGGAAAACACAAATATCAAGTTAATTCAGAACTTTTGTGGCCCTAAAGAAGTTTTTAATGGTGGACGTTCAATCACAATCTTTTTTAACCCAGCTGCATCACCCACTTGGAAGCAAAAAAACAAAACAAAACAAAACCAAAAAAAAAAAAAAAAAAAACCTCGAATTTGCTTCAATTGATCCCAGATGTGCAGCAAACAACCACTACTCTACTCACCCGCTAGATGCGTAGAAGACCTGTACACCATGCCAAAACATAGGCCTTCCTGCAAAAGCCAGCCCAACAGCATGCAGCCATAGACAGATAAATGGCTTATGTTTAATTTGAAGCATAGGGTATAACGCACCACAAGTGCTGGACCTGATATTGAATATATCAGGTATAATGCCTGGATTAAATGAAAGGTGGGCCCCACCCCAATGCCACCCTGAGCTGAAAAATTACTATTTCAGGCCAAGCATGATATATTTCATTGTTTTGTACCAAATCATTTCCAGATTCAGCCTAACTGTTGGAAAACTAAACGCATAATGCAAAAAGGTCAGAAGGAAAATCTGAATTTTGCTGCTTTAATTAATCAAATTGAAAATTCAATTACTGATCTACAAGGGAACAGCATCAACTACAAATCATCTGATATATAATTTTTTAACATGAAAAGGCCTGAGGATAAGACCAAATAATAAGCAGGAAATTTTCGAAGGAAAATCAGAATAACAGGAGATTTTACCTTTTGCTTGACCATCGGACTTTTATGATCAAGCCATTTGAAGATAAACTCGGAAACTTCTTTCACGATGCTGACATGCGAAGATCGCAGAAGCTCGCAAACCTCCTCTAATTTGTAAACAGGAGCGACCTTGTCCTCATCTGATGTCATGTCATCAATCCGAGATCTCCAGTAAGATTCCACAGCTCTTCTGCTTGAATCCATCAGAAACCCTAACTCCTTCGATATTCTGATCTGGATTACAAGGAAACGGCGTTCTGAATCGAACCACAAACCCTAGAAAGAAGAAATTCACAGGATTGAACCTCTAGACGATGAGGAATTAGGATTTCTAAGCCCAAATCGAATCGAAACCCTAATTCCTCCAAACTGGATCGGGAAGAAACCTCTAATCTTCTCGAATCGGCATAATGACATTGCATAATGATCCTTAATGTGCTAGACCAAAGAAAAGAAGAAATAAAAGAGGGAGAGAGAGGGAGAGGGAGAGGTAGATCGAGCGGAGAGGGAGAGGCTGACAGATAGATCGAGCAGAGAGGGAGAGGTGCAGAGAGAGAGGGAGAGAGAGGCGCAAAGAGAGTCGGCGGTGGGGAGAGGAAACGGGTCGAATGAGATAATAGGGTTTTTTTTTTTTTTTTTTGCTTTTATATAGACCCGTTGCCGGCGCCCGGTTCCCGTACGGTTCAAAATCTGAAACAGCTTAAAACGTTAAGCCGTTCCAGAACCAAAATAGTATTTCGTTCCAGAATTGATATTTTGGTGTAGTGTTAGGTGACATCGAATTGTATTTTATCCCTGTAAATTTCATCCAGCATTTGGAAATAAGTCTTATATCATCCAGAGCTAATGGTAGATGTTGCATAATTTCCAGTGGTATTTGTGGCCCCACCTTGATGCACGTGTTTTATCTACATTGTACATCCATATGTTTACTTTACACATGACATTTAAGTTGCTTGTGTACATAGGTGCTCAGCATTAGTTGTGAAATGCGGTCTGTTTATTACAATTCTATGGTCCATCAATGTATTTTCTAAGAAGAGAATTTGACCCCAAACTTGAGATTGGACGTCAAAATACCATAGTATTTCCAGACATGTAATTATTGTAAAATAATGGTGTTAATTCCATCTACTGTGATTCCATACCATTTAATCCCGTGGTCCTAATAACCCAATGGTTGGAATGGATTTCATATGATCACAATAGTGTGCCCTATAAAGTTAAGGGTCGACATCTCTCTCCCAATTATTTCCCTTTACCGGCTTGTCTGGATTACTGATCAACATTAATTAATTAATTAATTAATATTATTATTATTATTATTATTATTTGCTCTAAGCCTAATGTTAGATTATATATTTAGAGTATAAATGATTTTATATACCCATCAAGTTGGGCCTCATAAAAAATTAAGGGTGGCTTCCCACAAAATTTCATTTTTTAATATAAATATCCAGTTCTCTTAATAGTTGGGAGAGGGATGCCACCTAGAAATTTGACAGGCTTGAATTTTGGCAGGGCCTAATGTGATGTGTATATAAATTAACTCCAACCATTAGATATGCAATCCCATTAAGGTCTAGGACCAAAAAACCGGTTGACTTATATGATTCCGTTGAACCATGCAAAAGGAAACTTTTTTATAAAAAAAAATATCCATTCTCGATTTTTACAGACCTAATGATGGTTTTACGAAATCCACTCCAATGATTAGATGCCATTTAAAAAAATTAGGCTTGAGGCCAGAAAATCATGTCCATTCATATTTAAGTGGTCAAACCAAGGAAAGTAGTTTGAAAGGTGAGTACTGACCTATGCATGGTTTTCAATTATTTAGTGCCCTCGCTTAAAAGGGTTGAAGTACCTAGTTGTCATATGAATTTCAAATAGACATGCACTAAGAAATATAACCAAAGGTGGGATGATAAGTAACTAGATTAATAAGGTAGCTTATTGAATTTTTTTTTTTTTTAAAAGGTATGTGAACATAAATTATATACCAATTAGGTAATTTTACATAAAATTCTCACATAAAATCATTTTGGAAATCTTGGATTAGGTTCTAGTGGGTGATGCTCTGGTCGTTGGTCACCTAGATGTATATGTTGTATATTTACATTGTCCATTCATTTTTATTGTTGTAAATCTACATTGTCCGTCCGTTTTTGTTAGCTCATTTTAGGGCATAGTCACAAAAATTAGTAGATCCAAATCTCAAGTGGACCACACCACATGAAAACATCTTTGATTGAATGAAAACAATTAAAAAAATTCCTAAAACCTATTATAATTATAATGTTTACTTACTTGCCATCCAACCAGTTGATAAGGTTATAAAAACCTGGATGAAAGGTGTTATGGGGAAATCTGAAGAAGGATAATCGGGATCGGCTTGAACTACCCGAATCAGTTAACAAGGCCTCGGAAGGAGGATACCACGTCAAGTATGAGTTAATTCCTAAGTTACAATCGTAGGTTAGCTGAGACAAGCTCCCCAGTAATGAATCACGACTCGGAACTACAATCTTAATTGGCCGATCCGAACCCTCGTCCTCATCCGAAGAAGGATGATTGAGCCAAGCTTTGACCCTCGTCCTCAGTTTCATTCAGCGAACTCTGACCTCGGTGATCTACTGACAAACTACCGACTACTAGTGCTCAGCCTCGAGATTACACAGTCTGAGGCTGAGCTTGGGTGCGGATACTCCGTATGTTGAGGCTGAGGCCGAGCTCGAGTGAGGATTCTCTGTGCCCCGAGCCTAGAGGCACTTAAATGCAAACGTGACCAAAAATCTCGTCCAAGGATACACGCCCTCAAGACACGATACGCCGCACGACCCAAAGATTACGGATAATATATCCACGATCACAATATCTTGTTGATTGAGCAAATCATGCCGAGATTAACTGTAACACCCCGGATTTTTGCCAACCTGGGGTTAGACGTCCTTAGGCAATGGGTCAACCATATCACTCTCATAACTCAATTCCAAAGCCAAAGAAATCATTTAGAACGAAATTCTTTAGAAATTTAACATAAATTAACTAGCGCTACACTAGATTACCTGTGAAATAAGCACCAACCACTTAATATACGATCTGTAAGACCCAAAACCTATATAATCATTGACGCTACGTTACCCTAAAACCTAGGATCAAACTCTAAACCTGTTTGTTCTCAGGAACCCTTTGAAACTTTGTATTGGATCTAGACCACACGTCGAAAGTCCGATATCTATAATCTTAGACCATTAAGACCGCCTAGTTGGACTTGACAATCGTTTCGAAAATCAAGCCCAATCGATATCCTGAGACCATTTTACTGAGTCCGGAGTGAAGAGAGTGAGAAAAGGAAAATATTTAGAAAATTAATTCAATTTTTAATAAATCTGGCACATATCACTTGCGCGCTATTTTTAAGCGTTCTGACCGTTAGATTTCGACCCAAATTTATCCTCGAATCAAGATAGGTGACCCTTACATGTTATAGCACTTGTGGCCCTGATCGAGTTTCGGTGACCGCTGAACTGAAACTGGTCCGCCACGGTCGATCTGGAAACCCGACCAGACTGAAAACTTAGCTTGACCTAGATCCAATATTAGAGAGCTTAAGTCCGACCACATTTAGTAACAGGACCTCCAGAAGTGCTCCGTTGGATCGGAACAGACCCGATTTGGTTATAACTTAAGTATACCTTGACTTCAAGTCTGTTTTCGTTATGTTTGGGCTTATAAAAGGGCCTTAAACTCTCTCTCACAAATCCCATACGAATTTTCAAACCCTAGCTAAGAAAGAGAGAGAAAAGAGAGAGAGAGTGGGAGAGAAGTTGGTGGTTCTTCCTGGGATTCTTCCCAGCTTTGCTACGTGCTTAATCCACCTGTCCGTATCACTTTTCCGGCGACTCCAGCTTCGTTCTTAGGTAAGAAAACCTAACCCTAATCAGTTCTAGAGGTTTAAATAGCGTAAGTGATGAAATAACTAACCTATTTCATGCTACAGGTTACCTTTGTGCCGTAGACAAAGACTTAGAGTCTCTGTCGAGTTCGTTGCGATTCTACGGCGTAAGGTGCGAACTATATACGTTTAAGTTATGGTTTTCAAGACTTTCAATGCTAAGTAATGATTTATTCTTGCTTAGGATGCTATTTCACATGTATAAAGTGCAATCCGTTTTGTTTTTCAGTTATACGTTAACTATGTTGAATATACTGTATTCCTCATATTTGTAGGAAATACCGTATACGTATAAAATTCGGATTTGTGTTTGCCATGATTAACTGCCGTCTATGTATGCTAGATGTATGTGTAACAACTCCTGGGCTAAAGGTTTAGTCCAAATACATGATATGCCAACATATGATATGTATTTAGTATGTGTAGCCTAAGTGTATGTGAAAATGACTGAATGAGTATAGACTTTGTATTTGTGCTTGCCATGACAATCTGTCGTGGATATATGATTGTTGTATGGGCGACTACCCTTTGACGAAAGGACTTGCCCTAATACATATGCTAACTAATACATACATGTATGACCTAATGTGTATGCTAAGTGTTTGTAAATAGATCCGTATGAATAAATACTTGTAAACTATTCTTTAAATGGGTGTTGAGATAGGATTCTCAGCCACTCTAATGATGTGTATGACTTCCTCCATTTACTCTATTTCATACTCATTGCTTTTACTTAGAAATGCATAAGTGTGGATACATGTTTATGTTGTACTACGTAACGTGCTCAATTGATTATATGATTTGGATCATTGCTCCATTATTGTCTTGAGTATCTCATATGCTAGATCGTTGTAATTGAATGTGATTGGGGCTGTGCTACAGTCCAGGTAATTGGTAATCGTTTTGTAAAGAGTGGTTGAGGTCGTTTTCGCCACACAGGATGAGTTTAATGAATCTGAGACGTACTTGGGTTGTTCGGCAGTGGTTAGGCCACACAGAGTGCTTATGCATTCCATGTTGTTCAACTCAACGTACGCTTGGCCTAGTTGAGCTTATCAACTAACCCGATTGACCGATGTTTGATCACCATGTTTGGTCGCAACTGTTTGAATCTAAGACACCGAGCTTACCAGTGAAACTCCCATTAACCGTGGTACCATGATCCCCTAAGATTCATGAGCCGGGCATGGTGGTATAGGATACCGTGGTCGAGCTGTCGGCCTACGCTGGGGCCACAAACCTCCCCGTAGTGACCAATGAGCACCCTACTCTTAGCAGATTATGGTGGTATGGGACATTATATTCTTGCTGTCGGCCTACATTGATTGGTGACGAGCCCTCTGTAGTGACCTTGAGTTTATCCTGACACTGTATAGGGGCGACAAGTTCTGCTGCAGTCTTGAGGATATAAGTAGGCCTGTATTGATAAGGTGATGAGGGAGAGGAGCAACGATTGCGCGCAACAGCACTGGCAGCCCTTGCAGCGACCTAGAACCATAATATCGTATGAGATTCCCTAGGACTGACGACCCTAGAATGGATCAACGTTGAAAAATGATACAAGGGAGGTGTCTTAGCTTCCCAATCCTGCTGTATGAAAAGGACTAATAAGAACTTGGTAATCATACTCATGACATCGCACTACATGTGCCATTGGCGTTGGTGTGAGAGCACAGTGGTAGTGATTCATGCCGCGATCGTTAGATGATGTCGCATGAGGGAGTTTGTGGTGAGGGCATGCATCATTACCTCATATCATTCTTGCATTAACAAGAGTATATAGGACATGTTTGATTGTATAGCTTTATCATTACTGCTTGATTGAATTGATAACATGTTAACCTTTGCTGTATAGTTTCCACTGAGTTAGCTACTCACTCCCATGTTACGGGACGGTGTTTGCAACACCAACCAGTCCCTGCTTTAGTTTCAGATGATGGCGTTGCTTGTGAAGCAGAGCCGGACTTTATGATGATAAGGAGGATTTCTCCTATATGCAGATTCTGATCGACGGGATTACAGGGTTACTGATTAGATGCCAACATACTTGATATTATGCCTTTTATTTAAACACCCATGTATATTCTTTTCTTTCCATTTTTGGAGTATACATGTATTTAGCTTAATCTGGTAACATTTTCACACTCTGGAGACTTACAATCAATTATACATTATATATATATATTTATCACAGTCTTCCGCTTGAGAAACTTAACTGTCTCTGGAGTATGATATGCTGTTTTGGCTTAATCTACCTCATGTTTTATGCCTTATGCTGATAACAATTCATCCACCATTGAAAATGTTGCATAAGTAATGTTCTGGAACTCGAGAGTAGAGTTTATGCTCGACCCCCGATTTTCAGGATGTTACATTAACAGAAGTGGATCGTTCAACCCATAGGTATAAATACCAGGGGACCTCATTGCTACAGGTACGCAATATCTCGCACCCTCTCTCTACATTCAACTTAGACCTAGATTCCCCAGCCTGACTTAGGCATCGGAAGGTCCCCCGGCTACGCCAGGGTCTCCTTTGCTTACCCCTTTTATGCAGGACCAGGGTTCATCGAAGTTTCACAACATTAAGTGGAGGGTGGTTCAGATTTTAACCTCAACAAAAGGAAATCACATAATGTCAGGAATTCAATCATTGTTGTGTGATCTACTTAGTAATTAGGTCTGCCTCGGCGTGGACATTCCAAATCGGAATCCTAAGTTTTGTGGGCACACTGTGATGTCCGAGTGGATCTACTCGGTCCATCGGTTTCGACAGCTCATGTGAGGACGTGGGTCGGAAACTCAGGCATGTTCAAAACTCAAATGGGCCACAATGCAAGAAATAGTGGGGTAACGCTCCATTTAAAACATTCACATCTCCACATGAGTTTCGCAACTGCTGATGTTGGGCTAATACCATAAGTGGAACAAAACGCACTCGAAGAACTGAGTGAAAATCACACACACGACTTGATAAGCACCACAACTGGGTTGTTCTATGATTCAAATTCACAAGTCATAATTATCATCAAGAACGACATACAAATCCTGGCGGATTTTCAGGTGATATCTATGGTGGCACGACTCTGAGGACCACCATAACGGAAGTGTTTTATCCAAGCCGCCCATCCGTTTTTCCACTTCATTTTAGGGCATGAACTTAAAATGAGGTAGATCCAAATCTAAAACAGACTACACCACTGGAAATAGTGGGGATTGAACACCTTACCTAGTCAATTTCTTGGGGCCACAAAAGTCTTGGATGAAGATGATATTGTTGTTTCCCTTCATCTAGGTGTGTGACCTTATAACAGGTTGGATGGAAAATAAACATTATGATCGGCCTAGGAAGGTTTTAACGGCAACTGTTATTATACTCACTATTTCTTATAGTGTGGTCCACTTAAGCTTTCAATCTACCTCATTTGCAAGCTTATTACTGAAATGAGCTGGTGAAATGGATGAACGACGTGGATAAAACACAAACTTCACCACGGCCCTGTAGAATCGTACGTGCCAGGGGAACGTCCGTGATGACCGGATCACCAGGCAATCAGCGTCCCAAATCCTCCGGAGCGGATTAGATGTTACCCGGTCACACGTTAGTGGGTGTTAAACTGACAGTATGGAGCCCACCTCGATGAATATTTTATATATCTACGCCATCCATCTGTTTTTAAAGCTTATGCTAGACGTGATCCTAAAATTTTAAGTACATCCAAATCTTAGGTGGACACCATGGGAAACAATGGTAAGTGACAATTAAACATTTTTTGTGGGTCACAAAAGTTTTGAATCAAGCTGATCTTTGAATTTTCCCTTCATCAGGTCTGGGTGACCATATGAACAGTTGGATGGCAAATTAACATCATGGTGGTCTCTAGGAAAGTTTCAACCTAGGTCATTATCATCTTCACTGCTTTATGTAGTGTGGTCAATTTGAGATTTTTCTCTACTTTAGTTTTGGAACCAAATCATAAAATGATCTGAAAAAACGAATAGACAGCATAGATATACAACATATTCATCACGGTTGTCCCCATGGTCAAATCCTCTGTCCCACTTGGGAATCCAAATAAATTTGAAAAAAAAAAAAAGAAAGAGAAAAACAGAGGAGAAAAAAAGGGAAATTGACCGTACTGACCTCAAAGTTTAGGCCAATTACTTAGAAAGCTACTACATACCATATATGCTAAGAGTGGACTTCTGACAATGTTTGAAGATTGTTTTGGACGAAAATGCCCTTGTCATTGGTTCAGGAGCTATATGGTCCTGAAGTGAAGTAGAAGTCACCTGCTACTCCAACGCCCGAGAAAGTGACGTATTGGCTACTCCCCCTGCCACCAGCCAATGGCTAGTGCTCGATGGTTGTTAGCACCCACCACCATGTATGTGTTTCATCCATGCCGTCCATATATTTTTCTAGATCATTTTATGGTATGAGATCAAAAATGAGCTATATCCCAATCGCAAGTGGACTACATTACATGAAACAATGTTGAATGAGCATCGTAGATCATTAAAATGATCCCTCTAATTTTTGGGATCAAGCCCTAAAATGATCTGTCAAAACAAATGAACAATTGTGCCTTTCACTGTAAAAACAGACGAACGGAATGGATGAAACACATATGTCATGGTTGGGCTCATGGCTGGTCACAGGGGGAGTAGCCAATCTGTTCTCCCACGGAGAATACGGAAGAATATATGAGCTTAGAAGGGCTGAATGTCGCATTTCACATGCACCTTTTACAGACCTTCTTCTTCTTCTTTCTTTTTCATAGAAAAGTGAAGATCCATGGACCAACTTCCAGAGAGGGACATTGTTTGTCATTGTCTGAAATTCTCGTCCACTACGAGGTCTGTATTTTATTTTTATTTTTTTAGACATTTTGATAAGGTAAAGGAATATTAGAGTCGAGAAGGTCCTTCTCACATGAAGGGAGTTTACTGTAGGGAACACCTCGATCAAACCTACACTATTGATAGTAGAAAATCATGACTTCACGTTTTCAAACCTTCCACCCTCCAAGAAATCAAACCTTGACCACCGACAGTAACAATTATGACCCTTCACATATTCAAAACCACAACCTAGATGAATGATCGTGGTTCCTGGTTCCCATGCACATTGGATCTTGGTTGTCATGTTATAAGGATCGTGCCTTTCACATGCACATGAGTCGTGGTCATCATGTTACATGGGCCGTGGTTGACAGATGTTATGGGTCGTAGTTGTCATGCCAAATGGGTTGTGATCGTCATATTATAAGGATCGTGTCGTTCACTACCCTGTGAACCACGACCCATTTTGGTTGAAAACCACGACTCTTCGAGTGGTTCGTGGTTGTTAATCACAACACCTATAAAACTATGAACCATGACCCATATAACATGTCAACTACGATGCAACATAGTTGGGCCAACGAGTTAGGACTTTAACGTGACCCTTACAACTACAACCCTTACCAGATGACAATCATGACCCTCACCACGACCCTATATGAGATTTTATTGCGCCCGAAAATTACATTATCTGTGAACTCCGCAAGATGACTATAAAATTAACAAGTGAACTTTCGTTTAATTACAAGAATAACATGACAAGGAAGAAGAAGAGTGACTGGATGGGAGTTACAGGTGGCCAATTTGAGGTCTTCAAATCTTTTAGCGGCCTGAGCTTTCGCTTCCTTTGCCGCGTTGTACCTCTCGATCCAATGCAGCCTTTTCTCGTTAAAGTCTTACTCGCGAGACCAAGCGGAACAACACCGCTCGATTTCTTTGTCCGCCTCAGAGAAATTATCTCCGAGTTGCCGGAGTTTTGAAATTGTATTCAGAATTTCCTATGGAGACCGCTGATCTTCAGGAAGATCAACAACATTCCTGAGAAAAGGGAAGTGATCACCCATAAAGGAAGAACGCGAGGAGGACTCGGTGCCTTCTTCAAAAATCCCCTCCATTATTTTAATTGAAAGAGCAAAGAAATCCATGAATGCCTAAGGTGTTGCAATAAGGATTCTGGTTCGGATTGGCTTATGAAAGTAATTTGAAACCTAAGTACCACTTTTATAGGATGGTGAATGAGTGGTTAATGTGATTAGGATGTCGTGCGATTATTGGTTTTCCAATGTTAGGAATACCGTTTTTAGGGATTACAAGGAAATAGCAAAATGAAAGCGATTTCCTTGCAGGACTTGAATCGAATCACCTGTTAGAGTGGGTGATTTTCTGAAAAAAAAAATTGAAAGTGGGATATGAGTTTGTACTCACAACACTAAGGATGGGAGCAAGCTTCAACTAGAAACAATCTGACCACATTATTTTCTATTTTAGCTATTTTCTAATGCAATCATTTTACTTGGAAGTCCTTTTAACTTAATTATTAAGCAAGAGTCGTGTCTCGATGTCTACCCAACGCCTCTGCATATTGTGATGTGTTTTTTAGTTTTTAACTATGAAATTTGCTTTGTTATATTGATGTCCTTAAGCGGGAAAATCCTGAAGGAGCTGCTTCTCCCCTTGCAGGCAGTTATTGTATGATGCTCAGCCATGATTAAAGAGTACCTCGCGCTTGAAGGCTGCACGGACAGTATATGTGGGACCATGTTTCAGTGGTCCAATCTGAGGATAATGGGCTACACTCGTATTGTGGTTTTACTGGATGGGCCTTTTTGGTTGAATGTGAATTGTTGCTATACTCTCTTTGCTCAACTGCCTGGTTACTTGCTTACTTTTAATTGGCAGGTAATCCATATAGAAGATTGTTTTTGTTTAGGCTACCTAGAGAGGTTCCGTCAAGACTGGTTTTGATCACTGAACCATGGGGCGCCACTTGTACAAATTGACAACCTGATTGCATTGGCAGTGTACGGTTGGCACTGTTGGACTGTACTTGTGGGGTGATGTGCTTCAAACCAAACATTTGAATTGTGGGCTCGTTGTGAATTGTGTAAATATCAAAGATCATATTGATTGGACTACCATAGAAGTTGATCCTTTGGCCATCAATAAGAAAAAAAAAGATATTCAAGGGCCTCTTGGATCTCGGTTGAATTTAAAAGTAACTTTAGAAGATAACATCATGTGGACTGGGATAATAAAGTAATTTGTGGAAAATTGTGTTTTTTTCTTTTCTTTTCTTTCACGGTTTTTCACCAAAAAAAAAAATTTAAAATAAAAAAATGGTTCCACTTATCGAGAAATGTTTTACTTTTCGACTATTGACCATCTCATACTTGGGATTTCAGTCTACATTTTAGTTTTTGTTTTCAAATCGAATATTGGGATATCACAGCCTTCAAAATGAAATGGTGAATCCATTTTTAATTACAATGTATACCACTAAAACAAATGGGCCCTTAAAGTAGGATTGAACGTTTGTGTAGATGATGGCACAGATAAAAATAGTAATTGCTAAAATCTCAACTTTGGTTCTAGCAATCTGGTTAATTCACATCAAAGTAATGGATTGATGTAATTTTCAAAGAATCCTAATTTGGTAGGTAGAGCGTATGGAAACTCTTCCATGCATAGTTTCATTTAAAATCACTGGCATTCACATCACCTATCTAAACCATCCATTCGGTCCACCCCAATTCTTCTGGTTAATGTGCAAAAATTGAAGTAATTTGGATGCTCCCAAGCATCCGTTGCTTTGTCTATCATATGCAAATGATCTTGTCCATTCTTTGTTTGATGCTACAGATCGGATTGCTTGGGCTGTCCAAATAGTATCATTTTATCAAGACAGGATGGGTTTGTGGTTAGCTTGGAGAGGACCTATGCCTAATTTAATAATGGTTAGGTCTATCACATGATAGGTCTGTAAGATGCTACATTTCACGTTTGCGCATGGGTCTGGTTATGCTTAATGGTGTTGGGTGAGGCCAATCCCTTGGCCCTTAGTCGTAGCTTGTCAGATGTTGGGCATGGGAAGGGATCCCTTGAATTAACATGTTATATCAGGTTGCCCATGAAAACCATGGTTTCAAAGGTAACATTTTCATCCTTTCCAAGTAACACATTTCTCAAGAAGAATGAAATTTACATAATCATAAACTTTTCCATTATCATATACTGGATTCTATCTATCCAAACATGGTCTTAAATGTTTAGGTTCTGATAATTGACTTGGGTTCGGTTGAAGGTCATTCGTCCATCAGCTTTAAGGTCTAATAATTGACTTGGGTTTGGGCAAAGGTCATCGGTCCATCAGCTTTAGTTAAGACTACCCCTGCCTAGACCATGGTCATATTAATGATGATGTGTTCAATTGCATGTATATTTACTACATGATAGCTTATACCTAGAAATAGCATATCAGGCTGGACTTGTGCTTCATTGGCTTAGGCACCAGCGTTTTGAGCCACGGACCAATCTCATCCTCAATTCCGGCCTTCTTTTATTGAATCTGGCCCATCCTTGCCTACTGACAATTTCTTTTACTCAGTCAAGCCAGGGTTGATGTGACATTCACGACCCTCACCGCAACCCTATATGACATTCTATTGCACCCAAAAATTACATTAACTCCACAAGATGACTATAAAATCAACAAGTGAACTTTCGTTTAATTACAAAAATAACAGGTCAAGAAAGAAGAGTGACTAGATGGGAGCTACAGGTGGGCCAATTTGAGGTCTTCAAATCTTTTAGCGGCTTGAGCTTTCGCTTCCTTTGTCGTGTTGTGCTTCTCGATCTAGTGCAGCTTTTTCTCATTAAAGTCCTACTCGCGAGTGTTGTCAGAAGCCTTCAATTTTGGATTTTTTGGTATGCTCGACCGGTCATGGGTCAGCCACGACCGATCGAGGGAGCTACTTGACTAGTCGAGCGCTGCACGAATCAAAGTCCAGCGAGCTCATGATTTTGGGGTTCGAGGTGCTCGACCGGTCGTGGACTATGCACGACCGGTCGTAGGGGTCCTTCGACTGGTCGAGCAGTCTTCTCGACCCGTCGTAGTTACGCAAATTCATTTCCAAATCCGATGCGGACTGCGGACTGCGGACTTTGAGTTGGCCTTTTGCAAGGGTACGAAAGGGAAGTTTCCTAAACTATAAATAAGGGTCCCTAGGATTATTCTAAGGTATGTTAAGGCTTCCTAAAGGTATTCAAAAGGGTTCTAGGGTTATCAAAGGGTGTAACAAGGGTGAGATTCGAGATTGTTCGAATTGGGTAAGTCCTCTCTTTATAATTTCTATTTTCATAGTGGAGATCTGTCGCTTTATGCCATGGTTTTTTCCCGCAAGGGTTTTCCACGTTAAATCTGTGTGTTCTCTTGTGTGCTTGGTGTGATTGGATTGCTATCCATCTAGATCTGTGAGATTCCGTAGGCCAAAATCCTAACAGTGAGACCAAGCGGAACAACACCGCTCGAATTCTCTATCCGCCTCAGATAAATTATCTCCGAGTTGCCGTAGTTTTGAAATTGTCTTCAGAATTTCCTGTAGAGGCCGTTGATCTTCAGGAAGATCGACAATATCCCTAGGAAAGGGAAGTGATCACCCATAAAGGAAGAACGCGAGAAGGATTCGGTGCCTTCTTCGAATATCTCCTCCATTATTTTAATTGAAAGAGCAAATAAATCTATGAATGCTTAAGGTGTTGCAATAAGAATTCTGGTTCGGATTGACTTATGAAAGTAATTTGAAACCCAAGTACCACTTTTATAAGCTGGTGAACGAGTGGTTAATGTGATTAGGATGTCGTGTGATTATTGATTTTCCAATGTTAGGAATCCGTTTTTCGGGATCACGGGGAAATAACGAAATGAATGCGATTTCCTTGCAGGACTTGAATCGAGTCACCTGTTAGAGTGGGTGATTTTCTGAAAAAAAAATTGAAAGTGGTATATGAGTTTGTACTCACAACACCAAGGATGGGAGCAAGCTTCATCTAGAAACAATCTGACCACATTATTGTCTATTTTAGCTGTTTTCTAATGCAATCATTTTAAAATATTTTATATTACTTGGAAGTCCTTTTAACTTAACAATGGAAAAAAAGCCAATAAACGTCGTAAAAAGCGCCGGTAAAAGATGGAAAAAGCACCGCAAAAGGTTGCCACAACGCTGGGAAAAGATATGCAAAAACGCCAGTAAATGCCTGAGTAAAAGTCGTTTAGACATATCAAAGCGCCAGTAAAAGTATTTCTGATCGCTGCAATAAGGTTGCCAAAACACCGGAAAATATATGCAAAAAATGCCTGAAAAGACATGCTCAAAATTACGGAGGGTATCTTCTAGTAAACAACTTTTGGTTCATGTCCTAACATTAGCAAACCACATGTAGAACTCCTTAAAACCTAAATGGTATGCTGTACAAGCTTTAACAAACACTTCAAAAACCAGAACATGGCATAACACAACATGCCAAACAGCCAAAGATACCCAACACCACACATTCTTCAAAAATCAAAACATGGACATGAACGCAAACAAGCCAAAGATGTAAATACACATGCACACACATTCTTCAAAAATCAAAATGTGAGAATAAACACAAACAAGCTAAAGATTATGAGAACATATACATTCTTCAAAAGTAAAAAAACATGGGTATCAACAGAAACAAGCCAAAGATACACGAAATAAAAATAAAAATTGACATTCTTCAAACATCAAAACATGGGCATCAACACAAACAAGCCAAAGATCACATTAGCAACGTTTCCACAAATCAAAATTGAGAAAGGAAAAAAAAAATCATATTCTTCAGAACTCAATTATAATCTATAGAAACCAAACAAAGCCCACAACAGTTACAGTAATGCAAGATATTAAGAACACGATATTCAAACTCCAAAAATGTTATGCATTTCAAGATAACCAAAATAAAAAAATAAATAAAATAAAATTCCAATCCTCTACAAGGGAAAAAAAAAACAAACCCAAAAACAGAATTCAATCATACCTCCTACACCGCCATGCAGAGACCGAAAAGAGGGGGCGGTCTTGCTAGCAAAATAAGAGAGCACCACTTTCCTCTTTGATTTTATAACCTTCATAGCCATAGCTCTACAGCAATCTCCTCGCCCGCAACCGCCCATAGTAGCTCAGCGGCACTCTCCCAATCATACCAAGCATGTTTGATGGGACTTTAGCAATTATCAATAAATCAAGATCGATTTTTCAGTAGGACGATAGAAGTAGAGCAAAAGAAGATCAATTGAGGAAAAACACAGCTAGGGCATCAAGAAGAGAATTTGGGGTCAGATGAGAAAGAGAGAAGGATTTATTTCTGCTGGGATCGAATCGGATAATGGATGATGAGATGTGCTACAAATAGTTCTCATCTCACTCATGATTATGGGTGGACGAATCCAAAAAAAGAAGAAAACAAAAACAAAAATGCCCATTTAATGCAGGTCCATAGCTAAAATTTCTGCAAAAAAAAAAAAAAAAAGTGTTATATTTGTTATTTTTTGAATTTGTTGCACCTGATAGTCATTTCATCCAAATTCAACAAATAAAAATAAAAATAAAAATCATATCTTTCAATTGAATATTCCCAACACTTTGATTGCAAGTCAATGGTTCAGATGATTAAGAAAATGACTATATCAATGGTTAAGAAGTGTGGGTTGCATTTGAATAATATGAAAGGGTTTGGGTCATGGTCCACCCACAGCAAATTGCTGAAACTATACTCGGCTGGTCTGAACCATTTCAATGCTTAAGACTGGCCAATTCACTGATCAATATCGATAAAAATAATAATAAATAAATAAATAGGCCACTTCATGCATGGGCCAATGCTTTAAAATTTAAAAAAACCGTTAGGTGCTTTGAACCTGAAATAAATTTCAGAGGTGAGGGCAATTAGAACACTTAGTATCTGGACTTTTTGAATGTAATGGAGCACATCAAAATGCAATGAAGTTCAACTTCAAAATGCAATGGAGTACATCATGATCATTTAAATGAATGCTTGATACACAGAAAAATTTTAGAGGGAATGCTGCAAACCTGAAATAAATTTCAGAGGTAAGGGCAACTAAAACAAATGGCTATGGAAAGAACCTGAAATAAATTTCTTAGCGGGATTAGATTAGGCCCGGAAATTATAGATAACACAATCATTTTGAATTTGACCTCAACCAATATAATATTAAGTTTGTTGACATAAAGCCTTTCCCGCCGTAAAGAGACTTCATTACTTGAACGCTATAAAAGATAAACATCAATAACAGTCATAACTTGCAATAGTATACAAAGTGTAAATTAAAGAAACAGAAATTGCAACTAATTGAAGTGGCTATGTTGCTTTTTTCTTTTCTTTTTATTTTTTTCTATGCATAAATATCAAGAATTTTTATATGTTGGTGGCAATATTACTATAAACCAAGATTGTATATATACCTGTACAATAATATCTGATGTGTAATTTTTAATTCCATCTCATTGTTCAACATGCAATGCATTCCATCGATACTTAATGACGCCTTCGAGGACCTGCAAAATGAGATCATGAACATTGGTTATTGAGATTATTTTTAAACATTACTGCAAAGAAATATGGTCTTTGATACATAATTATGATTAGCTAAAATGAGATGAACTCATATTTAGGCATCTACCAAAAAGGCTCTAAGCTTTCTTGTTGGAGACAAAGTATGTGCTTTGACAAGACACCCACAGGAGTAAATGGATGTCAGTATAGAATGGTCCATTAAGTGACTGATAAACTTACGCAAATCAAAAAATGAAAAATCCATGCAACACATGTAATGGTAAAGTTTACCAGTCTTGGTTGTCCAGACTGAAGGAAAAGAAAGATTAATCAATTAGTATCATTGAATTTTACCTCCCTGCAATACATATGTATCTTAGTTCTGGTGTATAAACAGCCTGTGCACAGTATTTGTCGATATAATCCAAGAGCCCCCTTGTTTGATCAATAACTCCAGACGAACCCTTTGGAGGTGGCCTGAAAGAAAAACACATTCTCCAATCGAAGTATTTATGAAGAAATACCATTGAAATTGCCCAGGGATGCCACTGATAATTTCATAGTTGAATTGTTTGATTATTGATAGTAGTTCAAAATTTGAATTTTAAATAGAAAACTGAGTCATTAAGCACAAAATCTAATTGCTCCTCCAGGAATCACACATTTATACAACTTGTAACATCATATAAGAAATGCTCTATCACTTTGAGCAGGTCTACAACACTAAAAACCATGCAAGCAAAGAAGTGGCACATCTGCAGAATCGAGGGGAAAATAATCCATGGATGGGAAACATCAACTCATGAGCAGAGCACTTTACAATGGCAATAACAAAGTTCAAGTTTTAGAAATCTATAATCGACTAGTCACTGAATTCTGGGTGTGGAATCTTAATTTTTGTGGTCAAAAGTTGTATCCTGTCAATCATGGACAAACTCAAACAACTGGAATGTGGTTCAGTAATAAAATCATACAAGTGAGGGGATCCAAGAGTCAACAGCAATGAAATATGAGACAGCCCAAATTCTTCCATGTCAACACATGCAAGCCATCCTCCAGCTGAATGTCCAATTAAGGACAGACTCCCACCTACAATGTAATATTTTGTTGTTATTCAAAAACCCATATATGCTGAGCAGGGAAGTGGTAATTTTGGTGGTAATTTTGGTGTAGTGGTAGAGAGTATTTTGAATCTCTGTAAGTCGCAGAACATAAGAGTCACAATAGTGCATAGAGCTAAAAAAACATCCCTCCGTATGTATTAGAAATGTTTCAACGCACAGTCAGGCCTCAACACTGCAATTATAAACAATATCATGTCTGAGTAAGAGATGTGCAAGTGTGTAGTGTCAACTCATTTCTCAAAATCTGGCAGCAGCATTTGGGTGCAAAGTTAGGAGTTTGCCATCAACTTACCCCAAGTTGCCATCCAAGTCATAGAGCTCATCGTGGATGACACATTTCAATAGTAGAACCTGAGTGAACTGTACAAATTCTCAACCTGAGCATTGTATTTGAACACAGCCAACAAAAAGTATGGAACCAAAATTATGTGACCTTCTGAAGTCACCACAAATGAGCTGATTTTTAATGAATTGATGCATGTTTTCAGCAATGTTGAAACGTGCCGAACATATTCTACACCAACTTGCATATATGCCGCACTTCTCTGTGAGTATGTGCTCTGAAGCTTCCGTCATGGAATGATCCAGACCTTTTTCACTGAATCCATATATTGAACCAAACAATTTTAAGTTACAAACATGACAATTAAGAAGATCCAGAAGGTAGGAAAGACAGAATTTTAAGGAAAAATTGCTTGGTATTTTGTATTTCTTAGCTGAAAAATGAAGCTGAGGCTGTTGAGCAGGGTTTTCGGGCACATTTGGACACTTCCTCAAAAGGTATTTATTTATTTATTTATTTAAGGGGGGTTTCAAAAAGGGTTTTTTTTAAAAAGGTTTTCAAGCCTGCTTTGTCTTCTTTTTTTATCGATTCAGCAAAAACCAATTGGACTGGTTTATGCCAAGTTGGCTTTTAGCTCCTACTTTGTTGAGCAGGAGATGAGACAAGGGTCTGCAAGGTACATCTAAATGCACAACATCAACTGTTGTTTGGATCAAAAAGGGGTTTAGGCCTCAAAAGTCCCTTCGGAGTTTGCATCCAACAGGCCCTTAGGAAACTGTTCTTGTTGTTTGGACCAATCAAACAAGATCTAACTCTTTAAAACTAAGACCTATCTCTTTTTACACTTTTCTGTAATGAGAATTTCAAACTTTAGATGTTCCAAAACTCAAAAGTCGGGATTCATACAAACATAAAGACAACCTGAGATGTTCTAAGAAGTTGATTTTTCAAACAGCCATGCATACATTAATTTCCAACTATCAAAAGAGAAGTTGATTTTTCAAACTATCACCAATGACTATTTTCTCCTAACAGTCCCAGCCGTACATGTGTCGCTGGAAAACCTGAAAACACAATTTTATTCTCTTAGTACCAAAAAGAAAAGAAAGAAAAAAAATTAAGAAATGTGAATATCCAGCAAAGGATTATAAGCATGTCAAAACAATAAACTGGTGAGATATCATAAAACTCAAATCTTTGCTAGTGCATTTTTCTATTCTAAGACAAGCAAAGTTATAAGACGTAAATCTATTGTTTGGCTGATCATATGATCTTGACCGTCCAAATTCAATGCACAAAACGGACATGGATTGCCTTTAATCTTGCCATTGAAAACTAACCTTCCACTTTAATCTTGCCAACTACTTTCTTTGTTGCTCCATATATTCACTCATATCCAATCGTATCATGGCTGCCTCCTACAACAATGTCAGCAAAAAAATGAAATTAGCTATTTGCCACTAGCTACCCAAGATTTATAACAACGCACATGTACACATGACTATATGCCAAGTATGGCTAAATTGAAGCATTAGACACCATGTCCATCTTTGACACCAACATAGCAATCTAAGAAGTCTTAAAATGAATGTTAGCTTGAGTTGCAGTATATCTCACCATCCTCTAGTGAAGAAGGGACCGCAGGCTCTAAGATGACTTTGGTGTCACCCTCTATGCTAGCATCACCATCACCATCTGTACTACCTTCATTCAAGGAGTATTTTATTTTATTTGCCAGCACCTACATAATATGAAGAGGTATTATTATATGATGTTTGATCAAGCTAATATTTTTGTTTTCAGTTCATCCCAGTGGGAATGACCTTATGGATGGTTTGGATGGCATATGAACATCATGATGGGCCCTTTAAGGTTTCAACAGTGAGAATTTCCATTACTACTGTTTCCTATAGTGTGGTCCACCTCAGTCTTGGATCTGCCTAATTTTTGGGCTCTTGAGCCTCACATGAGGAGATGTACATACAGCCTTAGCCCGTTGGTAGGCTAAGGCATTTGTAACCATTGGTGGTATTGACTATAAACAATGAAGAGGCATGAAAGGATACAAAGAGAAACTTATATTGGCTGCTGAGATAACGAAAACAAAGTTTGGATCTTAAGATACTTAAGATAAGCTACTTATGCCTCAAGTATCTTATCTTGGTTTCTACTTTCTTTCTTTTTTTTCTTTTTTTTTTCTTTTTTTTTTTTCTTTTTTATTTTTAAAACAAATCTTGGTTTCTACTTGTTAAGCTGAAGTGATTAAGTAATCCTAAACCAAACTTACTTATCTGAATTAGAGAGAGAGAGAGAGAGAGAGAGAGAGAGAGATGAATCGGGACTAAACAACAAGAAAATAAACACGAGTAGCTTTCCAATTCCCAAAATGGAGAACAGGTGTATGCAAATCAATCAGGCTGGGTTTAAATATCAGCTTCCAAACAACTTTTTATTATTATTAAAGATGCGTGAAGTTTAAAAAAGTGCATGCTTGTATGTATGTATGATGAATGGAGCAGATTCAGTGGGTGAGTTTGGGACTTCCAAAAGGTCAGAATCCTCCTTTCAAGAAGCCCCATGGTTTGATTAAGATGTGGAAAGTCGGGTTGCTGATTGCCATGATCAAATGCAAATCCAGAAATCAAGGTGTCTCCAAGATAAGATGACTTCCAAGGAGAGATCGATTTGGTTGGGTGTATTGAGCAGTGAGGAAGCTTCCAACAAGGATAAATTCTGTGCATGTTGATGTTGAAAATTTTCTAAAGGCTAGACATAAAACTGAGAAACAACCCCATCGAATCAAAATATTTAAGAAACTACTAAAGCCTGTATGAAATTTTCAGTTGTTCAACTGAAATAAGAATCAGGATAGAACAGAAAACAGATAGCAATGACAAAGAAAATGTGTGAGTAGAAATGGAGCTACTTGAAAATTTTTAAGCAGATGTGTGATCCTCGAGTAGAATCTTGATCCATCACTTCATGAAGAGTGTCAAGAACAACCAATATCAGACAATTACCATACGAATGATAGAAAAATGTCAGTTCTTCAAACCAATTCAATCACTCAAATCAGAAACCCTATAAAATGGAAACAAAATTCTTCTTCTATAAGAAGCATTAATTGAAGATTTACACTGCAAGGAATTCTCCATCAGCTGAAACATTGAAGGCAGAAATAGGGTCACGGACTATTTTCCTTGATCCAACTCTCTCCCATGATATGGTGTTCCAAGAGACATATAGGGTTTGATTATCATCACTATTACAAGAAAAACAGCAGAACCCGAAAACCTCACCCCGAATTTGACAGACGTATCCAGCTTTAGATTCACAGATACAAGAAAAAAATACCAAATTATTTTTTTATTCTGCAGAAGTAGTGGATTAATATCTCATTCTCATAAATAGTTCTTGGATGAAAGTAGTATCGTCCTCCAATGAAGGAACAACCTGACTTAAAATAGCATATTAAAAATTCAAACTAGAAGAAACCACCTTATCTGGGAATGCATAAGAATGGAAGTCGAGGATCTCACTTCCACTGTTCCACATTATTTGCATGAATGATGGAATTGAGAAATGAAGCTGCGGCCTCATTTGGTAGTCTTGGCAAAATAACATCATAAAATTAGAGTGAATATGATAAGAATACCACAAGTACAAACAACCTAAGGCTCGGTGGTGGGAATATATAGGCTTAGAGAACAGAAACTAAAGGCTGGAGATTTTCTAGCCTTGAAGAGGTGAGGCTTACCAAGTTGAGCAAGAATACCAATGGCTACCAGAAAACATCCACCAGCAAATGTAATAGATAGCATTCGCAACGATGAAGAGCTCCTCTACCACAAAATAAAACAGCCATCTAAAGATTAGATGCTGATGTTAACAATGCATATTTTTTCAATGTCAATATACAAGTTCCACTCATCACTCAATGCTCAGACCTTAAGAAGAAGAAGAAGAAGAAGAAGAAGAAGGGAACTTAAATACCTTACTCTTTGATAATTTTGAAATTTCTGAAACCAACCCAGATAAGAGCTGTTTGTTAGGGAGGGTGTACAGATCTTCATAATATAAATCCAGAATTTTAGCCAATCCAACCTGCAAAAATCATGAGTTAGCATAAAATCCAACAAACAACACATTAAGCTTTCATGAGACTTCAATCTTTTGAAATAGCATTTCATTTGCAAAAGAACCATGCAAAAGTTTATAAACTGAGCTGAAGTCTCTCATCAACACTTGTTCAAAATTCATAACATAATGCATAGCAGACAACAAATTTCCACCTTTGACCACTAAAAAGACAATGCTAGAATTCTTTTTTATAGGTTAAAAAAAATGCCAACATTCTCTTGAATAGTTGCACAGTGCATGAAGCAAAGCAACAACAGACTTAGGTGTGGAAGTCGGGAAGGGTCTACTTCAAAATTTTATCAAGTATCAGCATCTAGGAAGTGGGAACAGGAGCAGGAATTTGAAGCGTGACTCAAAGTGGGAAGAGCACCTGGTTAGAACTCAGAAGAATCGTGCAACTAAGCCCTCTTCAAATGGTTACAATTTAAACAATCCAATGCCCTGTAAGACGACAGAGCTTAAACACCGCTGGAATGCAAGTAACAAAAATTTTGATATGGAGCCAGCATCATTTGATTCATTAATACAACCTTGAGTTTAATTCTAGAACTCAAAAGAACGTATAAAACATGCAAAGAAGCAAACTATTGTGATATGGCACATCATTGTATGTGATGGGCCAGACTCCATTTAAAATGGTGGTGACTACTCCTCACATGTGGCACTAATGCAAAACTATCCAGACCACGCGCCCCACTGTGTGGAGCATGTCTGCGTAATCATGCAGATCAATCAGCCAGCATATGCTCCACATATGTAGTTGAGAGGATTTGTGGTGTGTGACGCATGATGCTGCCATCTTTAAATCATGATCAACAGCATTGGGAAGATCTGTTCTATTTGCCATCTAGAGAAAAATATCTACAACTCAAATAGTTTCTATACATAGTAGCATTCAAGGAATAAAGCCATATACACACAAGTGGGCCCCAATGTAGCACTCATGGAATAAAGCTTATTCTACAAAAACTTGTAATAACTTTCATGGTGTGGCAACCTTGATGGATAGTAACCTTGATAGATAGCAACAACTTTGATGGATAGTAACAACTTCTATGGTGAAGCTGCCTTGATAGATAGGTTGGATGCCATACACACACAAGTGGGCCCCAATGTAGCACTCATGGAATAAAGCTTATTCTACCAAGACTTGTACAGGAACAGTTCTCAAGACCATTCATGTGTGCAAGATTAAGTTTCACTCATTTACATCAAATTCATAGATCTCAATCTCAGAACACACGCTGCTAGTAAAGAATGGGAATGTATTTATGATTGTTCCCTTCTTAGAGAAAAAGAAAAGGGCATAAGATGCTACTCAAGAAGCTTTTGCACTAATTTCTTTTCCCTCTATTTTCATCCTACAGCTCATCAATTTAAATCCCACCCAAGTGTCATAAAGACTATACAATAAAACCATTTTAAGGGTTTGAAATAAGATAAAGTTAGCAAAAACACAGCATAACTATTTCAAACATGGCTGGGGTTGAAATGAGACTAACTCTATATAGGCCTGCTAACAAGACTGAGACATCGGGATTCATAGGCATGCGTGTTAACATGGAGCGCATGTAGAGAGCTAGGCTGTTTGTCAGGTGGGCCCATTGTAAATTCCCTGGCCCAAAAATCAAGCCAAATGCAGCATGCACTCATGCGATGGGCCACGCCTACGGAAAAAATAGATGGTTATAAAATGGTCAACAGTTCCCATTCACCAAACACAAGTGAGTAGTCCCGCTACCCGTATCATCTAGAACAGAACATGAAAAATAATTGAAACATAAAATTTGGAGAACTGACACCTACATGGAGGGTACCACAATTTGTGGTAACTTATGATCATTCCCCTATGACACTTGTGTAGGACAGCAGCACCATGAAAAAGGTAGGTCCCACCACAAATATCGCCTGGCAAAAAATATAAAAAAAAAATATATATATATATATATATATATATATATATATATATATATATATATATATATATATATATATATATATCAGGCCAGACCAATCATCAGGTGAGATGCACAGTTGACATCAACGGATAACTAGACTAACTCAACATACAGGGATGACCCACCTAATGAGAGGATCAGCCTGATTTCCAAGGCAGGCGATCTTCATGTTGGGGCCTATCTTTTTTGTAGTATTGATTTCCTACGCAAGTGGCTTTTGGCAGTAAATGTGGTACAACACCCTGTTTGTAACCTGTTTCTGTTTATCCAATGCATTTTCATGTAATTTACCTAAATGAGAGGAAATTTACAAGAAAAAAAAAAAAAAAACATTAGCACAATGCTACCAAATCAAAACCTTCAATCAAGTGAACCCAAGCATGTAGATGGCTGTTGCTCATCAAAGGAGCAAACATTCAAATTGGATGTGGACCATTGACCTTTTTCCTTTATGGCCCTCTTTTTTGTACATTTTGCCCCGATTGATGATAGGACCATACTGATTTTTGGGTCAGAGTATCATTTGCAGGCAGACATAGTAGACGGCTTGGATGCATGTGCTCCAAGCTAGCATGTACGGCTGGATTTAAGATAAAATCCAATCTATTGTAAAAAAAAATATAGCAGTTCAATTATCTTACCATTCATTGAATAGAAAATTGAATATTTGGATGCTTTACAATCTGGAAGCTGCCCATATATAACTTTTCTCCTGCATACATGGGCCCTTGAATTCCTGCTATTCCTCGAAGTACACACTGTATAAAGATAAATAAATAAAAGCCTACAATCCACTTAAATTTGAATATATATGGGTATCATCTTGAAATATCATCATGATTCTCATGTAGTTCTTGCTTTTATGATTCTAATCATGCGATCCATGTCTCATGGAAAATGGACGGTTGTAACAAAATAACCCCATTCAACTGGATGTTGCAGCGGATCTTCAAGGCAACAAGAGATTAACCTCCAAAGCTTCAAGGCAATAAGCTAACTAATATTCACACACCCCATACAGAGCTTCTGCTGCTGCTTCTACAATATCAGATGGATGTTGCAGTGGCTGGTGGAAGTTGCAGGGAGAGGGAGTCGAGATCGGAAGAGGGAGAGGGAGATCGAGAGAGAGAGAGTCGAGATGGGAAGAGGGAGAGGGAGATCGAGGGAGAGGGAGATCGAGAGAGAGGGAGAGGGAGAGAGAGAGACAGAGAGAGAGAGAGAGAGAGAGAGAGAGAGAGAGAGAGAGAGAGAGAGAGAGAGAGAGAGAGAGAGAGAGATGAATCAGGACTAAACAACAAGAAAATAAACACGAGTAGCTTTCCAATTCCCAAAATGGAGAACAGGTGTATGCAAATCAATCAGGCTGGGTTTAAATATCAGCTTCCAAACAACTTTTTATTATTATTAAAGATGCGTGAAGTTTAAAAAAGTGCATGCTTGTATGTATGTATGATGGATGGAGCAGATTCAGTGGGTGAGTTTGGGACTTCCAAATGGTCAGAATCCTCCTTTCAAGAAGCCCCATGGTTTGATGAAGATGTGGAAAGTCGGGTTGCTGATTGCCATGATCAAATGCAAATCCAGAAATCAAGGTGTCTCCAAGATAAGATGACTTCCAAGGAGAGATCGATTTGGTTGGGTGTATTGAGCAGTGAGGAAGCTTCCAACAAGGATAAATTCTGTGCATGTTGATGTTGAAAATTTTCTAAATGCTAGACATAAAACTGAGAAACAACTCCATCGAATCAAAATATTTAAGAAACTCCCAAAGCCTGTGTGAAATTTTCAGTTGTTCAACTGAAACAAGAATCAGGATAGAACAGAAAACAGATAACAATGACAAAGAGAATGGTGAGTAGAAATAGAGCTACTTGAAAATTTTTAAGCAGATGTGTGATCCTCAAGTAGAATCTTGATCCATCACTTCACGAAGAGTGTCAAGAACAACCAATATCAGACAATTACCATACGAATGATAGAAAAATGTCAGTTCTTCAAACCAATTCAATCACTCAAATCGGAAAGCCTATAAAATGGAATCAAAATTCTTCTTCTATAAGAAGCATTAATTGAGGATTTACACTGCAAGGAATTCTCCATCAGCTGAAACATTGAAGGCAGAAATAGGGTCACGGACTATTTTCCTTGATCCAACTCTCTCCCATGATATGGTGTTCCAAGAGACATATAGGGTTTGATTATCATCACTATTACAAGAAAAACGGCAGAACCCAAAAACCTCACCCTGAATTTGACAGACGTATCCAGCTTTAGATTCACAGATACAAGAAAAAAATACCAAATTATTTTTTTATTCTGCAGAAGTAGTGGATTAATATCTCATTCTCACAAATAGTTCTTGGATGAAAGTAGTATCGTCCTCCAAAGAAGGAACAACCTGACTTAAAATAGCATATTAAAAATTCAAACTAAAAGAAACCACCTTATCTTGGAATGCATAAGAATGGAAGTCAAGGATCTCACTTCCACTGTTCCACATTATTTGCATGAATGATGGAATTGAGAAATGAAGCTGTGGCCTCATTTGGTAGTCTTGGCAAAATAACATCATAAAATTAGAGTGAATATGATAAGAATACCACAAGTACAAACAACTTAAGGCTCAGTGGTGGGAATATATAGGCTTAGAGAAAAGAAACTCAAGGCTGGAGATTTTCTAGCCTTGAAGAGGTGAGGCTTACAAAGTTGAGCAAGAATACCAATGGCTACCAGAAAACATCCACCAGCAAATGTAATAGATAGCATTCACAACGATGAAGAGCTCCTCTACCACAAAATAAAACAGCCATCTAAAGATTAGATGCTGATGTTAACAATGCATATTTTTTCAATGTCATTATACAAGTTCCACTCATCACTCAATGCTCAGACCTTAAGAAGAAGAAGAAGAAGAAGAAGGGAACTTCAATACCTTACTCTTAGATAATTTAGAAATTTCTGAAACCAACCCAGATGAGAGCTGTTTGTTAGGGAGGGTGTACAGATCTTCATAATATAAATCCAGAATTTTAGCCAATCCAACCTGCAAAAATCATGAGTTAGCATTAAATCCAACAAACAACACATTAAGCGTTCATGAGACTTCAATCTTTTGAAATAGCATTTTATTTGCAAAAGAACCATGCAAAAGTTTATAAACTGAGCTGAAGTCTCTCATCAACACTTGTTCAAAATTCACAACATAATGCATAGCAGACAACAAATTTCCACCTTTGACCACTAAAAAGACAATGCTAGAATTCTTTTTTATAGATTAAAAAAAATGCCAACATTCTCTTGAATAGTTGCACAGTGCATGAAGCAAAGCAACAACAGACTTAGGTGTGGAAGTCGGGAAGGGTCTACTTCAAAATTTTATCAAGTATCAGCATCTACGAAGTGGGAACAGGAGCAGGAATTTGAAGCGTGACTCAAAGTGGGAAGAGCACCTGGTTAGAACTCAGAAGAATCGTGCAACTATGCCCTCTTCAAATGGTTACAATTTAAACAATCCAATGCCCTGTAAGACGACAGAGCTTAAACACCGCTGGAATGCAAGTAACAAAAATTTTGATATGGAGCCAGCATAATTTGATTCATTAATACAACCTTGAGTTTAATTCTAGAACTCAAAAGAACGTATAAAACATGCAAAGAAGCAAACTATTGTGATATAGCACAACATTGTATGTAATGGGCCAGACTCCATTTAAAATGGTGGTGACTACTCCTCACATGTGGCACTAATGCAAAACTATCCAGACCACGCGCCCCACTGTGTGGAGCATGTCTGCGTAATCATGCAGATCAATCAGCCAGCATATGCTCCACATATGTAGTTGAGAGGATTTGTGGTGTGCGACGCATGATGCTGCCATCTTTAAATCATGATCGACGGCATTGGGAAGATCTGTTCTATTTGGCATCTAGAGAAAAATATCTACAATTCAAATAGTTTCTATACATAGTAGCATTCAAGGAATAAAGCCATATACACACAAGTGGGCCCCAATGTAGCACTCATGCAATAAAGCTTATTCTACAAAAACTTGTAATAACTTTTATGGTGTGGCAATCTTGATGGATAGTAACCTTGATAGAAAGCAACAACTTTGATGGATAGTAACAACTTCTATGGTGAAGCTGCCTTGATAGATAGGTTGGATGCCATACACACAAATGGGCCCCAATGCAGCACTCATGGAATAAAGCTTATTCTACCAAGACTTGTACAGGAACAGTTCTCAAGACCATTCATGTGTGCAAGATTAAGTTTCACTCATTTACATCAAATTCATAGATCTCAATCTCAGAACACACGCTGCTAGTAAAGAATGGGAATGTATTTATGATTGTTCCCTTCTTAGAGAAAAAGAAAAGGGCATAAGATGTTACTCAAGAAGCTTTTGCACTAATTTCTTTTCCCTCTACTTTCATCCTGCACCTCATCAATTTAAATCCCACCCAAGTGTCATAAAGACTATACAATAAAACCATTTTAAGGGTTTGAAATAAGATAAAGTTAGCAAAAACACAGCATAACTATTTCAAACATGGCTGGGGTTGAAATGAGACTAACTCTATATAGGCCTGCTAACAAGACTGAGACATCGGGATTCATAGGCATGCGTGTTAACATGGAGCGCATGTAGAGAGCTAGGCTGTTTGTCAGGTGGGCCCATTGTGAATTCCCTGGCCCAAAAATCAAGCCAAATGCAGCATGCACTCATGAGATGGGCCACGCCTACGGAAAAAATAGATGGTTATAAAATGGTCAACAATTCCCATTCACCAAACACAAGTGAGTAGTCCCGCTACCCGTATCATCTAGAACAGAACATGAAAAATAATTGAAACATAAAATTTGGAGAACTGACACCTACATGCAGGGTACCACAATTTGTGGTAACTTATGATCATTCCCCCATGACACTTGTGTAGGACAGCAGCACCATGAAAAAGGTAGGTCCCACCACAAAGATCGCCTGGCAAAAAAAAAAAAAAAAATAAATAAATATATATATATATATATATATATATATATATATATATATATATATATATATATATATATATATATATATATATATATATATATATATATATATATATATCAGGCCAGACCAATCATCAGGTGAGATGCACAGTTGACATCAACGGATAACTGGACTGACTCAACATACAGGGATGACCCACCTAATGAGAGGATCAGCCTGATTTCCAAGGCAGGCGATCTTCATGTTGGGGCCTATGTTTTTTGCAGTACTGATTTCCTACGCAAGTGGCTTTTGGCAGTAAATGTGGTATGACACCCTGTTTGTAACCTGTTTCTGTTTATCCAATGCATTTTCATGTAATTTACCTACATGAGAGGAAATTTATAAGGAAAAAAAACATTAGCACAATGCTACCAAATCAAAACCTTCAATCAAGTGAACCCAAGCATGTAGATGGCTGTTGCTCAGCAAAGGAGAAAACATTCAAATTGGATGTGGACCATCGACCTTTTTCCTTTATGGCCCTCTTTTTTGTACATTTTGCCCCGATTGATGATAGGACCATATTGATTTTTGGGTCAGAGTATCATTTGCAGGCAGACATAGTAGACGGCTTGGATGCATGTGCTCCAAGCTAGCATGTACGGCTGGATTTAAGATAAAATCCAATCTATTGTAAAAAAAAAATAGCAGTTCAATTATCTTACCATTCATTGAATTGAAAATTGAACGTTTGGATGCTTTACAATCTGGAAGCTGCCCATATATAACTTTTCTCCTGCATACACGGGCCCTTGAATTCCTGCTATTCCTCGAAGTACACACTGTATAAAGATAAATAAATAAAAGCCTACAATCCACTTAAATTTGAATATATATGGGTATCATCTTGAAATATCATCATGATTCTCATGTAGTTCTTGCTTTTATGATTCTAATCATGCGATCCATGTCTCATGGAAAATGGACGGTTGTAACAAAATAACCCCATTCAACTGGATGTTGCAGCGGATCTTCAAGGCAACAAGAGATTAACCTCCAAAGCTTCAAGGCAATAAGCTAACTAATATTCACACACCCCATACAGAGCTTCTGCTGCTGCTTCTACAATATCAGATGGATGTTGCAGTGGCTGGTGGAAGTTGCAGGGAGAGGGAGTCGAGATCGGAAGAGGGAGAGAGAGATCGAGAGAGAGAGAGTCGAGATGGGAAGAGGGAGAGGGAGATCGAGGGAGAGGGAGAGAGAGAGGTTATTGTAGGGAGGAGAGGAGGGGAGAAGGGATTTGGTAGAAAAGAGGTGGAAGAAGAAGAGACGAGATAGATTTGGGGAGAGGCGCGATGAATTTGGGGATAGGCACGCGTTTTGGACATTTGGGGGATACGGTGTGCATTTTGGATTTGGGGATAGGGGCTTTTGGGTTTTTTTTTTTTTTTTTTTTTTTTTTTTTTTGAAATTTCATATCAGCGGCGGTGGCCCGTTTTGTACACGGGCGGCCACGTAAACGCCCCTCATTTCATCTACAATGGCGGTTTGTTGTGGCCGCCTGTGATAAAAACGCCCCTAATAACTATATTTTTTGTAGTGTACATTTCACGTTTGCGCATGGGTCTAGTTATGCCTAATGGTGTTGGGTGAGGCCAATCCCTTGGTCCTTAGTCATAGCTTGTCAGATGTTGGGCATGGGAAGGGATCCCTTGAATTAACATGTTATATCAGGTTGCCCATGAAAACCATGGTTTCAAAGGTAACATTTTCATCCTTTCCAGGTAACACATTTCTCAAGAAGAATGAAATTTACATAATCATAAACTTTTCCATTATCATATACTGGATTCCATCTATCCAAACATGGTCTTAAATGTTTAGGGTCTGATAATTCACTTGGGTTCGGTTGATGGTCATTCGTCCATCAGCTTTAAGGTCTAATAATTGACTTGGGTTTGGGCGAAGGTCATCGATCCATCAGCTTTAGTTAAGACTACCCCTGCCTAGACCATGGTCATATTAATGATAATGTGTTCAATTGCATGTATATTTACTACATGATAGCTTATACCTAGAAAATAGCATATCAGGCTGGACTTGTGCTTCATTGGCTTAGGCACCAGCCTTTTGAGCCACATGTCAATCTCATCCTCAATTCCTGCCTTCTTTTATTAAATCTGCTTTGATCTGACTTGGACCTGGCCCATCCTTGCCTACTGACAATTTCTTTTACTCGGTCAGGCCCAGGCTGATGTGGACTGGGCTACTTTGGCTGTACATCGGTCAAGGTGTTTGATTATTGTATGGGCTTCTCGCACAAACTTCTCTCAAAAAAAGTACAGTTGTGATGGGAGGGTTGATGTCTGATGAAAATGGAAGGGACCAAGATAACATTTAAAATGGGGTGGTTCATGCAATGCATGCAGCAGTCTGAACTTTGCCTTTGAGTGCCTTGTTGTGGATGGAGGAAAACCCAAAAATCACACTAATTAGATATCTTAACCATCTGATTTGGTCCGGCTCCATAGTTGACTCCGTTTCAACACTAAGATAATGGGATTAACCTTGTGATGTGGGTGTGCATGACCAAAAAAAAAACACCACCACCATCTGGTCTTGCACTTCGAATTTGAAGGTGCCCCATCGTGGATGGAGCAAAACCTGAAAATCATACTAATCAGATGTCTTAAGCACCCCTCTGATCTTGACAGTTGAATTTGTGGGTGCCCTACTGTTGGTGGAGCAAAACCCAAAAATCAAACTAAGCAAATATCTTAACCATCTGATCTTGTGCGCCGAATTTGCTAGTGCCCAATTGTGGGTGGATCATAACCCTAAAGTCACACTAATCAGTCTTGTCTTTGTCCTTCGGTTACAACACAGATCATTCTATTTTTATTATCCATCTGATAGCCACTTATCAGATGATGGGTGTCTGATCAATAATCTAGAGCTATCTTCAAATGGGCCCTATGTTTTGGACAATTGGGATTTATGCACGTATATGCCGCACTATTGAACTGTAACAGTGCAGCAACCGCATGTAAGTAGCATTGTAGGCTATGATGCAGGGTAGCTGCATCTGGACGTGTGGTGAAATCATAGATCTGGACCATCACTTTGGTCTGGCCCCCTGTTGTAGCTGGTTGCAAAAATCAAACAGACTGCACAAAGCGCTAGCCATCTGATGAATAGCTTACAAAATGAACTGTCAAGAACATTGAGGACAAATGGAGGGGTATCGCAATAAAGGGGAAGGTTTGGATGGTATATGATTTATGCCATTTTTTCATGCTAACCTTGCTACATTACAATACCTTGCTCCTTATGGAGGAGCTGAGATAAGGATGAGATAATGATGATAAGACGGTGATGCAGTTGATGATAGTAGGCCCCAAGGACAAGGCTACAACAACGACGATGAGGATGATTTGTCAATCCATGTCATTAAAGTTCCCTTACTGTTTTGCAGTCTTTTTTCAACTTGTCAGCTTAGCTTCTTTTTGTAATTCAACATGGTTGGAAGAGCCAATCCACTGAAATTCACCAGAAGTCCATGCACGAACATGAGCCATCCTTAAAATGGTGGAAGCGGATCCGATCCCTCACAATAATCTCACGCTTGTAAATCCTTGATATCATCTTTGTAGCGGCATGACAATCTTCACACACACGAAGGTTCTTCGTGATTCGAATGGTTGCACCCGGATCACTATTAATTAACCCAAACGCAATTGCCAACTTCTCGCTGTGGTGGTAGAGCGCTGTCTGCTTTTCTTCCTCATCCATATCGAGCAATACTGCACTAGTGTTGGGTGTATGACCTGCAAGCCTGAGTTCTTTGCTTATATCTTCCAATTTGGCATAAATCACTTGGCTTTGCGGGTGTGAGTTATCTCCTGCAATAAACTCATGAATGGTACCTCTCAAGTCTATGAAGCTACACCCGGGCGTCTTACTAACACCACGTTCTCTCATCTCTCTCCTCAGCACTGCAACATCGCGCCACTTCCCTTCAACAGCATATATATTTGATAAGAGGACATACCGCCCACTATGATCCGGCTCCAGCTTAAGAAGCTGTTTTCCCACTCGCTCGCCCAATTGGACATTCCCATGAATCCTGCAAGCATTAGCGAGAGCTCCCCAAATGGCAGAATTGGGTTCCATGGGCATGCTTTTAATGACCTCTTGTGCTTGATCTAACAACCCAGCTCGACCATAAAGATCAACCATACAACAATAGTGTTGAATATTTGGCTTTAGCCCATACACCTTTGTCATGGAATCGAAGTAAATTGATCCTTCATCGACCAACCTTGAATGGCTACACGCATTCAAAACTCCAACGAACGTCACATTGTTTGGTCTGATTCCATGCATTTCCATCTGAGAGAACAGACGTAATGCATCCTCACCATGCCCATTGATTGCAAGCCCACCGATCATTGCGCTCCAAGCCAGTACATTCTTCTCCTTCATCTCATTGAAAACCTCAAGCGCCCTTTCGACACAACCACACTTTGAATACATGTCTACAAGAGCAGTACCCAACCGCATGGTGATGCCTACATTCTTCTTCGTCACATATCCCTCGATCCACTTCCCCTGCTCCATGGCTCCCAAATGAGCGCAAGCAGAAAGGACATTCACCAACACACTCTCATTGGGTTCGACTTTCTCAACCAACAATTTTCTAAACAGCTCTAGAGCCTCCTTGAAAAAGCTACTCTGGACATACCCGTTAATCATCACGCTCCATGACACAACATCTCTATCCGGCATTTCATCAAACAGCCGGCGTGCAGCCTCAAAAAGCCCGCATTTCAAATACCCACCCACCATTATATTCCATGAAGCATCGTCGAATTCTGTCATCCTGCTAAAAACAAGTTCTGCAGAATCAATCGATCCGCAGGAGGAGTACATATAAACAAGATAATTCAGAAGCGGGATGTGAGAGCCCCAACCAAATTTGAAAACATATGAGTGAATCGCTCTGCCCAATGAAAGAGAAGGTATTTCAGAACATGCCTTGAGAAGGAGAGGAATGGCATGGGCATCGAGACGGAGGGAAGATTCTAGAATATGGATGTAGAATAGGAGTGCATCGATTGGGCAGGGCCCAGACGTATAGCCACGGATGAGGGTGTTGGCGATGAAGGCATCGGGTTTGGGAATTTGATCGAACAGGTGGCGGGCGTACGGGAGAGATCCGTTGGGGGAGAGAGCGGCGAAAGAGAGGATACGGGATGCGACAAAGTTGTCATGGATGGCTCCGGATGCGATGGATTGGGCGTGAATTTGCTTGAGGTGTTTGATGGAGTTGCAGGAACGGAGATGGCGGAGAAAAGGGTATTCGGAGAGGAGTTGGGGGGTTGGAATCCAAGGGGCATTTTGGTCATTTTGTGGGTGGCTGGAACGAGGGAGAGTGTGAGGTGGGAGAGGGAGTAGTGGTGAAGTGGACATGCGGTTGAAAATTGGCGGGAGTAGTAACGGAAATTTGAATATTGGAGGGAGGGGAACAGAGAAAAAGGAATGAGGTTCGTATTTTATAGACGAGATGAGCTTTTACTAAGCGCACGCGCGTGTGCGATAAAGCTTATGTCCACGCCACACATGTGACTGTATGGTACAATAGGTCCTTGATCCAATCCATCCGTTAGAACAGAACTACCATTTTTTTGCCTCAACCTTAGAATCAGTTTGATCTACTGGTCAGATGGGCCACCGTTAGTAAAAATGTACGGGACTGAAAAACTTGCTTTAAGTTTTCTAATCCATCCACGTGATGGATATTGATGGGATCTCACACGTGTGTGCGCTTAGCAAAGGTGTAAAAAATGGGCTCTTTTTTATTGAGTGAAATTTAAGCTTAAAGATGTAAAATAATGGGCTTTATTTTTCATTTTTTTGGAAAAATACTCAGAAAATATCCTTGATAAGTAGGTGGCTGATTGGAAAAAATGGAGAATGCGGTAGTAATGTCATAATTTCCATCACTAATTTTTGACCTATTTATGACACCCGGAATATCAGCCATTAAAAGTGGAAATCCAATTTCCATCACTAATTTTTTACCTATCTATGACACTCGGAGTATCAGTCATTAATTGTGAGGATACATGGCGGCTCTGTGGGGACACCTAATAGGGCTGAAATCAAATTTATGTCATTGCTATTTGGATCCTCTGTTATTTGGTCAACAGGAATTTTCTGTTATCCTAATTTTTATTGGTCCACATAACTACTCAAAAAATAAAAAACAAAAAAGCTTCGGACACTAAACATTTAGAATAACAGATAATCCCTGTTGAGATAACAAAGGATCCCGACTCTCTTTTAAAACATGCTATTTAAAAAAAAATAAAATAGAGGTGGATATCCAATTCTTGCCCCTGCTATTTTTAGCAGGGCCCCTAAATTTAGATGATTGGGGTGTCCCAAAGGTATGAGTTTGGGTTGGATGGTATGGATGATTTGGATTGGGTTGTTGGGTTGGATTGGATGGATTCCTTGTGAGAAGTGGCCCTTATATCTTGTCCGATTGGTTGTCCCGTTATCAAATATATCCCGTCTCTCTACCAGTAGTCCTTACATTTGTTACTACTGTCTCATACATATTCTTGTCTCTCAACAATCGGGCATTGTTGAAACGTGTCACTTATAGGGAACACCTTAGTAAGAGTTTGGAATGTCATATTATTTGGATTCGTGTTGAAAGTTATAGTATAAGTTCAACACTGTCCAGCAACATGATGCAACCTTTCTTTATCCATGCCCGGACCGGTAATGAGAGCACACAACTCCCACAGGAACAATGTAATGGACTATTATATAGGTTGATTTCAATCAAGTTCGATTACAATCAATGAATTGTATGTGTTGCATATATAAGATTAAATTGGTCAAAATTAACACCAATGTGGCCCATACATAGCTCATATCAGCATATGTACCAATACATACGGTTTTGGAGCCTGCCTGATGAGTGCCCCAGTGCTGATATCTTGAACCATGCAAGTCAATCCACACCGTCCAAGCTGCAGGCCCCATCGTGGAGTGTACATGAGATTTAATGCTGGAACATGTGTGGAGTGTACATGAGATTTAGTGCACACGTGTGTGCGCTTAGCAAAGCACCAAGAATTATTGGACTGGCCACCAGCTAGGTGGTGTTGGGTGCCGTGGGGCCACCATGATGTATGTGTTTTATCCATGCCATTCGTCTGTTTTTCCAGCTCATGTCAGGGTATGATCCCAAAAATGAAGTTATCAAAAGCTCAAGTAGACCACCCCACTGGAAATAGTGGTGATTTAACACCCAACGTTAAAAAATTCTCTGATATTTGCCTTTTCCCTTCATCTAGGTCTGTATCACCTTATCAACAGGTTGGATGGCAAAGCCTTCGGAAGGTTTCAAGGGTAGGTGTCATTATTTCCACTTTTTTCCTGTGGTGTGGTCCACTTGAGCTTCGGATCTAAAATTGTAAGGTTGTACATTTAAGCATATTCACGGCATCTTCATTAAAGACTGAATGGGCTGGATGGGCGTTTTAGGGCTAAATCCTTTTAAGGACTTTCTTGACTTTAAGCTACTTTTTGAATTTATTAGATACCACCAAATAAATAACTTTTTTAACTTATATGTAAGTTAATAAGCTATTTTTTGAACTTAATGTTAATTTAGTAAGTGCCATGTAAAAGTAACTTATATGTTAAAAGCTACTTATCTCCATAATGGATGGTAGGCCCCACATGATGGACAGTCCACATCAAAGGTGGACCCATACAATGGACGTTCCACAATAAGTGGGCCCCACATGCTAGATGACTCATGTTAACATGGGCCCACATAATAGATTATCCACGTCAAAGGTCAACCCCTAATTATAAATGGCCCATATGATAGATGACCCATATAAACATGAGCCCCACAATAGATTGTCCATATCAAAAGTTGGCTCCAGCCTACATCTAAATTGAGCCTGACATGATGGACAATGGATGCAGACAAGCTCGCAGGAACTTTCTATTATAAGAAGGTAGGTGGGGCCCACCGAGAAGTTTATGAGAAATCTACCGTGTCCTAGGAAAATAAGAAAGGAAGAAAAATATCCATAAGACACTAGCCTACAAGCAAGGACAATTTCATCCCAAATATTTTTTTTAAAAAAAATGTGTGAGAAGTTAAATAGGACATTTATTTAAACCTTCCAAATTTTTGGGTGTTTGGGAATACCACACTGCTACTTTGGTCAAAATCTATTTCTTTTTTCTAAAAGTGACTCTTCATACTCAAGTAGTCAAAGGTGGCCCGAGATATGTGGGGGTCCACTGTAATGTATGTGTTTAACTATGCCGTCCATTCATTTTTCTAGCTTCTTTTAGGAATAAGTAAAATAATAATGCAAATCAAAAGCTTAAGTGGACCATACCACATAAAATAGTGACAATTGATCATCCACCGTTGAAAACTTCTTATGGGTTATATTTGTGTTTTCCCATCGTCTAGGTCTGTGTAACCTTATGAACAAGTTGAATGACAAATAAAACATCACGATGAGCCTTAGGAAGTTTTCAACCGTGGTGGGCGTTCAATCCACACTATTTTATGTGGTCTACTTAAAGTTTAAAATCTGCAACATTTTAAGGTCATGCCTTAAAATGAGCTTACAAAATAGATGAATGGCATGGATAAAATACATAAATTATGGTGGGCCACAAAGAGCTTAAGCCAAGTCGTGACACAGGAATATCCCTGTTACCCGTGCTAAGGCACAGGGGATTGCACGTTGATTGCATATCAAGTTTACTATTACCGACGCTCTAAGTAGCCATGTTGTTGCTCGTCTCCACTCTTTGAACCCCACCATGATGTATATTTTATCCATGCCATCCATCCATTATTCCAGCTCATTTTAGGGTTTGATTTAAAGGCAAATCTCAATATTTTAATGGCGACCATTCAATAACCACTATAATCATGTGGCATAGTGTATCTGAGATTTCAATCTAAATTATTTTCTGGTTGATGCCATAAAATGAGATGGGAACATAGATGCCCGACATGGATAAAACACACACACCATTGTGGGGCCTACAAAGCATGGAGTAGTAGTTGAGTTGATAAGATGAATCACTAACTAATCCGCGTCCGTGGGGAAAAACTGTATCCAGTCACTCAACCAATTGGAAAAAACCCAATGTATAATGAGGCGAAATTTTGAGAGAAGAGACTGGGTCAAGCGAAGGGATCGGGATTCGGTGTGATAGATGGGAATTGGTACTGAATAACGTTTTACACTATATTGTACTTAATAAATCTATGAGGCCCACTGTGCTCTATATGTCTTATCTACGTGGTCCATTTACTTTTCTAGCTTATTTTAGAGGAAAAAAAAAATTCAAAATTGAAGCATGTCCAAAGTTCAAGTCGATCACCACCATAGGAAATAGTGGGAATAGAAAGCTATCGTTGAAAACTTCTTGAGCCTACAGAAGTTTTGGGTCAAGTTGATAATTGTGTTTCCCCTTTTACAAACAGTCTGTCTAACCTTATGAACAGGCTGGATGACAAATCAGCATCACTGTGGGCCCTTAGAAGGTTTCGATGGTGTATGTTATTATCCCTACTGTTTTCTTAAGTGTGGTCAATTTGAGTGGTGGAGATGCTTCTATCTTGTGCTAATGCTCTAAATTCACCTGATAAAACATATGGATGGTATAGATAAATCACGGTGAACCCCACAAAGTTTACGCAGCAGGCTCATACAATTTAGGTCGGGTAGTGATCTATTCATAAGTGAGTGGGTACTAGTTAGTTGTCACGCCCCAGACTCGGTGTCACGCCCCAAACTCAGAAACCGGGCTCACAAAATTCCCAATCGCCGAATCTGGCTTCGACAGCCTCCGTAGAACCCCATTCTCGGCTCTCAGCTCCCATTCGCCAGGTTCCGATCCTGGGATGCTACGAGGAGGATTTTAAAGATCAGTTTGATTCGTGTTAAGCATAACCAAAGACATAACCCACAAACAACAACCAAGAATTCCATTACATTTCCACTATGATCAAAAACTTTACAAGTACAATGAGCATAAAGGAAAATACAATGATGAAGAATAAAAACTCCAAAATGATCTGCAAAGCGCTCCTGCCTCAGCGCTGCTGCTCCCCAACGTCACCTGCACACAACGGTCGTGCATAAGCTTATAGAAAGCTTAGAGGGTGGTGAAAGTGTGTGCGTAAGGTAGTAATATGAACATGCAGTATCAGAGTAATGCGGAATATACAGATGGATTCATAAAAACCATTAGTCGTAACAAAGCTATGCGATGCAAGACATGAATGGTATCGGCCATCCCAAGGCCATGCGATGTAAAATGCAACTCAAGCATACAAATCCTCATCTATGTCCACACATCAATATAGCTCAAATCTAGAATATCACCGGGGTCTAGTACACTCTAAACCAGATCGCCGCCACATCGCGCGTGATAAGGTAAGTGGAAGAGACCTCACTATCCGTCTGCCAATATCGGGCTGGACTCGTCGATAGCGGACCCATTCCTAGAGCTGGTCAGACTCAGCCTAGCATTGCCCCTTACACTCGGGCCGGTAAGGCCGTACCCCCTTCCAACTGACCACGACATAGTGGAGAGCGCAGTCATCTAGTAATCGGCACTCAACGCTCATCTACCCACTCGGTGTAGACATTGGAGCAACCTCTTGGTACCATAAGGGTTTTGAGACTTTCACCCAGGGATATCTATAGCACCCCATGTAAAATAAAATTTTTGGTATCCAATCCTGCCAACCACGATACGTTTGTCGAAGTTACGGCCGTGATGTCGCTAGGGCGTACAATAACTATGTCATACAATGCGAAATGCATGAATCACACTATCCAATCATGCAGCAAATCCTGCGCGTATCGTGCGCTCATGCAAGGCAACAGCGCCTAGTTGGGGTCCCATAAACAATCTGCCCGAAAGCATATGCTATGATCAGTCACTCTCATATCAAGCATACATATGATGCGTATGATCAGGAGTCATGAAACTATACTAAACATGTTATAATGAGATAAACTATCCTTACAATGCAGATGGGCCTGGACTGCCTATACACAATAAGTACGGCCCTAAGGAGAGTCGTAATGTGGACATCCAACCAACATTACACTTGCAATGTGGACGTCAAACCAACATTGCTCCCAAGGCGTGATCATTACGTAATCCGAGTTGGGGTTACACATTGCAATGAACCTTAAGTACATCCCATTGGGTTTTAAATATGTCAAATGGGCCACATTCAATGGGTCGTATATTCATTAAGTGGGCCACATCCATGAGCCTTAAGTGCATTGCAATGGGTCATAACCCGTGGGCCTTAGAATGCATCGATGGTTCTCGACCCATGGGCCTTATACATATCAAATGGGCCTACTCCCATGGGCTTTAAAATACATTGAATGGGCCTAATCCCATGGGCTTTAAAATACATCAATGGGCCTAATCCCATGGGCCTTGGAACACATCAAATGGGTCCAATCCCATAGGCCTTAAATATATCGAATGGGCCTAGTCCCATGGTCCTTATAACATGCTAAGATGGGGTCCACTCAGACAATGGATCTAGCCCATTCTTTAACTCGTGCCATCAAATGAGCTTCCAAAGGGGCTGGATGGCTTGGATGCATTACATGCATCATAGTGGGGTCGACAATCAAGCATGGCAAAAGGGTTGGGCGGTTATAATGCATCACACATACCATGGTGGGTCCCATAGATAGAAGGTGTGGGAAAAATAAATGGGACCCACAGAACCTGCTGCTGACGTTAAGAGAGAGAGAGAGAGAGAAAATCACATGGCTGCTTGTACTAGCAGCATATAAAGTATATAATATTAAATATACATAGTATATATAATATAATATTATATATATATATATATATATATATATATATATATATATATATATAATGGTGGGACCCACAAAACTCGTTGTTGCAAGGTGACAGTGGGCCCCACCATAAAAAATGGATGGACGGCAAGGGAGAACACATACATCATTGTGGCTCCACCGCTCGCTAGACGGTGGATGTAGAAAACATCAAGGTGGGTACCACCGTCCGCCTGGACGGTGGATGAAAACCACATACATCACTGTGGGTCCCATGTGGGGCCCACCATAATGTTTAGATGCCATCCAAACCGTTGATAAGATCACTTGGACCTGAGTGAAGGTAAAACTCAAATTTCATCTTGATCCAAAACTCCCATGGCCCATAAAAAGATTTTAACGGTAGAAGTTCAATCCCACTGTTTCGTGTGGTGTGGGCCACCTGAGTTTTAGAATTGGATGAAACTTGGAGGGGGCCCACCTGAGGAGGGGGCCTACCTCATGAACGGCTCGGATCTCATATATACACCATGGTGAGGCCCACGGCAGCAGTCATGGGTGGCTGTCTGCCCGCCCGTGCGCTCACTGCACGTAGCAGCGTGCTGCTGCTGCAGCACGTCAGAGGCAGGGACCTTTTGTATTTCAAAATTTTGAAAAAAATAAATTTTTTGAAGTTTTTGTCTTGTGGGGCCCGCATCTAACGAATCCATTCCAGCCATTGGATTTAACGGCTCATAACGAATCCAATGAGTCCGCTAATGGCCCTCTTTCGACATGTAGAAGAAATCTAAATAGATTTTAATGGTAAAAATGTTATTTTTAACACCATGGCCCACTAAATACTCCGATCAATCTCATCTTTCAGTTCAACGCTTAAAATGATCCGTTGAATGGGATGGACGGCATGGATTGAATACATACATCAAGGTAGGGCCTAAGTAAGAGGACACCCCAAAAGCTTGGAAATCAAGCTAATATTTGTACTTTCACAGAGACATCCAGCGTCCTTGGACGCTGGACGATCCTCACAGCCAAGGTGGATTCGGGTGGGCCACCACATGATAAACGGTGTGGGTATAACACACATAAGGTGGGCCCCACCTGAGGATGGCTTGGACAAAATAAATACTTCAAGGTGGGGTCCATTCAAGTGGGCCATACAAACACATCATGATCTTACAAAAGAAAATGAAATAGAGAGTGGGACACGCGTGTGATGGAGGGACCCCGACATTATGGGCCCTCCCTTGCAATGAATCATACATCAAGTGGGCCCTAAAGCATGTGGGACCACCGAAATCTAAAAGCAACGGTGGAGATCCTTTCCCCACCAACATGGACGGTCTAGATGACCTTCCTATTGTAATGAAATAAACATCATGATAGGGTCCATGGAGAATGGCCCCATCATGGAATGATCATGATGATCAAAGTGGGCCATCGACCACAATTTAGGGTCCCAAGTGAGATCCAAACCATTGATCGGTTGGCCTCACTTGGCCCATCTCAAAAACATGAAAAACTAGTATTAACTAGCACCCACCGTCCGATCTTCTTGCTCCTATGGGCTCCTTAGCTCCTTATCTTTGATTTCAATGGGTGAGATGAGGAATGGATGGCTAGGATGGGAGATGATAGGGTAGAAAAGTGGGCCACACTTGAAGTTTTGAAAGAGAGGGAGAGGTTTGGGAAATTCATAAGTATGGAGCTCCTCTCCTTTGGATTTTTGAGTTTGAAAATGAGAAAGAGAGAGAGAGGGAGTTGTAAAGAGAGAGATGGGTGATGGATGGATGGAGTGATAGATGTGTGTAAGAACTTTTTCACTTTTGTGGCCTTTTGTGTAAGAAAGGCATGGGAGTGTAAGAGAACTTTGACTTTTGAGGTATTTGTGTAAGAAAATTTTGACTTTTGTGGTTTCTTGGGAATGGGTGAAAGGTGATGTGTACTTGACATGTACTTGACATGTGATGGATTGATTGATGGGATTGATGTGACATCTTATAGAGATTCTCTTGGGTTTCGCAACGCGCGGCGTTTTCCTCGCACCGAACATTGGCCCACATCTCTTGACCAGGGTATCGCCTCGGCGCGCAAGTCGCGGCATCGAAACCGCAGCGATGACGCGGTTGCTGTGGTAATGGTCTTGGGTTGAGTCGGCTTGGGTTGACGGCATAAAAATCAGGGTCGCGCGTAAATATCGGTTAAGGGTCGAAGGTTGCCGAAAATTCGACCGGTAAGACCGCGGAAGTCTATGGAATGGTACGGACTAAGATACGGGTCTTACACTCGGTAATCGGACTCACGAGGAATTCGATGGCCAGTTCTGGCCGCGACAGCATCCGTAGTAGCCCATTCTCGACTCCTGAGGCAGGTTCCGATCCTGAGATCCCACAAGGAGGATTTCTATAACAATATATTCATTTCCAACATGAGCATACCCAAGATCACATTAAGTAAATCTAAAAATAACAAAGACACACATCATAAAATCCACTATGAATTTGAACTTTTACAAGTATCCATAAGGTCCAAAAGGATATACATAAGATGATAGAAAAAGGAAAGGAAGGTCTGTAACACTGGGGTCCTTAAGCTCAACTCTACTCTATGCTCTGCTGCTATGACACGTGCCTAGGATCTCCTACATACATCAATCGTGCATAAGCTTATAAAAACTTAGAGGGTGGTGAAGGTGTGTGATAATAGTGCACAGAAGAATAATAGGAGATACAGGAAAGAAACATGATTAAAGCCAACACCACCAGCCTTACCAGGGCTGTTATGAACGCAAGAAGCTATTCCAAGGCAGTACAATAATGCAGGAAGTCATACCAAGGCTATATAATGTAATGAGTACTGTAATATAATGAGTACTATACGTCATGCCAAGGCGATGCAATATGAGACTTACATAGCCGATGCAAATGTAATGCGAAGTAATGTTAGTGCTCATATCCAATCCACATATTAAGTACATTTCCATCATAAGAAAATCACTGGGGTCCATTACACTACTAGATGACTGCCGCTTTATAAACACCGCACAGTCAAACGAGCGTAAGAGACCTCACTACCCGCCTGTGGACAGCCAATCACCAGCAAGGTCTGACGGTAGTGGACCCTTTCACGAGCTGGTCAGACTCAGCATAGCAATGTCTCCTTACATTAGGCAAGTAAGGCCACATCTTTATCCAACCGACTACACGACAGTGAGAGTCACGGCCTAACGGTATAAGGACATCATGCGCTCATATATTTCACCTGGTTATGACTTTGGAGCAGATCCTTGGTACCATAAAAATTTTAAGAATTTCACCCATGGGCATCCTATATACCCGATATGCTTAAGTAACATTTTCGGTGTCCAAACATGGCCATCTACGATGTATCTGTGGAGGTTATAGCCCTGATGAAGCAAGGATGATAATGCTCATATGTTATGTAATGTCAATGCATGAATAACACAATCAACCATGCATCGATTCTAAGCATCCAACGTGCTCAAGAGGGAATACTACGTTCCTCGGAGAAGGTAACATGCAATGCCCAATGACACAATATGATCACACACACAGTGTCATTTAAGCATACAATGATGCACATGGGCCATAAAGATGAATTTAATCACACTATATGGCAATATACAATGTATACCACATTCCTCTTATCTAAGAAGGAACCAATACTAGGTACTTAGACAATATCCTTAAGGAATTCAACTTCTAGTGGAGGCCCATTTAGTCGGGATAGCCCACGAGGTTAAGTGTACAAGCTATGGGTCTAAGTAATACAGAAATAAGCCTAGCAAGAGTCTAAGATGATTATCTAATGACTCTTAAATACAACCGGGCCTAGAGGGGTCCATAATGGGGACATTTAACCACCATTCTCAAAAAGACATATCAACCATGAACTATATGGCTATTAGGCCCAAGGCCTTCATTTAAGATAAAAATAAAGGTAATCACATACATTTATTCCTCATAATAGGCCATAAAAAAGATATAATACCACTTTTAACAACATGGGCTCCAAGAGGGGAATTAAGGCCCAAGGCTCAATTCCCAATGGACATAGAATCCATGCATTAAGTTGGACTTGGTGGGTAGCCTGCGTACATAATATACGGCTCAAAAATAAGTTTAAGTTTGGATGAAATGGGCCCCACTACATCAGCTCAATAACTAGTAATTTAAGTGGGCAACCAAGGGCAATATACTATCCTTATCTCAGCCCACAAGTCCATCAAAATGGTGAAAGTCAGCCCAATATATGGTTGTGCCAAGCTGGGACGTTCTAACCCACTCTAGGCCCATGGGATGCCTCAAAAATCTGATCTAAGATGGGGTCCTCATGTGATCACTAAAGGTGACCCAAAAAGAATGCACTGATTAAGCTCAAAGATTATAAGAAAACATAAGCATGTAACACGTACACAAGTTCTCAATATGGTGGGTCCCACAGCTAAAAAAAGTTTTAACCATAAAATGTACATTTAAGGCCCTTTGATAAACTTTTGGCCCGTTTGACTTCTTGAACCTTCTAAGGTCCAGAAATTAGTTAACTATGTGGAAATAATCTCATAAAGGCCAACTATACTCACCGGGCGACCCCACCAAATGGAGAGTGTATATATATCATGAAAAGATCAAGTGGGCCTGCTACTGGATTGTGAGTCCAGCAGCAACCCAAGGTAGAGAGTGCTTCCATGATTGGGCGATTCAAGGCTTGAATGGCCTGGACTAACATACGTTGAGGTAGGCTCCACATATATTCACATTTAGCCTCAAATAAACGGCTTAGGGTCTATGGTGGGCCTTTAACGATCCATAGAGAAATACATGGGCCTACCTTAGGATCAACCAGGAGGACATCCAACCTCAACTGGTTTCCAAGAGGTAGCTCGCCACTACTCGAGCATGAAATAAGGCCCAAGACCTAAGCAATCCATGGCCTAGTGAGCCATACACTATACCCAACTCATGGGAAATATGGTGGGCCCTCAAGTAAGGTTTGGCCCCAACCATAAAAGTCATAAATCCACTCATCGTGGTGGGCTTAATGGGTAGCCTAGTAGTTTAACCATATAGGCAAATTTCACACTTAACACAAGTAAGTTGGGCCTCTCATCTTAGCCCAAGTACAGGGTTAATTTGGCGGGCAACCAAGGGCTCAACTACTTGCATATTATGGCCCACAAACCCATCACAATAGGTAGAAGAGTATAGGCCCAAGATCAATGGGCCTATCTAAAAGGATTTAGTCCACAAGGCATAGGAACTAGTCTTTCAATCACATGCAATATTCCATTAAAACTCAACTTGGGTGGGTCTCATATGGGCCCTAATTACACTCAATAATACTGTAGAAAAATGGTAAGATAACTGATTTAAATCCTCCTCAAATCTAATGGGCCATACTGCCTCGAAACAAATATTTATAGGCAACAATTATTGGGCTCATCCCCAAATTTCAGCCCACCCATTTTCTCAGGTTGGTTGGAATCCAACAACGAAAATTATTTTATAGTATATGAAATTTCTGATGGCCCACATATATAACAGTGGATCCCACCAGATAAGAAGGGGGATATACAACACTTACTTCAAGTGGGTCATGCCGTTGGAATGCAAGCCCAAGGTAGGGGCGTCCCATGGTGGGTAATCCTATGGGCCTAGGTATTTGGCCCAAAACTAATTCAAATTGCAGGTCGCACCACGATCGGTAAAGGGGCCCGATGGCCCTGAAAATTTACAGGATGGTCCTTCCATAGGTGGGCCACACTTCAACAAAATTTCATATTTTTTGGATAACTAAAAGTATTTTAATTAATTTAAAGAAAACAGTCTGTCCAGAAAATCGGACTGACCTAAACGTCTCAACGTGGTAGGCCGGTCCATCCCTTACCACGGTGTGCACAAGGCTATGTTAGCTCTAAAAATTGCTAAGTGGGTCCTACCATGGGTGAACCACCTCCTTATAAATTTTTATAATTTTTGGATACTCAGAAGTATTTTAATTAAATCCAGAATTACAATCTATCTTGAGATACTACTTGATCTGTACATCCCATTATAGCGGGCCGGTCCAGCCTTTGCCACGATATGCAAAGGTGCCCATTGGTTCCAAAATTTTTTAGGTGGGTCTTACCATGGGTGGGCCACCTCTCTGTAAAATTTTAAAATTTTTGAAGTAGAATAAGTATTTTATTTAATTCATACAAATTATGGATAGCAAGGTCCAAAAATAATTCCTGCTGAAACAATGTTGCTGCCCCTGACTTGTGCACCCCATTAGAGTGGGCCCAGGTTTGCCAAAATTTGGGAAAATATAGGGCCAACATCTTTGTACAAGTATACAATAAGGTGGGATCCACAAAGGTGGCCCACCATTTCAGAAACAAGCTAATATTTATGTTTTTACAACATGCAGAGTGGCTGGGCAGTCCAGAAAATCGGGACTGACCAACCTTCTTGGCCCACCTTTTTAGGTGAGAAATCAAGGGCAGATGGAGGTGGGATTCAACACATATCAAGGTGGGGTCTACACTTCTAAGAATCATCTACCAATGAGGGTAAAACATCCCTCTTATCAGTCCATAATCCTGACACAAAAATCATCCAACAACTGTCCAAAAATTTTTTGGACAACAACATATGTTACATCCCGGAAATTGAGGGTTGAGTATAAACTCCATTCCCGAGTTCCAGAACATCAGTTATGCAACATTTTCAATGATGGATGAATGTCGGCTGTAGTAGTGCATAAAACATGAAGTGGATTAAGCTAAAATAGCATATCATACTCCAGAGACAGTTAAATTTTGCAAGCGGAAGACTGTGATAAATATATAAAATGTATAATTGATTGTAAGTCTCCAGAGTGTGAATATGTTACCAGGTTAACTAAATACATGTATACTCCAAAAGTGAAAAGAAAAGAATATACATGAGTGTTTAAATAAAAAGCAAAAATATCAAGTGTATTGGCATCTAATCAGTAACCCTGTAAACCCGTCAATCAGAACCTGTATATAGGAGAAATCCTCCTCAACATCATCAAGAAAGACCGACTCTGCCTCGCTAGCATCGTCGCCATCTGAAACTAAAACAGGGACTGGTTGGTGTGGCCAACACCGTCCCGTAACGTGGGAATGAGTGATCAACTCAGTGGAAGCTATATATAGCAAATGTTAACATGTTATCAATCCAATCAAGCAGTAATGATAAAGCAGTACAATCAAACAGGTCCTAGATACTCTTGTTAATGCAAGGATGATATGAAGAATGATGCATGCCCTCACCACAAACCCCTCTGCGACATCATCTAACGATCGCAGCATGACTCACTTCCCCGGTGCTCTATCACCAACGCCGTTAGTACATGCAATGCGGTGTTATGAATATGCTTACCAAGTTCTTATTAGTCCTTTTCATACAACAGGATTGAGAAGCTAAGGTACCTCCCTTATATCATTACCCAAACGGTGACCCATTCTCGGGTCATCAGTCCGAGATAATCTCATACGATGTTACGGTTCTAGGTCTCTGTAAGGGCTATCAGGGCTGTTGCGCACAATCGTTGCTCCTCTCCCCCATCATCTTATCAATACAGGCCTAGTTATATCCCACATACTGCAACAAGACTCGTCGTCCTTATGCACTATCAGGATATACTCGAGGTCACTACAGAGGGCTCGTCACCAATCAATGTAGGCCGATAGTAAGAATATAGTGTCCCATACCAACATAATCTGCTCACGAGTATAGGTGCTCACTAGTCACTACAAAGGGCTTATCACCAATCAATGTAGGCCGACAGCACGAATATAGTGTCCCATACCACCATAATCGGCTCATGAGTCTTAGCGGATCGAGGTATCAAGGTTAGAGGAGCCTTTCACTGGTAAGTTTGGTACCTTAGGTTCAAGCAGTAGCGACCAAACATGGTGAACAAACATCGGTCAATCGGGTTAGTTGATAAGCTCAACTAGGCCAAGCGCACGTTGAGTTGAACGACATGGAATGCATAAGCACTCCGCGTGGCCTAACCACTACCGAACATCCCAAGCACGACTCAGATTCGTTAAATTCATCATATGTGGTGAAGCAACCTCAACCACTATTTACAGAACGATTACCGATTACCTGGACTGTAGCACAGCCCCAATCACATACAAATTTCATAACAGGCATATGAGGCATATCCTACAAACGTGTGGATATTCATGAAGTATAACTTAAATGTAAATACAGTACATGGAAGAAATCATATACACCTTTAACATGATTTATCTAAGTTAATCAATTCATGGAGAAAATCATATGTACAGTTAATACAAATAATCCAAGTTACACAATGTATGGAAGAAATCATATACTCAAGTATTGTGATTGAGATTCATATCTCAACAACCTTAGCAATCACATTTTTACTAACTACTAACTCATTCAGACACTTTTACATACACTTAGTCTACACATTACATCATACATATTGTGTTTTCATTAGCATACGTATTAGGGAAAATCCTTTCGTCAAAGGGTTATCGCCTATACAACAATCATATATCCATGACAATTAGTCATGGCAAGCACGAAAGAAAATTTCATACTCATTCAGTCATTTTCACAAACACTTAAGCCACACATACTAACTACATATCGTATGTTGATATATCATGTATTTGACCAAATCCTTTCACTAGGGAGTTGCCCCATATATCACTTGCATATACCCACGACGGATAATCATGGTATGCATGAATCCAGGTTCCGTATTCATTTAAACATTTTCACAAACACGTGAGCTACACACTTTTACATATATAGCGTATATTGGTTGTGGTGTGATTTAGGGCAAGTCCTTTCGCTAAGGAGTTGTCACACCTGTAACAAGCATATATTCATGGCAAATAATCATGTTAAGCACAAATCCAAATTTCATACGTATACGGTATTTTCTATAAATACGAGGAATACAGTATATTCAATATAATTAATGTATAACTGAAAATTGAAACGGACAACACTTTGTACATGTGAAATAGCATCCTAGGCAAGAATAAATCATTACTTAACATTGAAAGTATTGAAGACAATAACCTAAACGTATATAGTCCGCACCTTAAATCAGAAAAGACGTATTTAAGATGATTCAGACGATGTGTCTTCGTCGACGGCGGATACGCTACCTATGGCAAGAAACAAGTTAGTTAGAACTCTACTACAGCTAGTCTAAGCTTCAAAACAGGTTAGGGTTAGCTTAACTTACCCAAAAACGGAATCAGAATCACCGGAAGAACGATTTAGAAATGCCGGTTCAATGTATAGATGGGTTAGGAAGAATCCTACGGAGTTTCACCTGATTCTCCCACACTTTCTCTCTCTTAAATCTCTAGGGTTTGGAGATTCGTATGGGATTTGGGAATGACGCTTTTAAGCCTTTTTATAAGCCCAAAAGCGACAAAAATAGACTTGGGGCCAAGGTATACTTAGGTTATAACCAAATTGGGTCTGTTCCGATCTAACAGAGCACTTCTGGAGGTCTTGTTACTAAATACGATCAGACTTAAGTTCTCTAATATCAGATCTAGGTCAAGCTAAGTTTTCATTCCAGTCGGGTTCCAGATCAACCGTGGCGGACCAGTTTCAGTTCAGCGGTCACTGAAACTCGATCAGGGCCACAAGTGCTATGACATGTAAGGGCCACCTATCCTGATCCAAGGGTAAATTTGGGTCAAAATCTAACGGTCAGAACGCTTAAAAATAACGCGCAAGTGAACCATTCCAGATTTCTTTAAAATATAATTAATTTTCTAAAAATCTTCATTTTCTTACTCTCTTCACTCCGGACTCAAGGAAACAGTCCTAGGACATCGTTTGAGCTTGATTTTCGAGATGATAGTCAAGTCCAACTAGGCGGTCATAATGGTCTAAGTTCATCGCTATCGGACTTTCGACGTACGGTCCAGGTCCGATGCGAAGTTTCCAAATGATCTCGAGGGCAACTGGGCTTAGAGATTGATCCTAGATTTCAGGGTAAGATAGCGTCAATGATTCTATAAGTTTTGGGTCTTACAGATCATATTTAAAGTGATTGGTGCTAATTTAGTAGGAAATCTAGTGTAGCGCTAGTTAATACACGATAAATTTCTAAAGAATTTGGTTCTAAATGATTTCTTTGGCTTTAGAATTAGGTTCTGAGAGGTTACCAAGGTGTTATGGTTGACCTATTGCCTAAGGACGTCTAATTCCAGGTAGGTAAAAATTCGGGGTGTTACAACATATATATGAAATGAACTGAGCATGGGAACCAAAATAAGGGAAATCACTCCATGAAATCAGTGTTGTGGTCCACCTTAATGGGCCCCACAAACATCCAGACTAATTTTCTTTCATAAAACCCATTGCATGCATCCGATATGGAGCAATTAGGGTGCCAACGTCTAAGGAATGGATAGCCAGGGGCGTACACCTTGCTTAGACGGTCTGGTTATTCCATGGCCCCCAAGTGGGCCACACACATCAGAAATGAAAGATAGAATAAGGGAAAAATGAAGGTCTGGGTACAAGAGACGGTTTCTGCAACTATTGAGGCCCTCCCTTCATCACAATACATTCATGTCATTCATTAGATCATATACAATCTAAATCTAGCACATGCATGGGGTTAGGAATCAATCTAATGGTAGGAATGCCTTTTTCACCTAAATCTATGGTTTAGATGACCTCTAAAAAAATATGCATCAAGGAAAAATGCCATGATGGGGTCCATAGAAAATGGCCCCATCCATGGAACATGCATACAAATACCCAAGGCTTAGATGGCCTGGACCAAACATGCGTTAAGGTAGGTTCCACATACATACACATTAAGCCCTAAACAAATGACCTAGGGTCTATGGTGGGCCTTTAACCATCCATAGAGAAACCCATGGGCCTATCTTAGGATCACCCAGGAGGACGTTCAACCTCAACTGGCATCCAAGAGGTAACCTGCCACTACTCATATAATATAGGGTCTAAAGCCCACGCAATGCATGGCTTAATGAGCCATATACCAAGCCCAACTCATAGGCCATATAGTGGGCCCTCAAGTAAGGTTTGGGCCCAACCACGAAGGTCATAATTCCACATATTGTGGTGGGCTTTATGGGCAGCCCAGTAAATCATTTACATGGGCAAGTTTTACATTTAACACAAGTGAGTTGGGCCTCACTTTTGGCCTAAGTATAGGGTCAATTTAGTGGGCAGCCAAGAGCCCAACTTCTTGCATATTATTGCCCTTAAGCCCATCACAATAAATGGGAGAGTATAGCCCCAAGATCAATGGACCTATCTAAAAGAAGTGAGTCCAAAAGGCCTAATCACTACCACAAAAGGGCGGCTATGCATATACGATATTACATAATGGGCCCAAAACAAAAGCCATCCAATTCCTACATTATGATGGATTTAAGGGCAGCCCATAAGTTCAAGAATACACAAGGGTGAGACCTATACCGACAGGGTGGGCCTTGCCTCATCAGATAAAGACTTAACAAGGCCCTCCACAATATGCATTTATGTGGGCTTTGCAAGTCAACCCACAATTAAACACTTCATGAGGGCATCAAGGCCCATTAATACACGGCATCAAGGCCCATTAATACACATGATTAGCTTATAGACAGCCCATTGGGCTCGTAAATCAATAAGGTCAGCCCTTGCACAATCTTGGGCTCAAGAAAGAAGTTTCCAGCTCATTGAGCTTATAAAACTATTAAAAATTCTGGTTAAGGCTAGCCCACAAAACCACCACAAAGGTGGGCCTCAAGGGGGCACTCATTAAGCCCAAAATGTCTAAGGAAGGAAAGCAAGGAATGTGTGCAACACTCTCTCAAATCTGGTGTGCCATAATAGTTCCTAAACAATCAACCATGTAGTAAAATTTGGGCCCCTTGCTGGAATTCCAGTCCACCCATTTCCTGGGCCTGCTGGAGTCCAAAAATTTATTTAATTTAGATGGATTATTGACCCATGGTGATCCACATATATCACAGTGAGCCCCACCAGATAAAATATAGATATACAACACTTACTTCAAGTGGGCCATGCCATTAGAATGCAGGCCCAGCAACCCAAAGTAGGGGCGTGCCTGGGTATTTGACCCAAAACTGGTCCAAATTGCAAGCCACACCACGGTCGGTACAGAGGCCCGATGGCCTTGAAAATTTATAGAGTGGTCCTTCTATATGTGAGCCACACCCCCATAAAATTTTATAATTTTTTGACATCTAAAAATATTTTAATTAATTTAAATAATACAAATTGTCCTAAAACTCGGACTGATCTGGACACCATATTTTAGTGGGCCGGTCCAGCCACCAACATGGTGTGTACAGGCGTCCAATGGCTCCAAAATTTTTTAGATAAGTCCTAACATGAGTTTAACACATCCTTGTAAATTTTTCTAATTTTTAGATACTCAAAAGTATTTTAATAAATTTTAAGAATATAATCTGCCCAGGGTGAACTATTGTTGGAATGTAACTGTCCTAAATTTGGGCCATCCAATGGGTGGATTCTGGGCCTCCTAAATTCATGAAATTTGGATCCAAGGTCCCTCATCAAGCCTACATTAATATGGGACCCATAAATATAGCCTACCTTCTGAGAAAAATATTTTTAAAACTTTATTTTTATGGAACTATACTACTGGACTGCATTGCAGAATTTTTCTGGCAGTCCATTATGTTGGCCCACCCGTTTGAATGCCCAAATGGGATCCATTAGCTCTAAAATTTTTCAGGTAGGTCCTACCATGGGTGGGCCACCTCACTGCAAAATTTTAATATTTTTGAGATAGTATAAATATTTTATTTATTTCATACAAATTATGGACAGCAAGGTCCAAATTTTATCTTCCTGGTGCAGCAATGCTGCTGTCCCTGACTTGTGTACCCCGTTAGAGTGGGCCCAGGTCCGCTAAAATTTGGAGAAATGCAAGGCTAACATCCCTGTACAAGTATAAAATAAGGTGAGGTCCACAAAGATGGCCACCATTTCAAAAACCAGCTGACATTTATGTTTTTCTAGCAAGCAGAGTGGCTGGACAGTCCAGAAAATCTGGACCGTCCAACCTCCTTGGCCTACCCTTTTGGGTGATCAAACAGGGACGGGTGAGGGTGAGGTTTAACATACTCTTAGGTGGGATCCACACCTCAAAGAAAGTCTAAGAAATGAGGAAAAAATAAGCCATAAACGATGCCTACAACCCATACATTACAGCATAAAAGAAACAATTCCAGCAATTTGGACAGCAACATGTAATAGAAAGAATTAAAATATAAACATTATTTTTCATGGGATTTAGCCCCAGAAATTTATATGGTGGACCACCCCAGTGGGCCCACAGATGTCCAGACTTTCCCCATCATCAAATGCCCCTTGCATGTGGCCCATTTAGGTAGATTTTGGGGCCACATGTCTAAGGATGGACCGCTATGGGCGTCCAAGCTCCATGGTTGGTTTGGATTTTTGTTGGCCTACAAGGTGGGCCACACATGCAAGATCAGAATTCTATCATAAATAAAAATAAAGAATCGCCCACAGGAGGAGGGACTCCGTCACATTGAGGCCCTCCCCTTCATCAATCATACCATACATTCATTCTATTCATATGCTACAACAAAGATCCACCACATGCATGTCCTAGATTCAAGATCAATGGTTTGGATGTCATCCCACACATGATTCTAAGGTCTAGATGACCTATCATGCCATGAAATTCAAGTAATCCTCCATGATGGGGGCCCATAGAGGGAAAACCCCATGCATGGGCATGCATGCATCAAATAGGCCATTTGGCCACAACTAATGGATGGTGTAGGATCTCCACCATTAATTGGTGGGTCCTAAACATCCCATATAAAAAGAAAAGAGGTCTAAGAACATGAGAATAGAAATCCTAGATCCTATGATACACCCACCTTAGATAGCTCCAAACTTGGACTACCAAGCTCCAAATGCTCCGAGGAACCAAGATAGATAGATGAGATGAGTTTTTAATGGAGGAATTGAGAGGAAAAAGGAGGAGAAGGGGCTGGAATGGAGGGAAGAGGGGCTGGATTTTTTTGCAAAAGAGAAAGAAGGAGAGAAAATGAGGGAGAGAGAAGGGAGAGAGAGGGATATAGCAAAGCAATCATTTGTTTTCTAGGCTAGGGAAGAGGGTTATAATCATGACACATGGGGGGAAGCACCCAAGGCTAATGATGGGTTTCTAGAGAGGTAGCCTACTACCTAAGCTAGGGGTAGGTATGATAGCTTGTTTAGATAAGGGAACTAGGTGGGATCCACTCTTGAAAAATGAGCACATGGGTAAAGTGGGCCCCATATCATGATTAAGGGTCCAAAATGGTGCGGCCCACAACTTGTGATGGACACGTCGGATTTACGCATGAGATGTGGCGTTGAAATCGTGGCGACGATGCGGTCGTAATGGCATACGTTTCAACTCGATTCGAGTCGGGTCTTCATGACTGGACTTACGGATGATCCAAGGATCACGGGTCGTCGGGATTCGACCGGTAGGACCGCGGGATCAAGATGGATGAAATGCATACTCACACACACATGCACACATGCGAACTCGGGTCGGGACTCATAGATGTAGAATAGGAGTGTATCGATTGGGCAGGGCCCAGACATGTAGCCACGAATGAGGGTGTTGGCGATGAAGGCATCGAGTTTGCGAATTTGATTCAACAGGTGGTGGGCTTAAGGGAGAGATCCGTTGGGGGAGAGAGCGGCGAAAGAGAGGATACGGGATGCGACAAAGTTGTCGTGGATGGCTCCAGATGCGATAGATTGGGCATGAATTTGCTTGAGGTGTTTGATGGAATTGTAGGAACGGAGATGGCGGAGAAAAGGGTATTCAGAGGGGAGTTGGTGGTTTGGAATCCAAGGGGGATTTTGGTCATTTTGTGGGTGGCGGGAATGAGGGAGAGTGTGAGGAGGGAGAGGGAGTGGTGGTGAAGCGGACATGCGGTTGAAAATTAGCAGGAGTAGTAATGGAAATTTGAATACTGGAGGGAGGGGAAGAGAGAAAAAGGAACGAGGTTTGTATTTTATAGATGAAATGAGCTTTATACTAAGCGCACGCGCGTGTGCAATAAAGCTTATGTCCACGCCACACATGTGACTGCATGGTAAAATAAGTTCGAGATCCAATCCATCCATTAGAACAACACCACTATTTTGTTGCTTTAGTCCAAGAATAAGTTTGATCCACTGGTCAGGTGGGCCAATGTTAGTAAAACTGTACGAGACTGCAAAAACTTTCTTGAAGTTTTCTAATCCATCCATGTGATGGATGTTGATTGGATCCCACACCCACGTGCCATGCTGACACATACGTGGCATGTACATGAGCTTTATTGCACACACGTGCGCGCTTAGCAAAGGACTGGACACCAGCTAGGTGGTGTTGGGTGCTCTGCGGCCTGCCGTGATGTATGTGTTTTATCCATGCCGTTTATTTTTTTTTACAGCTTATGTTATGGTATGATCCCAAAAATAAAGTAGATCAAAAGCTCAAGTAGACCACCCCACAGGAAATAGTGGTGATTTAATGCCCAACATTAAAAAATTCTAGGAAAGTTTCGGATGAAGCTGATATTTGTCTTTTCCCTTCATCCAGGTCCGTGTGACCTTATCATTAGGTTGGATGGCAAAGCCCTTGGAAGGTTTCAAGGGTAGGTGTCATTATTCCCACTTTTTCCTGTGGTGTGGTCCACTTGAGCTTCAGATCTAAAATTGTAAGGTTGTACAGTTAAGCATATTCATGGCATCTTCATTAAAGACTGGTGCGGCAAATGGGCTGGATGGGCTAGCTGGGGCATTTTTGGGCTAAAGCCTTTTAAGGACTTTCTTGACTTTAAGCTACTTTTTGAATTTATTGGACACCACCTGATAAATAACTTTTTTTTAACTTATTTGTAAGTTAATAAGCTATTTTTTGAACTTAATGTTAATTTAGTAAGTGCCATATAAAAGTAACTTATATGTTGAAAGCTACTTATCTTCATAATGGATGGTCCATACCACAGGCCCCACATGATGGATGGTCCACATCAAAGGTGGACCTATACAATGGACGTTCCACAATAAGTGGGCCCCACATGCTAGATGACTCATGTTAACATGGGCCCACATAATAGATTATCCACGTCAAAGGTCAACCCCTAATTATAAATGGCCCACATGATAGATGACCCATATAAACATGAGCCCCACAATAGATTGTCCATATTAAAAGTTGGCTCTGGCCTACATCTAAATTAAGTCTGACATCATGGACAGCTGTTAGGCCTGTGTTCTAGTGACCTTTATATTCCGTGGGATCCCGCAGTCCTCCCGGTTGAATTCTGACGACCCGCGACCTACGGATTTCCTTTACAATGACCCTTAAGTTCCATCATGTAAACCCAACCCAAATCAACCCGAAACTAGCGTCATAGCGACTGCATCGTCGCCGCATTCCAATGTCGCGTCTCATGTAACAATCTGAGTTGTACATCAAAAGGTGTAAGTCGTACTTTATTTGGACCTTGATCGCGTTTGTGAGACCCACCTATGGCATGGCACACCACCCTATGCATGCATGACATCATCATTTTCATAATTTCCTAGCCACCGATAGCTAGTCTAGACCCCTAGCCCCCTAGCAAGCAATGATTCTCTTACATTCATTATGACATGTCATTATTACATCTTTCTCTCTCCCTTATCTCTCTCCCTCTCTCCTTCCTTCTCTCCTTCCTTCCTCATTTTTCATCTCGCCTAACAACTAGAGGCCATGGACGTCCGAACTCATATCCATGGCCAGCCCTATCCCACCTTAGACCCTCCATATCTTGCCATAAAAAAAAATTCATCTCCACTATTAAAGGAGCCCCATTGGAGCTTTGGAGCATTAGGGAGGAGGAATAAGAAGGAAGGTGGGTGCTTCTCTCTCTCTTTCCCATCTTATGGCCCACCTTGATTGTACTAAGTTTATCCACAATGTCCATCTAGTGGGACAGCCCCACTGTCCTCAAATGGGACCACATTGCCTACCATTTGGGGCTACATGGCCGGTCGGCCACACAGGCCCAAATGAATGAAGAAACAAAAAGATTAGTTTGGTCTAAGGCTGTGTGCACCACCCAGGTGGACCCTACCATGATGTATGTGTTGTTATCCTGCTGCCGTCAAGGTGGCCCACTGATTTTAGCCCTTAAACATGGGCCATGGATTGTCCAAACCCAGGTGATTCAACCTAATGAGGATCACACTGTCCAACGTGTCCTCCAACGCCTAACACTACAGGGCCAGGGTCCCATCTTGAACTATGTACCCTCTATGCACACCGTCCATCATCTGACTATCCAACCATGGGCCAGATAGGCCGTTAACAGCTGGACCTGTCCACTAGTAGGCGTTGATGAAGGAAAACACAAATAGTAGTTTGATTTAACTGGTGGGCCAAACTGACGTGGACCCCACCTGCTGTATGTACCTTGCCCACACCATCCAGCCCAAATTGGGCCACCACATGAACCCCATACATATGTATTTTATCCTCACCATCCAGCATGGGACGGTGAGGCCTGCCTTGGTATGATGTGTATTCACCCGTCCAGTCCCTAGACGGTGGAAACCCACTATGATGTAAGTGTGTATTCACATCTCCCTTCATTTCGTTGGACATGGGGCCCCACTTTGATATATGTTATATCTCCACCGTCCATCCAATTCCCAGCTCATTTTAGGCGTTGAACTGAAAAATGAAGCCAAACCGAGTCTCTAGCAGGCCACATTGTAGAAACTAGTAATTTTGGGGATAAAAACTGTTAGGGCCCATGGTGACATTTCTATACACCGAAATACATTGAATATTGAGCTTATTATATCTGTCACGAGTCCGGGAACCTAGTAGATGGAGTAGATCGCCATGATGTGGGCCCCACCAAAGAAAAACCACAAAAAAAGTATAAATATATATAATTAACAGCTGGACACTGTTGCTGCCAGCATCGAAAGGACGCTGCAGCAAGCAGCATCCTGCTGCTTAGAACAGGGGCCGTATACATGGGTCCCACCTCAAGCTCCACCATGATGTATGTTGGACATCAACACCGTGCGTTTGATGGGTCCCCTTGAAATACAGGGTTATCCAAAAATCAGCCGCACACAGAACCCAGGTGGTCTACACCATCTAAAATCATGTGAAGACATGCTAAATCATATAAATGCACTTGCTGGGGTCCATCTGAGATTTGGATGCACCTGAAACTTGGTCTGACCCCTTAACCCAGTGGGACACACATAATGGATGGGCTTAATTTGTGAACCACGACTTGGTGGGCCCAACAAATGATTATGAATCCTTTAATGGAGGGTAAACCCCTCAACTTTTGTGCATGGTGTGGCCCACACAAGCCACATATTGACGTGATTTTAAGTCCCAGGCCCCACCGTGATGTATGTATTATACCCACTCTGTTCAACTATTTTTCCAGTGCCGTAGGCCCCATTGCATTGTATTGCTCGTCATGATGTGTGTATTATATACACACTATTTATCTATTTTTTTTGGGACTGTGGGCTGCCTGATGAGGCCCATCGTGTTGTAGGTTCTATATACATGTTGTCCATTCCTTTTCTTAGGGCCGTGGGCCCCATTACCCTGAGAGACCCACTTTGACTTACGGATTATATGCCCACCATGGGGCTGCCTTATGAGATCCATCTTGCAAGCCCACTTGACGTACAAGAAGCCCACCATGATGTATGTGATTGTATACATATTGCCCATCTATTTTTCTGAGCCATGGGTTGCCCCATGTGGGCCTGTTATGATGCATGTGTTGTGCATGCTGCCCATCTATTTTGTTGGATTATATGGGCTGCCCCAAAAGGCCTACCATGATGAATGGGGCTTATGGGTTGCCTCTATGTAGCCCACCTTGATGTATATAGACCATGGGCCATCCCTTGAAGCCCAACATGATGTATGAGATAATATGAATGCTGGCCATTTGTTTTCTAGCTATTGTGAAGGTCATAGGCTGCCTTATGAGGCCCGATATGATGTATATATTATATCCATACTATTCATCCATTTGGGAGCAGTGGGCCGCCTTGTGAGGCCCACCATACATAAGTAGTATGCACATGTTGTCCATCCTTTTTCCTAGATTGTGTATGGACTGTAGACCCCATTACGAATTAAATTTCATATTTTAAATGGATCATACCATATTGTATGTACCATATCCATGCTGGCCACCTTTTGGTGAGGATCATCTATGATGTACAAGGGCCCCATTTGTTGTATGATCGGCTGCCTATAGTACAGTTGTGGGGCCCACCTGGATGTGTGTATTGGAAACACACTGTCTATCTGTTTTCTAGGCCATGGGCTGCCCCATGAGAGCCTGTTATGATATATGTGTTGCACATGCTGCCCATCTATTTTGTTGGATTTTATGGACCGCCCCATAAGGGCCCAATATGATATGTGTGACTGAATCTTTGCCGCCCACCCAACTTGTCTAGTTTTGGGTTGAATTGTAAAGCACACATTAGTGGATGTTGATTACACCCTAGCTATTTAATTGGGGCATGTGGGTTGCCCATGAAGTCCAACATAATGCATGAGTAAGATGTTCTCCTTGGCCATGATATTTTTGGGCCATGGGCTGCCCCTCATGAGGCCCATTGATGTATTTAGGCCTTGGGCCATTACTTGGAGCCCAACATTGTGTGTAGAATATTGTGGATAATGTCCATTTATTTCAAGTTATTGTGTGGGCCATGGGCTGTTTCATGAGAACCTTGTATGAAGCCCATAGGATGTGGCCCAAATGTGATGCATATGAGGCCCTTGAAGCAAGGCCCAATATGGTATATTTATGGCCCTTGTATGAGGCCCAACATGATATGTTTATGGCCCTTGTATGAGGCCCAACATGATATGTTTATGGCCCTTGAATGAGGCCTGATTTGATGTATTTATGACCCTTGTTGAGGCCCAATGCCATATATGAGAAGCCTATGTGATAAGGCCATTGTAATGCATAAGTCCACTATAATTATGTTTGCCCAATCATTCTCTTGGTTAGTATAAGCCTTAGGCCCCTATCATGAGGTAGATTCTATGGGCCATGCCTCGGGAAACAATGATGGTTAAATGTCTACATTGTAAGAGTAATGGTGGTTAAATGTTCATCTTGTGATCCTCTCTAGGGCCCATTGATTAGGCTTGTTCTCATTCCTCCTTAGTGGGCTAGCCCAAACGGATGGGCCCCCACTATTATTAGTATAATTCATCCCACCTTATTGGACTATCCCAATTCTTTGGGTCCCCATTGATGCTAGTAGAAGTACCTAAACCTGAAAGCCCATTATTAGGCCCATGAGTAGGCCATCTAGATCCACCCTTATTGTGAGGCCACTACATCATCACTGTAAATGGTAGGATCAGTGGTATCAAATTTGGTATATCCACCATTGAGGATCAATCCTCATGTTACGAATTAGATCTCCTGTCCTTCTAGGGACCCTACCGTATATAGGCCGATTATTGATTCTGACTATGTTAGTATACGCACCGGGTATGTGTTAACATAACATTATGTTCACATGAGGCCCATGAGATTAGGCCCCTTGTGATGGTATGAAACTCATTGCTCGTGTAAGGACTATTGTGTTGTGATGTTGTGATGTCCATTGCGATGTGTGAAGACCATTGTGTTGTGATGGTATGAGGTCTATTGCGAATATATAAGCACGAGGCTCGTTGTGACTACTTGAGGCCCATCGCAACCATGTGAGGCCCATTATGACTATATGAGGCCCATCGTGATTATGTGAGGTCCATTGTGATTGTATGAGGCCTATGGCATGAGACTCGATGTGATTGTGTAAGGCCCAATGTGATATGAGAGGCCCATTGCGATCGATCATTGTTAAGTTCAATAATCATGCATAGCTTCATGTTGCATGCCATACGCATTATATGTCTGTGTGTTATGAGGAGTAATTATAGCACATGCCAGTGGGTGGATTATTGCACGACTGGATGATATGACATATATATCTTAGCACTTTGTGATATGACCACTGTATGCCCTAGCGACATTAGGGCTGTGGCCTCCACAGACATGTCGTTGATGGCCAATTAGGACATCGAAAATGTTATTTGAGCATTTATGACACTTATGATGTCCTTGAGTGAAAGCCCCTAAACCTCCATGGTACTAGGAGACGCCCCAACGTCGAGACCGAGTGGAAAACATGAGCGCCCGAGTACCTTTACCTTTAGGCCGCGTGTTCCACTGTAGCATGGTCGGTTGGGAGGGGGTGTGGCCTTACCCGCCTGAGTGAGGGGGCATAGCGAGGCTGAGTTTGACCACCTCGTAAATGGGTATGTTACAGCTAAGCCTTGTTGGTGATTGGATGACCACAGGTGGGTAGTGAGGTCTCTTACGCTCACTAGGCTGTGCGGCTTGGAGAGCGGCAGTCAGCAGGTAGTGTACTAGACCCCGGTGATGATCCCAGAGATATATGGACTTGATATTGAGATGAATCGTCATTGTTACACACGTGGGCGGGCAGACATGGGTAGACGCTGATGTGGGTGGGGCCTAAGGGCCTGGGCAAGCTACCAGTAGTTGGCAGGCTACTGTGCTGGTAAGCTACTGTGCATACGGTAAGGCGGAACCTTGTCCCACATCGGACAATGTGGCGGTTACATGCGGGGTTGCTAGCAGGAGTGCGTACTCAGCTTTTGATCCATTTACTCCTTCATTTACTATACACTCAGGCTGGTGATGCACGACCAAATCATTATGTGAATCTTCGCAATGACCAGGATTTCGGTTGGGTGCGTGATCAACCTGAGATCAGGAGTTTACCACATTGAGTCTAGCTATCCAAATTTAAGTATGAGACTGGTTTGGATAGAAGTCCTTTGTGATGACCCCCATAGCTTGCGATACTACGCGCTATCATTCAGACTACACACTCCAGCTTAGTCATCCACATTGCATGCTCCGATATTGTATGACTCATCCTCAGCACATAGCATTTGGTTTATTATGTTTCTACATGACCTAGATGAGGTCGATGGTATTCGTGGATCGTCAGGTATTGTATATTTTAATGTATTCTTGGCGATTGATATTTAGCTTTCTATGTTTCCGCATTGCATAGCTCTTCTACATTACTTTCTCAGTTTATGACATTGGCTCATTATCTCCTTATATTGCACATCCTGGATAGGATTGATAATATTTCTACAGACTTGCTAGTATTTTCGCTTACTCTGATATTTGTGTGCCGGACACTTATCTTGCGCACACACTTGCACCACCCTCTAAGCTTTCTATAAGTTTATACATGATAGTGCATGCAGGCAATGCCTGGACACAATCTTAGCTGAGCAGGAGCATGAGCGTGTAGCTGAGCTTTGTGAAGATTTGATTATATGCACGTATTTCCTTTCAACATTGTAATCAATGATTTATTATAATGGTTATGTGATGATGATGCTGTTATTGTGAATTGGGTATACTTGTGGTTATGCTAAAAAATAAAAAATCCTCCTTGTAGGATCCCAGGATCGGAACCTGGCGTATGAGCGCTTGGAGCTGAGAATGGGGTACTACAGAGGCTGTCGGCACCAGATTCGACAATCAGAAATTTTATGAGCTTAGTTTTTTATTATGAGCCTAGTTTTTAAGTTCAAGGCGTGACAAAAACGGATGCAGACAAGCTCGCAAGAACTTTCTATTATAAGAGGGTAGGTGGGGCCCACCAAGAAGTTTGTGAGAAATCTACCGTGTCTTGGGAAAATAAGAAAGGAAGAAAAATATCCATAAGACACTAACTTACAATCAAGGACAACTTTATCCCAAATATTTTTTTTTAAAAAAAATGTGTGAGGGGCTAAATAGGACATTTATTTAAACCTTCCGAATTTTTGGGCGTTTGGGAATACCACACTACTACTTTAGTCAAAATCTATTTATTTTTTCTAAAAGTGACTCTCCATACTCAAGTAGTCAAAGGTGGCCCGAGATACGTGGGGGTCCACTGTAAGGTATGTGCTTAACTATGTCGTCCATTCATTTTTCCAGCTTCTTTTAGGAATAAGTAAAATAATAATGCAAATCAAATGCTCAAATGGATCATACCACATAAAACAACGACAATTGATCATCCACCGTTGAAAACTTCTTATGGGCTATATTTGTGTTTTCCCGTTGTCCAAGTCTATGTAACCTTATGAACAAGTTGGATGACAAATAAAACATCACGACGGGCCTTAGGAAGTTTTCAACCGTGGTGGGCATTCAATCCCCAATATTTTATATGGTCTACTTAAAGTTTAAAATCTGCATCATTTTAAGGTCATGCCTTAAAATGAGCTTACAAAATAGATGAATGGCATGGATAAAATACATAAATTATGGTGGGTCACAAAGAGCTTGAGCTAAATCATGACACGGGAATATCCCTGTTGCCTGTGCTGAGGCTCGGGGGATTGCACATTGATTGCATAATGAGTTTACTATTATCGACGCTCTAAGTAGCCATGTTGCTGCTCATCCCCACTCTTTGGGCCCCACCATGATGTATATATTTTATCCATGCCATCCATCCATTATTCCATCTTATTTTAGGGTTTGATTTCAAGGAAAATCCAAATATGAGGTTAACTATGCTACGGGAAACATCAGTGATTAAATGCCCACCATTAAAAACTCTTTCGTCCACAAAAGTTTTGGATCAAACTTATATTTGTATTTTCCTTTCATCCAAATCCGTTTCATCTAATCAACAGGTTGAATGGAAAATAAATATTACAGTAAGCCCTAACAAGTTTTTAATGGCGACCATATAATAACCACTATAATCATGTGGCATAGTCTATCTGAGATTTCAATCTAAATTATTTTCTGGCTGATGCCATAAAATGAGATGGGAAAATAGATCCCCGACATGGATAGAACACATACACCATTTTGGGGCCTACAGAGTGTGGAGTAGTAGTTGAGTTGATAATATGGATCACTAACTAATCCGCGTCTGTGGGGTTAAACTCTATCTAGTCACTCAACCAACTGAAAAAAACCCAACATATAAGGAGGCGAAAATTTGAGAGAAGAGACCGGGTCAAGCAAAGGGATCAAGATTCAGTGTGATAGATGAGAATTGGTACTCAGTAATATTTTACACTATATTGTACTTAATAAACTCTATGAGGCCCACTGTGCTCTATGTGCCTTATCTACGCCGTCCATTTAATTTTCTAGCTTATTTTAAAGGAAAAAAAAATAATCCAAAATCAAAGCATGTCCAAAGTTCAAGTCGATCACCACCATAGGAAATAGTGGGAATAGAAACTGTCGTTGAAAACTTCTTGAGCCTACAGAAGTTTTGGGTCAAGTTGATAATTGTGTTTTCCCTTTTACAGACAGTCTGTCTAACCTTATGAATAGGCTGGATGACAAATCAGCATCATTGTCGGCCCTTAGAAGGTTTCGATGGTGTATGTTATTATCCCTACTGTTTCCTTAAGTGTGGTCAATTTGAGTGGTGGATATGCTTCTATCTTGTGCTAATGCTCTAAATTCACCTGATAAAACATATAGATGGTATAGATAAATCATGGTGAACCCCACAAAGTTTACGCATGCAGCAGGCTCACACAATTTAGGTTAGGTAGTGACCTATTCATAAGTGAGTGGGTACTGGTTAGTGCTTTATGGGCTTCACTATGATGGATTTATCCACACCATCCAGCCATAGTTCAGCTTATTTTAGGGCATGATCCCAAAAACTAAGGTAGATCCAACTCCTAGGTGTACCACACTATAGTAAAAAAAAATGGTGATCAAACACTTATCATTAAAAACTTCCTAAGGCACATAGTAATGTTTATTTGCCATCCAACCTGAAGATTAGGTCACATAGATATGAATGAAGGGAAAAGAAAAATATCAGCTTGATTTAAAACTCAAGGGCTTAGGAAGTTTTTAATGGTGTGACTCAATCACCATTGTTTCCCGTGGTGTGGTGCACTTAAGATTTGGATTTGCCTTATTTTTCTTCTCATACAATAAAATGAGCAGGAAAAATGACATGGACAGTGTGGATAAAACACATACATTATGGTGGGGCCCACATTGCACCAACCATGGGCGCTAATTAGGTGAGGCGGGGAAAAAACTTAGTGGATGAAGAGCTGACCATAGGGCCAAATTTGATTTATGTGTTGTGTATCCATGTTGTACATCCATTTCTCCAAATCATTTTAGCTCATGCTTCCAAAAATGAGGTAGATCCAAAACTCACTTCGACCACACAATAGGGATTTAATTCCCACCATTAAAAACTTCTTAGGGAATACAAAAGTTTTGGATCAAGCAGCTATTTGAGTTTTCCTTTCATCCAGGATTGTGTGACCTTATTAATAAGTTGGATGGAAAATAATTATTACAGTGGGCCATAGGAAGTTTTTAATGATGGGTGTTCAATCATCATTGTTTCCTGTAGTGTGGTCCACCTAAGATTTGGATCTTCCTCATTTTTGGTACCATACCCTAAAATGATGTTGAAAAACAGATGGATGGTGTAAATAAACAATAAATACATCAAGCTAGATGTTGCAATTAGGGCCTCATCTCTAAGATGTTACTCATGCCTTACCTATTCGTGCATAAGACCAATGATCATAACTAAATCCGAGTCAAATGCTAATTACCAGAATGGATAAGATTAGAATATTTCTGACAACTTCTCATTTCCTTGTACTTATAAATACCATCACAAAGTAGCTATCTCCTATTATCATTTCAACATAACAAAGAAAGAGAAAGATGCCGTCGACTACAGTTGGTCAGGTTATCCGATGCAAAGGTATCTCTTAAAAAATCTTCACTTTCTTCATTTGTAATTTTGTAATTTCTATAATAATCATGTTTATGTATGTATGTATGCAGCTGCGATAGCATGGGAAGCTGGGAAGCCGTTGGTGATAGAAGAGGTAGAAGTGGCACCACCACAGGCAATGGAAGTTCGTTTGAAAATTCTCTTTACTTCCCTCTGCCACACCGATGTCTACTTCTGGGAAGCTAAGGTCTCACCTTTTACTATAATCATATTGACAATGCTTTTTAAAAATGAAAAAAAAAAACATTCATTTATATGAAAAAACTAAGTATTTTTTGTTAATATAATATTGTAAAAGGATGACTAAAATGAGATTGGAATATTTAAATGTTACAGGGGCAGACACCATTGTTCCCTCGCATCTTTGGCCATGAAGCTGGGGGGTAAACCTTTTTTTATTTCTTATTTAAATTATTTTTTCTTTGAATTTTTATTTTACTTTAATTTTAAATTTCGTTCATTATTTTACAATTATAATACCTTTTTTGCATTGCCTGTTTGGAATTATCTACCTATCTATAGGATTGTGGAAAGTGTTGGAAAATATGTGACGGAACTCAAACCAGGCGATCATGTGCTCCCTATATTCACTGGTGAATGTAAGGACTGTTCCCACTGCAAATCAAAGGAAAGCAACTTGTGTGAACTTCTTAGGATAAACACTGATAGAGGAGTGATGATCAACAATGAGCAATCGAGGTTCTCCATCAATGGAAAATCCATCTACCATTTTTTAGGAACCTCCACTTTCAGTGAATACACTGTTGTTCATGTCGGTTGCATTGCCAAGATCAACCCTGCTGCTCCTCTTGATAAAGTTTGCGTTGTTAGTTGTGGAATCTCAACAGGTGGAGACTACAATGCTAAAAAAAACTTTATATTTGCTTTGTTTCATTTTTTCCATAAATTTCCAAAATGGATCTTTTTTTTTGTTACTGAATTTAGTTTTTGCCCTTTAGGTCTTGGTGCTACTTTAAATGTTGCAAAACCTCCAGAGGGTTCCACTGTTGCTGTTTTCGGATTAGGAGCAGTCGGCCTTGCGGTGAGTTTATCTTTTTTTCCTTTGTAAATTTCTTTGCCGAGAAAATATATGTGATACAAATTCTTTCATAAGGTGGGCCCATGGTGGATGAGATTTTAATTACCTCTTACCACCCATCTGATTGGACCCTTATTAGATGTGGATGTTTCTTTCCCTCAGGTGTATATTCTTTTAAAATTATTTTTCTCTTCATCTATATATGGTGCATTTGTATTATTTTAACTTTCTCTTGATTTTGTATCACACGAGGCTGCCGAAGGGGCAAGAATCTCTGGGACTTCAAGGATCATTGGGGTAGATTTAAATTCAAACAAATTTAATGAAGATGAAAGTTGTTTTATTTTTTTACACTTATCATTTGATTTTATATACATTACTGATTATTTGATTCTATTTTGATACCAGCTAAGAAATTTGGGGTTATAGAATTTACAAATCCGAAAGAACATGATAAACCTGTTCAAGAGGTTTGTTATGAATCTTGATTTGAAGTAAATTATTTATTTATATTTGATTAGTGATTACCAATCAAATACATTTTGTATTTATTTTCTAAGTTTAATAGCATTTGGCTTTAGTTGATATCTTCACTAATATAAACAGGTCTTCAAGTTTAACAGGTTATCGCCAAGATGACTGGTGGAGGAGTAGATCGTAGCGTTGAATGTTCTGACAACATTAATTCTCTTATATCTGCCTTCGAATGCGTTCATGATGTACTTTTTTACTCCTAACTTATGTTCGTTAGGCTAATTGCAATATGTAATTTTTAACACTACAATTGTAATATTCTCAGGGTTGGGGTGTTGCTGTACTAGTTGGCATACCTTACAAAGATGCTGTGTTCAAGACCAACCTCTTAAATGTGTTGAGTGAGAGGACTCTAAAGGGAACATTTTTTGGAAACTATAAACCACGTACCGATATTCTTGGAGTCGTCGAAAAGTATATGAAGAAGGTATGCATGATTAGATTTTTATTTCATTGAACTACCATTATCAGCATATCATACTCTTGCCAATAAATTGTATATCTTTATATTTATTTCAATAAAATACTATATTTACATGCATATCATTGTGTATCGCAGGAGTTGGACTTATATAAGTTTATAACACATGAAGTGCCATTCTCTAAGATCAACAAAGCTTTTGATTACATGCTTAAAGGGGAGGGTCTTCGGTGCCTCATTCGTATGGATGGATAGAGATTAAATAAAGCATGTGTTGGACCATTGTCAGTTTCTTTTTATTCATTCATAAATTTCTTATTGTAAGAAAATTTAAAGTTGTTTGTAAATAATTAAAATTTCAAACAGTAATGTTCTTATTTTTTTCCTATCATATTTTAAGTGACATTGATTTCTTCTTATTGAATTTTATGAGTTATGGTATCATATGAGTTCTATCCATACATTCTTAACAGGTGAATTTATTTACATAATTAAAATATGTCCACATAAGATAATCACAACCATGCAAATAAAGAACCTACAAATTGAAATGCATGGAGCCACCCTATAGCCCCACATTTTATTTTTCAATTCACAACGAGAATCATATATTTGAATATATAAGCCTTATATGAACCAATTAAAGGATAGTGAATTTGTTTACACGTTTTCTTTCATAACTTTTTATTTTATTTTATTATTGAATATAACAATTCATAATAATAATTAAACATTCATATATTATTAAAATATAATTATTATCTTATACTTACATCTATATTATATTTTTCACATTAATATAATTATACTATAGTTTTACCATTTCATATTACTTATTTTAATTTTTATATTATTTTAATTTTATCACACTCATATTATACACATATTACATATGTATTATTTATTATTATAAATTGATACTCTATCTATATATTTATTATCAATGTGCATATATATTACAATTCTATTCATTTTAACTATTTTTGTTGTATTTTTCTATGTGAATCATATATAATTATATACAATACATTTATTATTACAATTATATATTTACATGCAATTTTAAAATTAATTTATATAATTATATTACTTAATATTATTATACACTATATATATTGTATACATAATAACATCACATAAAATAATATAAATCATAATATTATATCAATATTATAACTAATACTTTTTAACTTTATCATACTTTTTATATAATTACATATTTTATCTTGCAAATGTGTACATATTAAATATATATTACTATTAAAATATAAAACATTCATTATTAACTAATAATTAAACTATGTGTGTATGTGTGTGTATGTGTATATATATACATACATACATATATATTGTTATTATTACGCTTATCATTTTTTATAATATAATCCTATTTTAAGGATTTTATTGATATTATGTTGTATTTTATATTCACTCTAAATGATATATTTAACATATCTCTTTACATTTCTTTTAACATTACATTTTATTTACTTAATTAATAATCTTTTTATTATTCATTAAAATATATATTTAAAATTTTTGTTGTAAAATATATTTTTCATACTATGTAAACAATCTCATGTAATGAATTTTATTGAATACTTATTCTTTATTAACCTATAACAACAATTTGTTATGCCAATATGATAATGTTAACTTAACTTATATATAATAAATTACTCAATTATAATTCTTCTATACATACAAATTATTTAATACCTTTTATTCTCTCATATAATACTATATATATACATCAACCTTCTTATTTTATAACTACTTTATATGCAACTGGTTATTAACATACAACTACATCTATATATACTTCTTATATTGTGTGTTTTACTTAATTCGTTTTTTAATCATAATAATAACTTATATATAATAATAATATATTTTAACTTATATATATATATATATATATATCATTTTACTAATTATTTTTCATATCAATTTATATATTTAAACAATTACTTTTATAATATATTTTAACTCATTTACCATGTACTATATGTCTACTCCTATAACGATCAATTGTACTAAACATTATTAAACATCAATCTTTATAATACCATGCATAATGTTCATACACTTATAATTTACATTGATCTCATGTCAACATTTATACCTTTATACTAATATTTCATAATAATTAATAAATGTTATGTTGATGTTCTATCATTTAAATTTTAATAATATTTATTAAATATTCATTAACATTTATCTACCTACCTTTAAACTGTACTAAAACATTAATATATGATATAAAATCATTATATATATATATATATATATATATATATATATATATAATATAATATTTTATATTTATGTCCTATATTACTATTTATCTTTATTTAATATATTAACTATATATTGTAAATTACTTATGGTGTATATGGTATATAAACCACATAATAATCTTACCAACTAATGCATATATATCCATAATGTTAATGTTGCTATATTTAACTATACACTGTTAATAATGATAATAATCATAATGTATAACATATACATAAATTATACTTAACATATACTATATAAATATCATGCTATTTGTGTATATAAAAATTAAATACTATTTAACCTTTTTCCAAATAAACATATTTATTATACAATAATATTGTATTTTAATATTTTATATTTATATTAATCTATCATTCATATATATATATATATATATATATATATATATATATATATATATATATATATATATATATATTAGTAATCATTTTTATATATTTATCACTCTTTATTCATTTTTATTATAACTTCTAACTATACTTTATTATACATTTTATATGATTATTTGTACATTACATAATTTATATTTTTACTAAAACTCTCTAAATTATATTATATTACTTCTTATATAAATAATATGTGCAATATATATATATATATATATATATATATATATATATATATATATATATATATATATATATATATATATATATATATATATAATACTATAGATGATTTTTTATATAAAATATAATTGTAAAAGTCTGATGAGGGGTATTGGGCCATGTATAATTGTCAATACACCTCCTCATATAATGGTTTGTCGAGTTTTATCTTTAAAATGTACTAGCTGAAGTTGGTTGATTCATTCACTCCTTAAGTTTCTGACAAGTGAGAGAAAAATGGACTGTCCTAATTTTGTGCTATAAAATCTTTTATAATTGATTGTACAGTCCAATATAAGTCATCTGGTCTTATGCATTGACTTTGATGACGCCCAATTGTTGGTGGATCATAACCCTATAGTCACACCAATCAGTTTTGTCTTTTCCCTTCAGTTACAACTCAGATAATTCTATTTTTATTATCCATCTGATAGCCACTTATCAAATGATGGGTGTCTGATCAATAATCTAGAGCTATCCTTAAATGGGCCCTATATTTTAGACGATTGGGATTTTTGCACGTGTATGCCGCACTATTGAACTGTCACAGTGAAGCAACCGCATGTAAGTAGCATTGTAGGATATGATGCAGGGTAACTGCATCTGGACGTGTGGTGAAATCATAGATACAGACCATCACTTTGGTCTGGCCCCCTGTTGTAGCTGGTTGCAAAAATCAAACAGACTGCATAAAGCGCTAGCCATCTGATGGATAGCTTACTAAACGAACTGTCAAGAACATTGATGATAAATGGAGGGGTATCACAATAAAGGGGAAGGTTTGGATGGTATATGATTTATGCCATTTTTTCATGCTAACCCATTAAGAACAGCTGGGGTGAATGGGTGGTCCTGATCAATGATTAAATTTACAGAGAGGCCTAGCTTGATGAGTTGACTGGTCAGATTTTGAGGCATGTTATCTCTGGCCCTGCTTGGTGAATAACTTAGCTTCACACAGGCTCTACTGCTTCTCCTTAATGAGTCCAGTGGATTTCTTAGAGTTTTTCCATGTAAATTCCAACATGTCATCCTTCAACTGGTTTGATTGAAGGGAATTGTGATATAGATAACTTGGAAAGTATGCACCTGAGGATGACGAAGATGAAGCAGGTGATCGTCGACATATCAATTAGCTTGACTACTTTCAAAGGATGGGCCAGTGGAATACACTATTATGGTAGGTGAAACAGTGGATGCACCTGCTACATTACAATACATTGCTCCTTATACAGGAGCTAAGATAAGGATATGATAATGATGATGACGACGGTGATGCGGTTGATGATAGCAGGCCACAAGGACAAGGCTACAACAACAACGGTGATGATGATCTGTCAGTCCATGTCATTACAGTTCCCTTACTGTTTCACAGTTTTTTTCAACTTGTCAGCTTAGCTTATTTCTGTAATTCAACATGGCCCGGCAAAGCCAATCCACTAAAATTCACCAGAAATCCTCTTGTGCTTTTTCTTCACACAATATACCCTAGAAAAATCCTAGGAATCCCTTTTTATAGTTTTAGAAAACTCTTTTCCGCATCCTAGTGGCGAAAGGACTTGTGCATCCCAGTTGCGAAAGGACGACGGGTCAAAAAAACCCATCAAATCTCTCCTTTTTTGACCTAGGAGGGATTTACCTTCTTTAAGCCAGCCAGGTTTCTACAAATCTCAAACTTGCCCTTGAGCAAGGCCTTGGTCATCATATCTGACCCATTATCGTCTGTGTGGACCTTCTCAAGCTGTAACACCTTCTGTTCTAAAGTATCCCTGATCGAGTGATATCGAATCTCTATGTGCTTTGACTTGGAATGCTGACTTTGATTCTTGCTCAAGTGTATAGCACTCTGACTATCGCAATAGACCACGTGCTCCTCCTACTTCAGGCTAAGTTCCTGTAGGAACCTCTTCATCCAAAGCATCTCTTTACTTACCTCTGTGACTGCAATGTACTTGGCCTCTGTAGTCGACAATGCTATAACCTTCTGTAGCTTGCTCTGCCAAGAAATCGCTCTCCCTGCAAACGTGAACATGAACCCCGATGTAGACTTCCTGGAGTCTATGTCACCTATCATATCTGCATCTGTGTAGCCCTCTAACACAGGTTTACCGTCACTATAGCATAGACTCATCCTAGATAAGCCTCTTAGATACCGCAGTATCCATTTCATCGCTGCCCAATGCTCTTTGTAAGGATTGGAAAGATACCGGTTAACAACACCAACCGCGTATGTTATATCTGGGCGTGTACACACCATATCATACATTAAACTTCCTACAACAGACGTGTAGGGTATTTTCTGCATCTCTTCCACCTCTGCCTTCATCTTGGGACACTGTCTGTCGCTCAATCTGAAGTGACCATCCAGTGAAGTACTGATCGACTTCGCTGCATTCATATTGAACCGCTCTAGGACTTTCTCAATATACCGCTCTTGTGACAGTCAAAGCTTCCTGCTGCTTCTTTCACAGGTTATCTCCATTCCTAGGATCTATTTAGTTGGGCCCAAGTCTTTCATCGTAAAAGACTTGCCCAACTCCTGTTTCAGCCTGTCGATCTTCTTGATGTCTTTTCCCATGATGAGCATGTCATCAACATATAACAACAGAACTATGAAATCACCATCTGAGAACTTGCACGTGAACACACTGTGTTCCGACTCCGTTCTGTTATACCCATGCTCTAACTTGAACTAATCGAACTTCTTGTACCATTGTCGTAGAGCTTGTTTCAGCCCATACAAGCTCTTCCTCAGCCTACACAGCATATGCTCCTTACCCTTGACTTCAAACCCCTCTGGTTGGTGCATGTAGATCTCTTCTTCCAGGTCACCATGGAGGAAGATAGTTTTAACGTCTAACTCCTCTATCTCCAGATCCATGCTAGCCGCCAACCCAAGCAATACCCATATGGATGTCATCTTCACCACTAGTGAGAATATCTCCTAGAAGTCAACACCTTTTCTCTGACCGAACCCTTTTACCACAAGTCTAGCCTTGAACCTCGTCTGTGAATTCTTCTGTTCAACCTTCTTTCTGAACACCCATTTGTTGCTCAAAGCTTTCTTGCACTTAGGCAGTTTCACCATGTCATAGGTGTGGTTCTTATGCAAGGATTTCATCTCCTCTTGCATAGCTTTCAACTACTCCCCCTTATGCTCGTCGGCTAGGGCCTCAGAATAATCTTCTAGCTCTCTCCCATCGGTTAACATAATGTACTCATGCGCCAAGTACCTCTTGGATGACTGCCTGTCCCTAGATGACCTCCTCACCTGTGACTCAACAGGTGGATCAAGTGGGGGCTGCTCCCCTGGTCCATCTTCTGAAGGAACTCTCTTATTCTTTGCACCTTACCGTACTCCCCCGTCATCAAGCACCACGGGAGGAATAACTAGATCCATGTCTTATAGCTCACTTGAACTAGGCTGGTTCTTCTCTGGCTTACCAATGTCTTCTATACACTGATCTTCAAAAAAAATCACATCTCTACTCCTGACGAGCTTCCTCTCGGTTGGATCTCATAATCTGTAACCAATTTTTTCATCACCGTACCCTAAGAACACATACTGTCTGATCTTCATATCGAGCTTGGACCTCTCGTTCTTTGGTACGTGAACGGTTGCCCTGCATCCAAACACCCTGAGATAACTATACGATGAATCCTGTCCAGTCCACACCTTCTCGGGCACTTCTCTATTCAACGGGGCTGATGGAGACCTGTTTATCAGATACACTGCCGTGTGTATTGCTTCTCCCCAGAACATCTTGGGCAACTTCGCATGGGATAACATGCATCTTATTCTCTCAACAATGATGTGATTTATTCGCTCAGCTACAACATTATGCTGGGGGGTCTTGGGAACCGTCTGTTCATGCTGTATACCCAGGAACTTACAGTACTCTTAAAAGTCGCCAATATATTCACCACCATTGTCAGTGCGGATGCACTTCAATAATTTACCTGTCTCTCTCTCGACCATAGCATGAAACAACTTAAACACACCAAAGACCTCGTCCTTGGATTTCGAAGCATAAACCCAAACTCTCCTAGATGCATCATTTATAAAAGTAACAAAATACAATGCCCCATCTAAGGTTTTTATCCTCATAGGACCACAAACATCAGAATAAACCAAATCTAATGCATGCACTTTATTAACATGAGAAGCAGATTTAACAAATGAAACTCTATATTGTTTCCCTGATAAACAATCAAGACAGGTTTTGAGAGGCGTACCTGTCACGTGTGGAAGGAGTCGCTTCCTTGCTAGAAGCTGAAGCCCTTTTTCACTCATGTGGCCTAGACGCCTGTGCCACATATCAATAGCTGAATCTTCCACTGCGTTCAACCCACCCTTGCACACACTGAGACATGCCTTGTAAAGGGTGTAACACTTCTTTCCTCTGGCTGCGATCAACGAACCCTTGATGAGCTTCCGGTACTCACCAGCAAACCAGCTTTCATAGCCATCATCATCCAGCCTTCCCGTCAACATCAAGTTGAGGTGAAGGTCTGGGATATGCCTCACATCCTTGAGAACCAATGTACAGTCCACATCGGTCTTCACACAAATATCACCGACCCCTACGATCTTCGATACGCCAAAATTTCCCATCTTCACGGTCTCATAGTCACCTGACTTATATCTTGTGAAGAAGTCCCTGCGTAGAGTTGCGTAAAAAGAAGTTCCTAAGTCAATCACCCAGTCGGTGTCTTGACTCGTAGCCATGAGACATATAGCATGATCTGCAGAAAGAATAACTATAACGTCACCATCTGATGCGACCGCAGTAGAATCTGATTCATCTTCCTTCCCTTTTCCTTTCTTGTTGTTCTTAGTCTTATGACATTCATGCTTATAGTAACCCTTCTTGCTACAATTTCAGCATTCAACATCTTTTCTGTTACTCGACTTGCCTCTTGATTTATCTCAGACCTTCCCACCCTTCCTGTTCTTTCCTCTCTCCCGTTCCTGTGTTACAAGGGCCTCTTGCTGAGTAGACCCCTGAGACTTTCTCCTTGTCTCCTCATTGAAGAGACAGCTAGTAACCTTTTCCATGGATATCTTTCCGTCTGGCGCGGAGTTACTTAGAGACACCACCAATGTCTCCCAACTGTTAGGCAACGAACTAAGCAATAGTAATGCCTGCAATTCATCATCCAGGACCATCTTCATAGAAGAGAGTTGGTTCACTATATTGCTGACCTCATTCATATGCTCAGCCATATAACCACCATCTTTGAACTTGAGATTCACAAGCCGCCTTATCAGAAAAATTTTATTACCGGCTGTCTTCCTCTCATACAGCCCTTGTAATTTTAGCCATAAGCTAGCGGCTGAGGTTTCCGTAGACACATGGTGGAACACAGAATCATCCAGCCATTATCTAATAAACTCCACCGCCTTTCGGTCCAACTTCTTCTAATCTTCATCAGACATATCTTTGAATTTTACTGATATGCCTAAAATTGGAGAATATAGGTCCTTGGAATAAAGCAAGTCCTTCATCTTAGCCTTCCATATGGTCTAGTTAGAACCATTGAGGCTGATCATCCTTGAGCCACCTTCCATAATTCTAAACCGATCATACCCGTTCAATGAACTTAGCGCTCTGATACCACTTTGTTGGGGGCCTTACACAAAACCTTAGGTTCTAGCCCTCCAGAACAAACCGAAATTATGGGATAATAATAGCAATGAAAATCAATCAAAACACAATCACACACCACACCGCAATGAAAATCACGGGACCTCGTCCAGATCAACAATCCACTATTAAGTTGAAAGATACAACCTTCTTCACTCACGCAGGAACGGATAAACAATAAGAGAATAAAGGAAAAATAGATATCTCACCGATCACGAGGACGTAGAAGCGCTGAGACGACGACTCCCTTCCACAAGCTTCCTCTCTCTCTTTTCTCTCACTCTCTCACCTTTGATATCCCTAGACCCTTTAGGAAACTCTCTTGTACTTTTTCTTCACACAACATACCCTAGAAAAATCCTAGGGACCCCTTTTTATAGTTTTAGGAAACTCCTTTTCGCATCCTAGTTGCGAAAGGACTTGCGCATCCCAGTTGCGAAAGGACTTGCGCATCCCAGTTGGGAAAGGACGACGGGTCAAAAAAATCCATCAGGTTGCGCAACCTAGATTTGTGAGAAACCCCCTGATCGACGGTCGTTTACCCGTTTTAATTTTATTTTTACTATAAATAGTAAGTTTTAGTTTGCTTATAGCTCTTCATCCGTTGGGCTTTAGGAGTTGTGTCCAACATGAAAAGTGCTTAGGATAATTAGGAGAACGATTTGGTGAAGCCAAATAGGATACTTACTATTTTTGGCCGAAAACCTTGCGCACTAGTAGACATCACGACCGTCTATAAATAGTAAGTTTACTATTTATAGTAAGTCGCAGATTCTAGGAGTTTTAGTTGTAGTTTGAGTCTGATTTCTTTCCTGTTGCTTAGTTCCCTTATTTAAAGGGGTGTAAACTCATTTTTATTCATTCATCAATTAATTTCAAATTTATTAGAATTTATTTCTATTTTCCTGCATTCTTTCCTCGTGGATTCGAGAAGTCTCTGTGAGGAGTCCAGAGAAGCTCCGTGGATTCGGAGTAGTTATCCTTGAGGAAGATGGTGATCGACCTCATCACGTTCATCCCTGTGTCATAACTTCTCGCTATGGTGGTAGAGCCCTGTTTGCTTTTCTTCCTCATCCATATCGAGCAATACTGCACTAGTGTTGGGTGTATGACCTGCAAGCTTGAGTTCTTTACTTGTATTTTCCAATTTGGTATAAATCTCTTGGCTTTGTGGGTGTGAGTTATCTCCTACGATAAACTCATGAATGGTACCTCTCAAGTCTATGAAGCTAAACCCAGGCGTCTTACTAACACCACGTTCTCTCATCTCTCTCCTCAGCACTGCAACATCGCCCCACTCCCTTCAGCAGCATATATATTCGATAAGAGGACATACTGCCCACTATGATCCGGCTCCAGCTCAAGAAGATATTTTCCTACTTGCTCGCCTAATTGGGCATTCCCATGAATCCTACAAGCATTGGCGAGAGTTCCCCAAATGGCAGAATTAGGTTCAATGGGCATGCTTTTAATGACCTCTTGTGCTTGATCTAACAACCCAGCTCTACCGTAAAGATCAACCATACAACAATAGTGTTGAATATTTGGCTTTAGCCCATACACCTTTGTCATGGAATCGAAGTAAATTGATTCTTCATTGACCAACCTTGAATGGCTACACGCATTCAAAACTCCAACGAATGTCACATTGTTTGGTCTGACTCCATGCATTTCCAATTGAGAGAACAGACGTAATGCATCCTCACCATGCCCATTAATTGCAAGCCCACCGATCATCGCACTCCAAGCCAGTACATTCTTCTCCTTCATCTCATTGAAAACCTCAAGTGCCCTCTCGACACACCCACACTTTGAATACATGTCTACAAGAGCAGTTCCCAACCGCACGGTAATGCCTACATTCTTCTTCGTCACATATCCCTCAATCCACTTCCCTTGCTCCATGACTCCCAAATGAGCGCAAGAAGAAAGGACATTCACCAACACACTTTTATTGGGTTCGACTTTCTCAACTAGCATTTTTCTAAACAGCTCCAGAGCCTCCTTGAAAAAGCTACTCTGGACATACCCGTTAATCATCACGCTCCATGACACAACATCTCTCTCTGGTGTTTCATCAAACAGCCGCTGTGCAGCTTCAAAAAGCCCGCATTTCAAATACCCAACCACCATTATATTCCATGAAGCATCGTCAAATTCTGTCATCCTGCTGAAAACTAGTTTTGTAGAATCAATCGATCTATAGGAGTACATATAAACAAGATAATTCAGAAGCGGGATGTGAGAGCCCCAACCAAATTTGAAAACATGTGAGTAAATCGCTCTGCCCAACGAAAGAGAAGGTATTTCAGAACATGCCTTGAGAAGGAGAGGAATGGCATGGGCATTGATACGTAGGGAAGATTCTAGAATATGGATGTAGAATAGGAGTGCATCAATTGGGCAGGGCCCAGACGTGTAGCCACGGATGAGGGTGTTGGCGATGAAGGCATCGGGTTTGCGAATTTGATCAAAAAGGTGGCAGGCGTACGAGAGAGATCCATTGGGGAAGAGAGCGGCGAAAGAGAGGATACGGGATGCGACAAAGTTGTCGTGGATGGCTCCAGATGCGATGGATTGCGCATGAATTTGCTTGAGGTGTTTGATGGAGTTGCAGGAATGGAGATGGCGGAGAAAAGGGTATTCAGAGAGGAGTTGGGGGGTTGGAATCCAAGGGGCATTTTGGTCCTTTTGTGGTGGCGGGAACGAGGGAGAGTGGGGAGGGAGAGGGAGTGGTGGTGAAGCAGACATTCGGTTGAAAATTGGCGCGAGTAGTAATGGAAATTTGAATATTGGAGGGAGGAGAAAAGGGAAAAAGGAACGAGGTTTGTATTCTATAGACGAAACGAGCTTTTACTAAGTGCACGTGCGTGTGCGATAAAGCTTATGTCCACGCCACACATGTGACTGCATGGTACAGTAGGTCCGAGATCCAATCCATCCATTAGAACAACACCACTATTTTGTTGTTTTAGTCCAAGAATCAGTTTGATCCACTGGTTAGGTGGGCCAATGTTAGTAAAAATGTATGAGATTGAAAAAACTTTTTTGAAGTTTTCTAATCCATCCACATGATGGATGTTGATTGGATCTCACTCCCACGTGCCATGCTGGCGCATGTGTGACATGTACATGAGCTTTATTGCACACACGTGCGCGCTTAGCAAAGGACTGGACACCAGCTAGGTGCTGTTGGGTGCTATGGGGCTTGCCATGATGTATATGTTTTATCCACGCCGTTCATCCATTTTAAAAAGCTCATGTTATGGTATGATCCCAAAAATGAAGTAGATCAAAAGCTAAAGTAGACCACGCCACATGAAATAGTGGTGATTTAACGCCCACTGTAAAAAAATTATTGGGGGCCAGGAAAGTTTTGGATGAGGCTGATATTTGTCTTTTCCCTTCATCCAGGTCTGTGGCACCTTATCAACAAGTTGGATGGCAAAGCCCTTGTAAGGTTTCAAGGGTAGGTGTCATTATTCCCACTTTTTCCTATGGTGTGGTCAACTTAGCTTCGGATCTGCTTCATTTTTGGGTTCATGCCCTAAAATTAGCCCAAAAAATAGACGGACAGGTCGGATATAAAACAAATACATCAAGGTGGTCCCCACAGTACCCAATCTGCTTCTAATTATAAGGTGCTACTCTTATCTGACGTGCATGCGGGGACACGGTTCAGTGATTCAAGCCGATAATCTGAAGACAAAGAGCACGGATAGGGCTACCTCAGGAATCTTTAAGAGAAGAGATTGCTTTGGTCATTATTTAAAGGAAAATCATCCAACGTTCGTAATATTTGAATATTCCAATGGGGCGATTTTCTTTGGTGGACCCCCATTCACGGAGAGGCCCATGTTTTGATTGTTGAAACATGTCCCCAAGATCAAAGTGTGTAGGATCAGAACATGTGAGGACATCTTTTAATGACTAGACCGTTTATATGGATGCCTCGCCATTTGCACGTTGGAATATTTCAACCCTTTGAACATTAAACTGCTTTTCTTTGGATAGTGGATGGTATTCTCAACTGTCCATTAATCCAAAGGTCATGAGAATTTGATGCAGAAATCCGGTTAGCCTTCCCTAGACCTTTATGTACCTGCATAAGGTATAAGCAAATGAGACCCTAATTAGTATAGAAGACCCCTTAATGCCTAAGTCAGGTAGGGAATTTGGATATGTGAGACCCAACTCGAGTTTGCATGTGTATGTGTGAGTATGCACTCTATCCATTTTGGTGCCGCGGTCCTACCGGTCAAATTTCGGCGACCCTCGGCCCTCGGATAGTGTTTGCAGTCATCCTTAAGTTCGATCACGTAAACCCAACTCGGATTGACCCAAGACCTATACCATTGTGACTGCATCATCATTGCGGTTCCAACACCGCGTCTCGCGTATAAATCCGATATGTAGATCAAAAGTTGTGTACATTTCATTATATGACTATTGATCATGTGGCCCACTTAGGTGAAATGCATGTGGAGCATCATCACCTATGACACAAGTCCCCATGCACACTACACACACACCACACATTTTATGAAAACATTACCCATCTCAACAAACACCACCCAAGCCTAGTCTAAAGGCCTAAACATTGTAATCTCCTCCCTATGTTATGATGACTTCTCTTATAAAATAATGATGACATTTTTTCTCTCTCTTTATTCTCTCCCTCTCTCTCATTTCCCTCAATTGCTAGAATTTTTAGCAACTTTCCTTCCATCTCCCTCTCTTCTCTAGTCCTTTCTCCCTCTAATTCCCTCTCATCTAACCTTCAACAATTTATCTCACCCATTGAAACATGTCCCTTGGAGCATGAAGAGTAGATTGATGTAACTTTGGAGTAGGATCCATTAAGGTGGGTGACTATTCTTTCGCTAAATTTCTTTCTTTTATTTAATCTCATTATTTTTTCATGGATGGATCACATGGGACCCACCAATCCATGGTGGGGATTCTATTTGATCTCACAGATATGGCCCTTTGGCCCATCCTACATGCATGTCATGATCCATGATGGGGTCATTCTCTATGGAGCCCACCTGATGTATTTAATGATCCACTCCATCTCAAGGTCATCTAGACCTTAAGGATCATGTTGTGATGACATCCCAACCATCCATAGCAATTATAGATCATGCATGTAGTGATTTTATGTTTCATGTACAATCAATGTAGTTGTATGGGTATGATTCATTCTTGGGAGGGCCCATTAGTGGCGGGGCCCTACTCCATGGCCGGATTATGTTTCTTTTCCATCTTTTATTTCTTGTATTTATAGTAAATCTGATGTATGTGTGACCTACTTGATGTGCCATGCAACTAAGCCCAAGTGGTTAGACATCCAGGCCCACCTTGTTGCCACATATTGTTATCATGTTTTGGACAGCCTTTGGGCTTAATTTTATGGATGATCTTGGAAGGGGCTTGGTTTAAGAGTTTTGTAACCTAGCTAGGTGGACCCCACCCTGAGGAAATGATGATTTATTTTCCTTTTAATTATCTTTTGGGGTGGTTTGGACAACAACATGTTGCTGTTTAAATCTGTCTGGACAGATTTTGGGTCAACTTGAGGCCAGAATTTGGGGCTTTTGGTGGAAAATTTTATATCAAGTAAAATATAATTTTTAAAGATGTATATCCCGCCTATAAGCATGCCAAATTTCAGTCCCAATTGATCTCATTTAGGTCCCCAAAAGTGTGGGCCAATATGGGTACTTGCTGAAATTTCTGCTGTAATTCCAGCAAGGTTGCAATTTGGAAATGTAAAATTATAAAATAGTTTTTGATCAGGTGGGCCACTTTGGTGGACCTGAAATTGTACTATATATATGAGAGAAGGTTTAAATTTAATTTTCCCAATGTTGGACATCCAGGGCCCACCCTATTGGGTGCTCAATCATGGTCTATCTAAAATTCTGCACTTAACAGAATTTCTGGATAGTTTATAATTCCGAATTTAATTAAAATAGTTCTGGGTAAATTATGAAAAATTACAGGAGGTGGTCTACCCATGGTAGGACCTACCTACCCAATTTCAGGACCAATGGATCCCATTTGGGCATCCAAAAGGGTGGGCCAACATACTGGACTTCCAAAAATTTTTGTTGTGCAGTCCTGCGGGCATAGTCCCATAAAAAAATGAAATTTTAGGAATACTTTTTAAGAAGGTGGGCTATATTTCTAGTCCTACCTTGTTGTAGGCTTGATGAGGGACTTTGGGTCCAAATTTTAGGAATTTTGGAGGCCCATAACCCACCCATTGGATGACCTAAATTCAGATCAGTTATATTCCAGCAATATTTCACCTTGAACAGATTGAATTCTTTAAATTAATTAAAATAATTTTAAGTATTCTAAAATTATAAAAATTTATAAGAAGGTGGTACGCCCATGGTGGGACTCACATACAAAAGTTTGGGGCCAATGCACCCCTGTGCACACCGTAGGGAGGGCCGGACTGGCCCACTATGTTGGGACGCCCAGGTCAGTCCAATTTTCTGGACAGACTGTTTTCTAAAAATAAATTAAAATACTTTTAGTTATCAAAAAATCACGAAATTTTATAGAGATGTGGCCCACCCATGGAAGGACCACCTTGAAAATTTTCAGGGCCATCGGGTCCCTATACCGACCGTAGTGTGGCTTGCAATTTAGATCAATTTTGGGCCAAATATCCAGTCCTGCTGGACTACCCACCATGGGACGCCCCTACCTTGAGTTGTTGTTGGGCCTGTATTCCAGTAGCATGTCCCACTTCTAATGTGTTGTGCATTCTCCTCTCATCTGGTGGGACTCACAGTGATGTGTGAGGGTCATCAGAAAATGAATACTATAAAATAATTTAATTGCTGGACTCCAACAAACCTAGAAAGAGGCACTACACCAAAATGGCAATTCGGGAACGACTGGGATTTTGGTTCAATAACAGCACAGAGCCGTTTCTGATGCAAACGGTTACAAACGGTACCACAATTTGTTGCTGTTTTCACAGCTACGTTGTTATTTCCACAGTTTTATTGATGTGTCCCAATCGAGTGTTGTATATTCTTAATTTTCATTATTTAGACCTATTATTTTATTGTAAAACATATGGATGGAATAGATTCAATTAGAACCCTCTCATTGGACCCCACAAGCCCAAGTGTCAAGTTACTTTAGATCTACCGGAGACTACCGAACCATTTTTACCCTCACATTACGCAAAAACTCTAGCCTCCTTTCGCATTCGTCTTCCTCACCCTCTCCTCCCTCTCCCTCTCTTTCGATCTCCCTCTCCCGATCTCAACCCTCTCTCGATCTCCCTCTCCCTCTTCCGATCTCGACTCTCTCTCTCTCGATCTCCCTCTCACTCTCCCTCCCTCTCTCGATCTCCCTCTCCCTGTCCGACTCTAGATCTGACAGTCCCCACACGGTATTGTAGAAGCAATAACAGCAGCTCTATATGGGGTGTATCACAGCTCTGAAAGATGACATGCAGAAAGACTCCATCAACTGCGCTCTCTCCGTTCGCATCTTTCCTTCCCCATTTTGCCCTTCATCTTTTCATCTTTTTACCTTCTTGTCCTTCCTAACATTTTTTCTTTTCTGCTGGGAAAATTGGATTCTTTCAGGCCGTTGAGAAGCACGGCGTGGAGAAGGACATTGCCGAGTACATCAAGAAGGATTTCGATAAGAAGTATGGCGCCACCCAACATTGCATCGTTGGGAAAAATTTCGGTATTTTCTCTGGCATTTTCGTTCTAATTCTTCTATCATTTCTTCTTTTTTGGGTCTTGCTTGTTTATGTTTCTTCGATCTGCCCTTTGTTTTCTTTTTTTATGTTTTTGGGAGTATTTATGTCTGCAATGTGTTTGTAGGATTGACTCAGAGAGTGGATTTTGAAATTTTGTTACTTGCATTGGGTGTTGATTATATGTAAGTGTTGTATGGGTGCCTTTTCTACACTTTCGTGGATAGAATCCATGCCAATATGGCACATGTGCGAGATCAGAGCTTTCTGTCAGGTGGGCCACATTGTTTGGGTGTCCTCGCCGGCATATCAGGCCATTTGAATCCTCAAGCTAATAATTTAGTGTAAAACAAAAAAGAAGATAGAAAAAAAAAAAGAACAAAAAGCTAATAGTTCATTGGCTTGTGAAATCTACTGGTGTATGCATTGCTGTTTTCGCTTCATGAGTAATAAAATTTAATTTTCAGGGTGGTAACTATAAAGGGATAGATAAGGCCTTGTCTAGTCGACAACTTTATGAAAATTTCATTTTGTGGCCATGCAGTTTTTGAAGACTCATTTCATCTAGAATGTTGTTTTGATGACAGTATATATTTCTTATTTTTTCTTATATCACTGTTTGGCTGTCCTGCACAAAATGCATTTTGTGCTGCACGTGCCTGGCTATGAGAAAGTGGATGTGGGGAAGAGACCATCCATATAAATCTCTTAGTACAGGGGATGGCCTGTCTGATGAGTGGATTGGCTTGATTTTTTAATCAATTTTCTATACTGAATGGTTTATCTATTTTTGTTGAAGGGTGGTCTCCCTGATGAGTGGACTCCCTGATAGTTTAGTCACCTTCATGGTTGAGCATACTTTTTTCATGTGTGCTATGTAAAAATTGCAGGGAGAGGGTGTGTGATCTAGCAAAATTTCACCTATCTTTCTACCAAGCTTTCACCACCATTTTTAAAGTGGTGGTGTACCACCATACACATGCTTAATTTATGTTAATCTAGAGCTTCCAAATTGCTGGCTCATTTGTGGATGGAGCATACACCAAAAAATTACCCTGAATTTTCTCTATGATTTGAGCCACTTACCATTTCAAGTTATGCGCTTTATCCAAAATGTGCACTCCAATTTGTATGGTCTGAATAGCCATACATGAATACCGCATGGAGGAGAGTCGATACCATTTTTCAAAATGGTGCCGACTCTTCCATTGGGACATTGGCTGATTATCTTAGTCATTCATTTGATGGGCCACCATTTGTAAGGGTAGGAGCCCCATCAGTATTAAGCATTAAGGTATTCTACATCATTGGAACCCCAATTAGTATGATTTGGATGTTTGTATGTGCATGCCATGTGTGGTAGATGCAGATAGTGGTGAAACCAAAGCTTAGTTAAATTGTTCCCTACAACAGACATATCACTGACAGTTACAAGATAACTGCCATATTGCTGTTGAAAACACTATAAAAAGTTATTTCAAGGCTCTTCATGTAAAATCATTTCATTGTAATAGTCCTATGGATGACACGTTTATCAATTAGAAATCATGTTTGTCTGAGACTATGGATGACCATTGATTGAGTTGAATGGTGGAATGGGATTCATGTAGCCGACCCTATAGTTCTTGTTAGTTTAATTTGTCTGTTCTAATATGTTCTTTGGCCCTTGATTGAGTTGTTCATTCTATTTCTTTATTGACTAGATCTTTTGGATCTTTTGGGTTCCGATTGTCCATGAACAGGGGGCAAAAATTCCCCATTTTGAAATGTTGAACTGGAATATTATATTATATTATTGATATTTAACTGGACGATATGCATGTTATACTCACCTCTTCAGTTTGTAAAGGTGGGAACCATGATTCTCTTGTCCAGGCAGGCTATTGGTTTGTTCAAGCTTGTTTCCAGCAAAATTCTTATAAAAACGGCTTGTAGGTGATCGGTTCTCTTTCATTGACTATCCTTTGCAAGAACTCATTTAAAATGTGGGTGATATCTAAAGTTGAGTTGGGAGCAAAGGGACACATCCTCTTTTTTTTTTTTTTCTTTTAATTGTACATACTATTTAGTAAGACTAATTAATACTAATGTGTCTATGGTCTTTTAGACAACTAGTGGTATTCCTCAGTGCTTGATCAGATGAATTGGAAACCCTAAAAAAATGACTCCCTCTTTTTTTTTTTTTTCAGCTATTATTTGTTGGAGAGAGTAGGAAAGAAGAATCAGAATGTCTTCATTTTTTGGTAAGTCTTTTTCCTTTCAAAATCTTTATCATTAAGAAACTTCATGATATTTAACGATTAATCTGTATAATTTTGAGAAAAATATAATGAATTGGTATGTTTGAATGTTTTGGCTTTGTGGTGGATGGACGCATTCTATCCCAATGTGTATAACGAGTATAACCAGCTGCATACTATTAAGAGGTTATTTCTCTGATACAAATAGTGTTGTGGGAAATGATCCATTGCAAAACACGGTAGTTTTGTTTCATGTTCCGTTCAATCTTTAGGACATGGTGGGCTCAAATGCTTGGTGAAAATATGCATCAATAGCTAAAGATTTGCAGACGAATGCTGATTGCTGCAGATTTGGGCATTTACTTTTTTAGTTAATTTAGCTGGAGTTTGCTGTATTGAAATAGATCTTTGCTTTTTCTTTTTTTTTTTTTGTCTTTTTTGAACATTTAGTAGCTCTTTGCTCCTAACGTTGCATTGATAAAATTATAATTCATCCAAAAAAAAAAAAAGCTAAAGATTTGCTACTGGTGTCCTGTAGTGGAGATGGTGAGAATATTTACCTATAGCCATTTGCAATTGGACTTCCTTACTAAAGATGGAGTGACTAGAGCATCAGTCATTGCCTGCTCTTAGTATTCTATTTTCAATCTTTTCTTCTAAACAAATACTGTTACTGTCCCATCTCATATTTGAAGCCAAACAGAGAGAAACTCCAATTGGACTTCCTTGCTAAAGATGTGACTAGAGCATCAGTCATTGCCTACTCTTAGTATTCTATTTTCAATCTTTTCTTCTAGACAAATACTGTTACTGTCCCATCTCAGATTTGAAGCAAAACAGAGAGAAACTTCATGTCAAAAAAAAAAAAAAAAAAACTCTTTAAAAAAACATTTCTGTTACAGGCTCATTATCTATCATTGTGCTTTCTCCATGCAGAGACCTCAGCTTTAACAGCCTAGCTGGCGATATTCCAAGCTCCTTTGAAAGCCTTGCAAGAGTGGATTTCATGTAAGTCTAACATTATCAAATGAAAATTTGCTATTTGAGTCAATGCTTACCCTTGATAACAATGAAGTGGGGATTTTCTTTCTTTCGTTTTCTTTTCTTTTTCTTTTTCCTCCATTTAGTTATTTAACTGGGAATATGCTGACTGGGCCTATACCTGGATGGATCATAAAGAAATAATAATCTTACTCATTAGACTGATTTCCTTAAATGCAGGTAGTTTTTCACTGAAGAATCAAATGCTGGTTGACAGATTGAAGTAAATGTTAAAATCATTTGTTTTCAGATCTTTGTAGATGAAGTGATGGAACTGGTAGAGCTTGATAATCTCAAAGATGCAACAGTGGGCCTCCCAAGGATTACAGGACTGTCGACAGAACAAAGGAAGAGGTTGACAATAGCCGTGGAGCTTATCGCTAACCCTTCAATCATCTTCATGGATGAACTAACATCAGGTCTTGATGCAAGGGCAGCGGCCATTGTCATGAGAACCGTAAGGAACACGGTTGATACAGGAAGAACAGTTGTCTGCACAATCCATCAACCTAGCATTGCCATCTTTGAAGCTTTCGTTGAGGTAACTGATCTACCTCTCTGTCTCTGCCATACACATAGTTGAAAGTTTTAGAGTGTAATATTTATGCAACATTTGAAATTTGTGGAATTTAATGGCTTCTACTGATGAAAAGAGGAGGGCAAGTGATATACTCTGGACCTTTGGGCCAGAATTCTCAGAAGATAATTGAATACTTTGAAGTAAGACACTTTTTCCCATTGTATGGTCATCATCATTATTATTGTATTGATCGTTCACAGACAAAATCTGACATACATGAAGTATTAATTTTGACAATCATAAGAAGAACAGAGAAAAATAAAAATAGAAAGAGAAAAAGATGGTGATTTGACTCAGCCTCCATTGGTTTACATCATGTAGGAGATTCTTGGTGTCCCAAAAATAAAAGAGAAATACAATCCGGAAATATGGATGCTAGAAGCAAGCTCAATTGTTGCTGAAGTTCGATTGGGAATTGATTTTGCCGAGCACTACAAGTCCTCGCAGTTGTATCAGTAAGTGAACTATAATCTCCTTTGTATTTGATAGAAGGATCGTAATAATGACAATTTCTTGGGTAAAATAATTTTTGAATCTCCGATGAGCAAAACCTGAATCAATGTGGTGGACATCAATGTGAATCATTTTTCAAACATACACAGAGAAGGAAACTGGTTTTCTAATAAGAGCACTGCTAATCTCACAAATGCTTGGGTAGAAAAGTGTTCACATGCAATTGATTGGTCGCCTTTGGAATCAACCCAAGTAGAAAAGGCTCCTAGATGTGTGAATCATACTCTTCTTATGTTGATGAATTCAAGTGCATCTAAGAAACTTTTTTCTTACACATCCGTGTGACTATCATTTTCAGTTATTAGATGGAAGAACTTAGTACTTAATTGCAACACTCTGATTGTATATTTTTATCTCACAGATGGATGAAAAAAACCCTGCAATCAACTTAACCTCCATGTGATTGCTATAAAATTTTGTTGCATTTGTGTTAATGAGCACCTTGTGATCATCTCTAGGAGAAATAAAGCGCTAGTTAAGGAGCTAAGCACTCCTGCCCCAAGAGCCAAAGATATCTATTTCCCCACACAATACTCTCAGTCTACTTTTGGGCAGTTCAAATCATGCCTTTGGAAGCAATGGTTGACATATTGGAGAAGCCCTGACTATAACCTCACCCGATACTTCTTCACCTTAGTTGCTGCCCTCATTCTTGGCACGATCTTTTGGTGGGTTGGCACAAAAAGGTGAGCATTACTTCCTCTATTTCAAGTGTTTCAAGAAAATAGTGGCAGGGTATCTCTGTGTTCCCACTTGAGAGGCAACCCATCTGTTTGATGCACGTTTACACATTTACATGCAGCCCACTCTCAACTATCTTAGCCTAACCTTTAACATAAAGACATTTGGTAGGTGGGGCCTGTCTAATTACCGTCTTGGATCACATCACTCTAGTACAATTAGCCTTAGCCTTTCACAGCTAGGGTCTTTGGTTACCTATACCAGAAGGAGGATTGAAGAGGTACTTGCATCATGCATGCCAATGAGGAATAGTGATTGAAATATCGATACTATCGGCCGATATTATCGGTATCGGCCCACTGTGAGACGAAACACCTCCGATAACACCCGGAAGATACCAAAAATCCAAAAGTTCAGATATCGTGCGATATTATCGTCGATATCGTGCGATACATCGTCGATATCGCCGATACAACCCACCCGATTGTTCTTTGAATTTTGAATTAGAAGAGAGAGAGAGAGAGAGAGAGAGAGAGAGAGAGAGAGAGAGAGAGAGAGAGAGAGAGAGAGAGAGAAATCGGAGACTACCTGTAGCCGTAGGCTAGGCTGTAACAGTGATCGGAGGTGGGCCATTCGATAAGTAAGTATCTGTATCCTCCTTTTCTTTGAATTTTTCTTGATATTTTCTTCGATTTTTCCCTTTCTTCGCTGATTGGAGCGTGCCTTGGAGGATTTCTCGGAGATTCGGCGAGAAATCAGGCCGATTTGAGGAAACGAAACAAAAATTCCTCTCCGAAAGCCTCACTGCATGAGGGAGAGGGAGCGCTCTTGGTGAGAGAGAGGGAAAATGAAGAAGATGTGCGGGAGGGGTGAATTAGGGATGGTGAAGCTATTGGTGGTTCACTGAGTACGGTCTTATCGTACTCATTAAACTCAGTTGGGCCCACCTTTAATGTATGTGGTCTATCCACGCCATTCATCTGTTTTAACATCTAAATTAAGGGGTTGATACCAAAAATTAGAACAAACGGTGGATCATACCACAGGAAACAGTGGTCATACTGATTTCCACCGTTGAAACCTTTCTGGCCTTGTAGTGATGTTTATCAGTCATCCAAACTGTTAATAACATCATATAGACGTGGATGAAGGGAAAATAAGAATTTAATATTGATCCAATCATCAAAGACTTCTTTGGCCAAAAAGAGTATTTTAACGGTGGATGTTCAATTCAACTGTTTTGTAAGGTGTGGCCCATTTAAACATTGTATATGGTTTATTTTTGGGCTAAAGCCCTGAAATTATCTGGTAAAATGGATGGACGGAGCAGATAAAATACATAAATTGTGGTGGACCTCACATGAGTTACTCCATGTACAATCGCACCGTCCATTAATTTTAGTGTCCGTGTTCTGTGGGTCCCACGGTAATGTGTGTGTCATATCTACACCGTCCATTAATTTGAAAATAATTTTTGAGGGCATGACACAAGCAATGATGTCGATCTAAATCTTTAGTGGACCCGCCACAGAAAAAAGAGGAGAGAGTGATGCCCACCATTGAAACTTGTAGCGTTCTTGAGGGCCCATCATAATGTTTATTTGTGATCTAATCTGTTTATAAGTCCAGGAAAATATGGAATAATGCAAAACACAAATATCATCTTGACCATCCATCTCTTGTGGGCCTCAAGAAATTTTTAATGGTGAACGTCACTCTCTCCACTGTTTTCTGTGGTGGGGTCCACTCGAGCTCTGGATCTGACTCATTTTTTGGCTCATGCACTAAAATGATCTATTCAAATGGATGGACAGTGTGGATAGAAAAAATACATCATGGTGGGACCCACGTAACTTGTTGACGTTACTTCAGTTGCCATTAAGAGGAAATCGGATTGCGAGTTACTCAGTACGCTCTTATCATACTGAGTAAACTCTGTTGGGCACCGTGAATGTATATGGTCCATCCACGTCGTCCATCCATTTATTCATATTATTTTAGTGATTGAGACCAAAATTTAAGCATACCCAAAGATCAAGTAGACCATACCATAGGAAACAGTTGGAATAATGACTTCCACCGTTGAAACCTTTCTAGGGCCCACAGTGATGTTTATTTCTCATCCAACCTGTTCATAAGATCACACAGACATGGATGAGGGGAAAACACAAATACAAGCTTGATCCAATCTTTTGTAGACCCCAAAAAAATTTCAACGGTAAATGTTCAATTGACACTGTTTCATATGGTGTGGTCCAGTTGAGGTTTATATATACTTCATTTTTATGCTCAAATCCTAAAATTATCTGTTAAAATGGATGGACGGAGTGGATAAAATACATAAATCACGATGGACCCCACATAGTTTACTCAGTACGCTTTTCAGTACGCAATCCTCTTCCGATTCAGAGTCGGTGCGAGGATGTACAACGGAGACGGATTGTCTACTTCACGTGACACAGGCCTTTCGCTGCTGGTCAGTGCTCTGTGGGCCCCACCATGATGTGTGTTTTTCATACATGCCTTCCATCTAATTTTTATAGATCATTTTAAAGTTTGAAACTAAAAATGAGTATATCCAAATCTCAAGTGGACCACATTACAGGAAAGTGTTGAATGAGCATGGACCATTAAAAACATTTTTGGGGCCGTTAAAGTTTTGGATCAAGCTGATTTTTGTTTGTTCCCTTCATCTAAGCTGTCCATCCCTTTTTCTCAAATTATTTTAAGCATGAAAACAAAAATGAGGCGGATTCAACACTAAAATGGACCACACACATGGTTATTACACATAATGTAAACATCACTTTCTACCTCAAAAAGTTTTCAACAGTGGAAATTTTCCGACCCACCTTTTACTCTAGTGTGGCCCACTTGAGTCTTGGATCCTTCTCACTTTTGGTCTCAAGTCCTAAGATGAGCTAAAAAAACGGATGTACGGGATGGATTTCTCAAAAACATCACGTTGGGCCCCACCCAGGTTTCCAGCGCAGGAAATCTGCATCCATGTCTGCCAAGACGAACACTATGCTCCTCGAGCTCCAGTTGTACAAATGGTTCAAAGGAGATCAAGGTTACATGGGCCCAAAGTGATGTATTTATTATATCTACACCGTTCATCTATTTTTAGAGATCATATTAGAGCATTATCCAACAAATGAATCATATCCAAAGATCAGCTGGACCACACCACAGATGGCAGCGAAGACATTCAATTCACACCGTTTACCTTGATGTGGTCCACTTGATTTTTTAATAAGCTTCATTTTTTTTGCTAAAGACTTAAAATTATATAGTGAAATGGATGAACGGGTTGGATAAAATGTATGAACAATGAGACAACTGTACGTGTGGATGGTGCTCTAGTCCACTTGATTTACATCATTGATATGTATATTTATCAAATTTTACTTATTCAGTTCTTATTTTATTTTTTAATGAATTGGTTATGTTTTCATACATGACCATGATATATTTATAAATATCATGCATGCAATTTAAATATAGCTGCGTTAGTTCAGTTAAATATCGCATAACTTAGGACCCTATACAAAGGAAATTTATTATGTGCATTTTTTTTTAAAGATGTTATGATTTAAAAGTGTGTATTAAGGGGCTTTTTAACAATCCCCAAAGTTTCATTAAAAAATTCAACCATTTTCCCAATGTTTGCCCATGTTTCCCAAAAAGTGCGATAAACTATGCGATACAAACGATATATCCCGTGCGATAACTGATACGTATCGGTATCCCAAGGGTGCGATACATTGTGCGATACCGATATTTCGAACACTGATGAGGAACACCCATATGAGGTATGGGGCATTGGTTAGGTGGGTCATGAACATGTCACATCTCATAAATCATGCCTTTTCAACCATTAAGTGGGTGAAACTCACAATGAAAAGATGGTCAGTTGGAGAGTTGGTTTTTTTTTTTTGTGTGTGTGTGTGTGTGTGTGTGTGTGTTTTGAAAAGCCAGTTGGAAAGAAAATCACTGATGGCGTAGATTAAATTTATAGAGGTGACCCACATGATTAATGGACTGGCCTAGATTGGGACCCACATGTTTTTTATTTTTTTTAAGTTTCACATGCACAGCTGTGGACCAATCAAGTACAACCTATGCGTTACACCTGTGGCCTGCAGTTTGGATTATGCAGACATGACAAATTTTCTTCTTTTTGTTTTGATTTTGGCAATAGAACTTAGTCTGGCAGGCAATGTTCTAATCCATTTTACTGCAAGCTGAAGTGACTTGGGAACACCTTATCTACTGTTTTAGCTTTATTCTCTTTTAACGGATTAATCGATGAAGGGAAATTGGTGGATGCTCTTTTAATAGATAATAGGTTGTGCCATCCAACCAGTTTGAAGTAGTCAGATCACTGGATAACATTTTCTTTAACAGGCCATTAAATGGCCATCTGCATAATTCTCAGTTTATCCATCTATCACAATCTGGACAGTTTGAATTAATTTGATGCCATTTCATAGTGCCAACCTATCTACCATCATTTCTGCCAGGGTATCAAAACTTCGATTTTATCCACATTATAGAGTTCCCAGAAAAGGCACAAAATGGAGTCCCTTTGTTATGAAATCAGCAACTCTGCGATGAAATGGATTTTATCCACATTTGCTATCTTTCATTGTACATTATGATTAACCAGCACCTTTTTGTCCACTTTCGCAACATAACTCACTTATTCATCTTATATCAAGAGGTGCAGTGTCATTTTCATCAAGGGGTAGACTACAGGAAAACTGGTAGTCAGTAGCAGATAGCATGTAATATTTTTTTATGCCATTTGATTTAGGTCAAATGATGTCTACAAGCACACTGAAATCTGTGGAGTATAGAGGAAAATGACCTTTAAATTTTCCTTATTGAATTCAGGTCTTCCAATCCAGGACATTTTCAGGAAATGGTCCATTGAAGTTGGGTACTGATGGATGAATGGTATGGGACTGCTGAACCATGGGTCACTTGTACAAAATTGAAAACCAAGTTATTATACATATTGTGGATCTCCTATAATTCCATTTTGATAAATAGGTCCAATGGAATTTTCTATGCATGTCTTTCTTCATATGCCTATTTCCATTTTTTCTTGTGTAGATCTACTTTCGGTTTGTGTAACTGAATCAAATTATGGTTGGCTGGTTCATGCTCAGGTGCTGCTCTGACCTTGCACATGTTTAAATCTACTCCCTTTTTACTGTTTTAAGTAGAATAACCAATGATGAAAGTCCCACCAGATCAATAGCTTGTATTATCAAAAGGTGGGCAACATCTCTACCATTGTCGATCAAGCATCATATAGAGCCTTCTCACTGGAATTTGGTTTTGTTTCTTTCACACTAATGTTTTCATTATCTTTCAACTGAAAAAAGAAAAGAAAAAAGAAAATGAAGAAGTGGATGTAGAACAAATGAAAGCAGAAATTTGATATATGTGTTTAGTGACTAAAGTCTTCTTTTAAAGGGATAGAAGCTGAGATGGCTAATACTGCAGAGTGGGAGCGAAGACCAGCTCAAGAGAGGCAGGACTGGACATGCTTGTTTTCATTCTTTGGAGAATGTAGGTTTCTTTCTTTCTTTAATTGTTTTCCTTGGATTTGAATTTCAAATTATTTAAAGATTTCACTATTTTCTTTTTCTTTGTTGTCCAAGTAATTTAACAAAAAGTATCCTTAGGGCCTATTTGGGAGTGTGGATTTGGAACCCCCTGGATTTGCAACCCCCAGGATTGGAAATCCCCTGGATTGGTAATCCTCTCAGTGTGTTTGGCACCTTGAAGTGTAAATCAACTTTAATTCAAAAATACCTATGCATAGTATATTTACAGGGGTTTGAATTTAATTACTAAATCAACTTTAATATCCCCAATTAGTGAGATATATAATTTTTGACATTATGGTTGTGATAAGCCTGCTAAAATATATGCTTTGGCTAAAAATGATGAAATTCCAAGTCTCGGATGGACCGCAAGCACAAGATCATGTTTGAGTGACTAACAAACGATTTTTAATCATTGATTAACATGGACAATGTTTGGACCGTGCTGAACAATATTTGGACGGTGCTGATCTACATGAACACTATTTGGATGGTGCTGATCATTGTTAGTAGGCCATATGCCCAATAAAATGATAGTGTACAGTGACATACATTTATACCTGCAACTATTGAAACCATTTTAGGTGTAATCCAAGCTCTCACCGTGGATTAAAAACCCCCTCAAAGAGGGGATTGGGAACCCCCTGGATTGGCAATCCCCTGTTGCTTAATGCTGCCAAACAACCAAGGGGGTTTCAAACCCCCTCTAATCCCCTCCAATCCCCTCCAATCCAAGATGCCAAACGACCCCTTAGTATCCAATTGGAGAAATCTTTCATGACAATAGAAATTTACTAAATGAAAATTTGCAAAAAATATTTTTCTTTTTTTCTTTTTGGTAACTGAAACAATCTGTAATTTGTATACATTTGAATGACATTGTATGAAGAAATCATGGCTGGCGATCCAGATCATTAGTATTTTCTTCCATGTATTAGAACCTTCTTAAAATGATACTAAATGGGATGTTTTGCTTTTAGGTTGCATTGTAAAGAAGCATGGGATTCTACTAGTAGTTTAGTTTCTGATTGATCTGAAACTCCATGAAGTGTGCACATTGCAGTAACATCCCTCCAAATCATAAATATCCATTAGGATTTCGAAGGAAAAAAAAAACAAAGAAGAAGAAGAGAAAGTAGGAAACATTTTCTTTCTTAGAGGCTTGGTACTTTCTGGAAATTTAATTTGAAGTTTCATGTTTTAGTAATCCGAAGTGTGAAGAATGACGTATTTCTGGATTCTATTTCGCAGGTAAAAAGCAAGGTAGAAATGAATTCTTTATACGCTTGCAGCCTTCAAAAGCCATGTACATCAAACTTACTGTATGTCTTTGGTTCTTATGGTATGCCACCATTGTTTCGTCATGCTCTTTTGAATTTTAATGTACTTTTACTGTTCAATTATGTTTTCTGACTACATGGACAAAAGTTCCTACACAGAGAGCATGACACTTTCATTTCATACTGTGTGTTTGTTTGTGGTCTCCTACGTTTATAGTTTGCTGAATTCCCAGTTTGCTGAATTCTTTATAGTTTGCTGAATAAATTTTATGTTGATTAATAGTAATTAGATGTTTACAGTGAATGTTGAACCAACAAAGTGTCTTCTACTTATATAGTATGCACTATTTCCTTATGGCATGCACTATACCAATCTCTTCTTCTCACGTTTCAGGAATTTCTCCATTTGAGGTCATGATCATAGGGACCATGGTGCCATCTCTCTCTCTCTCTCTCTCTCTCTCTCTCTCTCTCTTATTAGTTGTACTTGATAATTTATGCCAAGGCAAAGAGCATTTGTGACCGTCTGATTTAGGTATATTTAAATTTCCTATGTCTACTATTTTATGTTCTCTTTGTTCTTTATTTTATAGCAGAAATGTTTTTGTGCATTTTATGCCAGACATAAGAGGTGCATTTTCTCTTGTGGTTTTGAGTCATGGATCGATTGGTCTGATTTTGGGCCTGTAGCCAAATACTAAGGAATTCATCATGCAATGGACAGACTAGATTTCACAGACACATCAATGTGGGGCCTACACAACCTGGGAGCAGAGACTACCATAATGAGAGACACGTTTCAAATTGAATTAGAGAGGCTTTAGAAGTCCCAAACATGAACCATCTTGCACATCCACCCTTGGTGAAGCAATTTACTTCTACATGGGAAATATAAGTCTGGGATATCCTATCCCCATCTTTCTTCCTCACCCCTGCAGTTTGGCATGCCCATTACATAAAGTTTAAAAGCCTACCTTATCCATGCGCCTAAATTGATTAGATCTGTTCACTTGTCGTGGTTCACACATCAAGATCAGTCTACTATGAGTATTCCAAATTACCAAGAGAATCCATAGTCTTTTTCTTTCCTGAGTATATAGTCTTCTTAAACTGCATCCCATGTTCGATAATACACTATGTTGCTTTTCAAGTGAGTTCGATAATACGTTTTGTTCTTATGCTTTGAATATGTCATCAGTAGATCTTGGTTATTTTTTCACTCCAATGTACTCAAATTTTAGCTCTTTATTTATATTTTTAGATACACAATTTTCTGGTTGTTACTTCTGTGTTGCAAATTGGCATTCAGCTTTTACATCCAAGTAAATTTCTGTTTTATTGTTTTTGTTGAATCCCTTGGAAATATAAGCAGTGATTCTATTTGCTGTTGTTTCTTAATCTAGTGTGGATAAAATCTTTGGTGAAGCCAACCAAAGGCATAATGAAAGTTCGTGGCATTAAATATGCTTGACATGAGTTTTTTCCTGAGGGTACTCATCTTCCTCTTAGTCCATGATATTCTGGCTTTTTGTCATTTCATTCCTATAATTTTTTTGTTATAAAATAGTGTTTCTGTTACCATTATTATGTAGTAGGGAAAAATTGCTAATATTTGTTTTGTGGGTTCAGGTTGGTCTATTGAAGAGTAAGTTTGGGTTTGATGATGCTTTCAACTACAAGGAATAACCTGACTTGACTGTAGCTTCAAAAATAAGTATTCGTGTTAGCATATGAGAATCTCAAACGCCATTGATTTAATTATCTTCAAAGCATCGTTGTTTATTTGTCAGTTGGATGAATGGAGCGATATGAACAAAAATCCAAAGATTTTCTGCTTCCTCTATTACGAGAATCTTGAATTCCCCAGGTTCTGGTGAGGTAAAGAACTGTGGACTGCAAGTCCAGAAGGAGCTGACAAAAGTAGAAATGCATGATAGGGCTGTGGATATATGCAAATGGGTGAGGTCTAGTCATTTAGTTGGGCCCCACAAGGGCTAAAAATCAATGGTAGGATCGAATCATCTGAATGCAGAGTCAAATTTCAGTTGGGAATGAATGGTCTTTTTAAGCGTGTTCTGGTTTTTATTTTTATTTTTATTTTTATTATTAAAGGCTGTGTAAGAAATTATTCTTTGTTTGCTCATGAAATTCTTTCTTTGCTCATAATAAATGGCTTGTTCCAATAATGGGTGTGGTCCATTCATCAGGTGTGCCCCAAGCATGTTCTGTTTAATGATGTTGCTCCCTGATGCATGGATAGGGCAATCCTATTTCAAAGAATGTGGAAACAACTTCAAAATTCAGATGAGATTATGTAGTTCTATATTCTTTCTTTGTTCATAAAATTCAATCAGAAAGTACTTGGTTGTATGCCTAGATCCATTAACGGGGCTGGTCCATTCATCAGGTGGACCACACTAGGATGTTTTTGCCACCTGATGAGTGGAGCTGGTCCTGTTTCTCAATGAAGGTGGAAAACAGCTTTAGTTTCTATTTGTATTAGTAATGGGACTAAGCCTGTGGAGCTAGTCCTATTTCAATGAAGGTGGAAACAGCTTCAGTTTCTGTTTGGTTTAAAACTGTTGGCAACATTAATCAGGGTTTAAAACTCTTCTTAAAATTTCGTTCCTAAAATGTGACCAGAACGGTTTAAAACCGTTCCTAAAATTGGTATCCAAAACGGTTCTGAACCGTTCCTGATTTTTTGCGACGCCTCATTTAGGAACGGTTTAAAACTGGTCCCAAATGACGATTTTGGTATAATGAATGAGCTGGAAATTCAGCAATGGGTCCAGTGTTGCCACCTCATAAATGTCTGTTTGAGGGCAGTATGGCCCATTAGATTTGAGGAGGTTTTAAGTCAGTTATCTTATCATTTTAATTTTAATTTTGGGCTTAATTAGTGTATGATTAGAGGCCCATTACAATTGGATTCTTCTCAGCCTAGTTTTCTAGTTAATGAGCCTTATAGCCTTGGTTGGGCTGAAACTTGTGATAGGCCCAACTATATTTACCATGCCATTGTGATGGGTCTTATGGGCTAAATAATCAAGTAGTTGTGCCCTTATTTGCCCACTATAATAAATCCATACTTGGGCCGAGATGTGAGACCCAACTTGTGTTAAAAATATAAGGATTTTCGATATGTTGGGATAATGGGCTGCCCATTAGGCCCACCACAATGAGTGAACCCATGACTCTTATGGTTGGGCCCTAACCTTGCTTAAGGGCCCACCAGGCTGCCTATGTTTTGGGCTTAGTGTATGGCCCACTAGGCCATGGATTGATTGTGCCTTGGACCTTTCTTTACATACGTAACAGGTTACCTTTTAGGACCCAGTTGAGGTTGGATGTCCTCCTTGGTGACCCTAAGGTAGGCCCATAGAGGCCCTTATAGGTGGTTGAAGGCCCACCTTGGGCCTGGCTAGGACTGTTCCTCCTTAGGATTTTAACTCTCTTAGTTTGTAGGCCATCCCAAAGTACTGGGCTCCCATTAGAGGACTTCTCTTCTTCTGAGAACACCTGTCTATGTGCCTAGACCTTATCCCTCCTTAGGATGGAGGATTCTATATTCCACAGGTAGCACATTGAAAATGACCCATATGCGTCATTTGTATGAATTGATTGCATTTTGTGGTGGTCATTAAGAGATGAAGTTTCTACCCTTATGCACATTGTGTGCCTGCAGTTAGTACATGATCTATGTGTATGACTCATGCATTGGCTTAGCATTTCATGATGATACCGCCCTTTCTTTATCAGGGCCTCGCCTCCACAGGGATATTCGTGGATGACCGTATGAGTGGACATCAAAAATATTACTTGAGCATACCGTGTGCATAGGATGCCTATGGGTGAAATTCTCAAAACTTCCATAGTACCAAGGATCTGCTCCAACACCGTGACCGGGTGGAATATATGAACACACGAGGGCCTTATACCGTTAGGCCGCGGCTCCCACTGTCGTGTAGTCGGTTTGATATGGGTGTTGCCTTACCTGCCTAGTGTGAGAAGGCATTGCTAGGCTGAGTCCAACCAGCTCGTAAATGGGTCCGCTACCTTCAGGCCTTGTTGGTGATTGGCTGTCTACAGGCGGGTAGTGAGGTATCTTACGATCGTTTGACTGTGCGGGGTCTGTAGAGCGACAGTCATTCAACAGTGTAATGAGCCTCGATGATTTCCTTATGATTGAAAATATACTTGACATATGATTTGATTATGAGCACTGACATTACTTGCATCACATTAGTATTGGCTGTGTAAGCCCCTTCATGCATTACCTTGGTATGACATCCAGTACTCATTGCACCGTATTTGTGATAAGCCTTGGTAAGGCTGATGATATTCTCATTAAGCATGTTTCTTTCTTTGTACCTCCTACTATTCTTTTTTGCACCATTGACACCCACTTTCACCACCCTCTAAGCTTCTATAAGCTTATGCACGATTGATGCGTGCAGGAAACTTTAGGCAGGCGTTGTAGCAGTAGAGCGTGGAGTAGAGTTGAGCAGTGAGGATTTCAGTGTTGTTGATTTCTCTCTCTTTTCTTATTACCTTATGTATGTTCTTTTGAACTTGATGTAAACTTGTAAAAGTTTAAATTCTTAGTAAATTTTGTGGTGTGTGCCCTTTGTTATTTTTAGATATATTTGTTGTGATCTTGGGTATGCTCGTATTGGTAATGATTATACTGTTGTGAAAATCCTTCTTGTAGGATCCCAAGATTGGAACCTGTCTTAGGAGCTGAGAATGGGGTACTACTGTAACACCCTGGATTTTGCCAACCTAGAGTTAGATGTCCTTAGGCAATGGGTCAACCATAACACTCTCAAAGGTCAATTCCAAAGCTAAAGAAATCACTTTTCAACCCATTTCCTTCAAAACTCACCTTTCACCACCTCATTCTTTAAATTTCTCCAAGTACTTTCATATTAAACATGACTCCTCAAGTTTAATTAATAAAGAACACCAATCCTAGGGTATTAACATTGAAGAACAATACCGAAGATAAAAATTACCATGAATAGTAAATAAATGGGTAAAATGGATCTCGACCCTTAACCTCTTGGAATCTAACAAAATAGATAGATTAGTTGGATAGATTAGCGTCTCCTACCCCAAAATCATATGCTATACGCCACAGAAATTCATTCTGGTCAGCAAACTGCCCCCGAAACTCCTCGAACGGAGTCGTGGGCCCACCCACGCTAATCCACAATGATCCAAGGTGGGCCCCACATATATTTGGGACCTCCAGGGTAGGGGGAAATCAGCCCATATGGCCGGCATCGCCGGATTGCGATTTCACCGGCGAGGACCTCGCCGGTTCGGCGAGGGCTCGCCGGTCAACGGGCCAGGCTGGGTCCGGGCTTCGGGCCGACGCAGTTTGGGGGGTAGGGTATCTCTCCTAGGTGTGGGCCGTCCCTTAAAACCTCCCCGATCAGGTACTTCCTTTACAAAGTGACCCTCCAAGCTCTCCTTTCTCACCAAAACGTCTGACTTTTAGCAAAAACCACCCCTCCAAACTCTTCCTTCTTCCGTTTCTAAACACCCTCGCTCCACCCTTCAAATCTCATCTCAAACAAAAATCAATAAAGGCTACTTCCTTTAGAAATTCAATGAGAATCAACTAGCGCTGCACTAGATGACCTGTGAAATTCTCACCAATCACTTTCAATACATCTGCCAGAGTCAAAACGTATAGGATAGTTGACGCTACAATATCGTAAAATCTAGGATCAAAGTCTATTCCTGATTGCTCTCGGGAGCACCTTGAAACTTTGTATCGGCTCTAGACTGCACGTCGGAAGTCCGATTACCCCGAACTTAGACAATCCTGACCGCCTAGTTGGACTTGACAATCACCTCAAAAATCAAGTCCAGATGATGTCCCACGATGATTTCCTTGAGTCCAGAGTGAAGAGTGTGAGAAATGTTAGAAATTAATATAAATTATGAAATCTGGCACGTGTCGCTTGCGCGACATTTTCTAAGTGTTCTGACCGTCAGAATTCGATCAAAATTTACCCTCGGATCAGGATAGGTGGCCCTTACATGTCAACGCACTTGTGGCCCTGATCGAGTACCGGTAGCCGTTAAACTGAAACTAGTCCGCCACGTGCGATCTGGGAACACTACCGGACTGAAAACTTGATGTGATCAGGATCCAGTACCCATGAGCTTAAGTCCGACCGCATTCGGCCAGGGGACCTCCAGAAATGCTCCGTTGAGACGGAACAGTCCGTATTTGGACATAAAATAAGTATACTTTGGCCCCAAGTCTATCTCCGTCGCTTTTAGACTTATAAAAAGGGCTTAAACCCTTACTCTTTCATTCCATATGAATTTGGAGAGAGAAAAGAGAAAAGAGAGAGAAAGGGAGGGAGATTTGGAGCTCTATCCTGGGATTCTTCCCTGCTGCTCCATGTTCCATAGCCGCCGCTTCTGCGCCGCCATTCTGGTGTTTTCAGCTTCAATCTTAGGTAAGAAATCCTAACCCTAACCTGATTTGAAGCTTAGAATAGTTGTAGTGTTGGTATTGCTAACCTGTTTCATGCCATAGGTCGCCATAACGCCGTTGACGAAGCATTGATATTCTATTCGAATCGATACACGTCTACGACAAAAGGTGAGGATTTTAGATGCTTTGATTGACTGATTTCAAAGCCTTCAATGTCGTTTAATAGTAGATTATCGAAGAGAATGCTGTTTGACATGTAGAACATGCTATCCGTTTTCCATTTCGACTGCGTACGGAAAATATAAGATTTGGGGTATTTTAGGTATTTGTAGGAAATACTGTATACGTACGTATTTTGCCGATATGATTGCCATGGGTCTTTGCCGTGTATTTATACTAGTTATGGATGTATAATCTGTTTGACGAAGAGATTCGCCCTAATGCACATATTGGCCGACATATGCTATGTAGACTAATGTGTGTAGACTAAGTGTTTGTTGAAATGCCTAAATCAATATGATTTATGCCTGTCATATGTTTTGATAACATGCTAATCTTTGCTCTATTATTCCACTGAGTTGATCACTCACTCTCACGTTACGGGACGGTGTTTCCGGACACCCACCAGACCCGGTTGTAGTTGCAGATGATGGCGCTGCTTGTGAAGCAGAGCCGAACTTGTATGATGATGAGGAGGACTTCTCCTCCGTGTTCCGATCGACGGGATTACAGGGAGGTTGATTAGACGCCTTGACACTTATCATTTTATATTTTTGGAGCACTCATGTATATTCTTTTCTTTCCATTTTTGGAGTATACATGTATTTAATTAACCTGATAACATGTTCACACTCTGGAGACTTACAATCAATTATATATTTTATGTATTTATCACAGTCTTCCGCTTGTTGATTTAACTCTCTGGAGTATGATCTGCTGTTTTGGCTTAGTCTCAATCTTGTTTAATGACATTCTACAGACAACATGCATTTATCATTATCTATGTTGCATAAGTGACGTTCTGGAACTCGGGAGTTGGGTTTCTACCCGATCCCCGATTTTCGGGATGTTACAACTACGGAGGCTGTTGCGGCCAGAACAGGCCATCAGGTTCCTTGTGAGTCCGGTTATCGAGTCTGGGGCGTGATAGGATCTAATCAAGTAAGAGATTTTAGGTTAGAAATTGTGCATATATTTCATTATTAGAGATGCTCCTATTTATAGTTGAGGAGATGCGGTGGAGCAGGAGGGGTCTCCTTATTTAGCAGGGATATCTCGTAGTAGGATCCAGATCCCATTATAAGTCGTAAGGATCGCCCTACATTATCTGCTAAGAGATCGGGCATATCCGTATCTCGATGGGCTTCCTAAATCTTCGACTAGGATTTTGGGCGGATGCGGTTGAAATAAGGTCAAACCTATTAGAAGGCTGGTTATGCCGACCTGAGGCACGCTGACCTAGAATACACCGACCTGGTGTATGCCGACCTATCTTCTTAATCGAGTGGTTAGATTCTTTTGTTGAGGTTCGTGGGTCTTCCGATCTGTTGGCAGGACACCGAGCTTGACTTCTTTTTTACTCGACTTCGAAGTTGGAGGTCGAATTTATAGTTTCTGTCATTGCCTGGTTAGCGTAAGTCAATAAAGTTCCGACCTAACTTCTGGTTATTGGTTGGCCCATTTTCCTCATAACACTCATCTTAAAGTTTTACGAGGCATCCACCGTCAATTTTGTTTGTCATCGGATTAACTACTTAAAAGCAGGGCCCAAAGTATACGAAATCATCCACGTATGTAGTATAACTCGATATTTCGTTTTCAGTATCCAGCTAATTGTTGGAAGTGCCAGATACTCGTGTGAGTAAGATCCACGCTGTCCTTCTGTGAGGTGGGCCACCCCAAAAACATAATACTTAAATACTATGATTCTTGGGTGATTCTTCCATTCTGGTGAGACACATCAGATGAATAGATTGGATAGCATATAAACACTATTGTGGCCCTAGGCAAAATTAATGGTGGGTATTACATTCCAATCATTTTCCGTGGACTGGAATACTTAGATTATCACGACTTTTGGTTCAATGGTTAAAATGAGGCGTGTACCTTATAGACCGGGTGGATCTTATGAAACTTACACCCATGCAGCTCTCGGTCTGTGAAAGTAACTTACAGTACCTAGCTAGCTAGGTTAGTTACTCTAACTTGGTGGAATCTAATATTCTAATATGGAATATTAAGGCTCTTAAGGACCACAATGTTTAAATATGTCAAATCTAATCTGATGGTCATAGCCTTGATTCCGGGCCCTGGTACGATTTTGAAAAAGAAAAGAAAAAGAAAAAAATCAACCACATCCACATCTCAGCGGACCGGATTAGGTGCGGCTTGGCCTCACTTAACATGGTGCGGCCATGACCATGGGGCTCTCCTTTATGCATGTGTAGTATAACCATACCCAAAACATTTTAGGGCATAAACAAAAAATGTTCTTAAGTGGACCATACTATAGGAAACAAAGGCGCACGATTGACTGTTAAAAACTTTTTGTGAGCCACGTAAGTTTTGGATCAAGCTGATATTTTTCTCCCCTTCATGTGTGTGACCTTATCAAAAGGTTGGATGGCAAATAAATATTATGTTGGGACTTAAGAAGTTTTTAATGGTGGGTCAATCACCACTGTTCCCAATCGTGTGCTCCACTGGGATTTGTATATCCTTCTTTTTTGTACATGGAAAATGGATGGATGACATAGATATATTACACATACATCAAGGTAGACCGCACGGCCAGGGCCACACCGTGTTGGGTCAAGCCAGGCCACACCTAATCCTCTCCCCGGGTCAGCCAAGGAAAGAGATGCCAACCATATGTTTGGGTGTGGCGCCACTATATATGCTTGTATCTTTCATCAAACTTGCCAATCAAGTGTCAAGTCTGGTGGAAGTGTTTGATGTTGAATATGGAATTAGCTATGCGTAATGAACAATCAATTTCAGTTAAACACATGCGATTAAAGCCGATGACAAGCATGATAGAGGTGTGTTTAACTCAAATCGAACATAATGCTTGTGACCTAAGTACCAGTCTCTAAACTAGTCAAATTAGGGATTAGATTTGTAAAAATTGGCTTAACCGTTCAATCAACCATTGTGACAACAATCTAGTGATTTTATAAGAAAATGATTAAGACCTTTTGAATAATATTATTTTTTATCTTAAAGATAGAATTTTATTTCAGTGGTGATAGATTTAAATGTATTTTTCAATAAAAAAATAAAAAAAAGATTGAAAATAAGGTTGAATTACTAATGTAGAGCGGGTCGCGGACAGTTTTATGGCCAAGATGGATTAGAAAAGGCTCGGTCGATAACAAAAGTGATCCGGACCGTTGGACCTTAAATCGCGCGTATCTCGCAATCAGAATGAGTTATATGAGGTAAAATATATGATTTTGAAGTAGAACGAGCTACTTTATCCAACCAACCCTGCTACGCCGGGTTGCGCAGCTCGGATTTGCGAGAAACCTCCTGATCGACGGTCGTTTTTCTGTTTTCTTTTCATTTTTATTATAAATAGAAAGTTTTAGTTTTATTATAAGTCTTCATCCATTGGGCTTTAGGAGTTGTGTCCAACATGAAAAGTGCTTAGAATAATTAGGAGAACGGTTTAATGAAGCCAAATAGGACACTTACTATTTTTAGCCGAAAACCTTGTGCACTAGTAGACATCACGACCGTCTATAAATAGTAAGTTTACTATTTATAGTAAGTCGTAGATTCTAGGAGTTTTAGTTGTAGTTTGAGTTCTCTTATTTAAAGGGATGTAAACTCGTTTTTATTCATTCATCAATTAATTCTGAATTTTATTAGAGTTTATTTCTATTCTCTTGCTTTCTTTCTTCGTGGATTCGAGAAGTCTCTGTAAGGAGTTCAAAGAAGCTTCGTGGATTCGGAGTAGTTATCGTTAAGGAAGACGGTATTCGACCTCATTACGTTCATCCCTGTATTAATTATGGATTTGATCGTTTAGAATATAAAAATAGTACAATTAGTAAAAAATAATAAAATAAGCAGAAAAAATAATGATGTATATGCTTTAAATCCAAGCCGTCCAACCGTTTTGAGAGCTCTATTGAGCACTCGATCCCAGGATAAAACAGATCCAAATCTTAGGTAGACTAATTAATCCGAGGGAAACAGCTGTGAATATGTGATTGGATATCCACTGAAATGTTTATTTGCCATCTAGTCTTTTAATAAGGTCACAAACACATGTATTGGGACCACACAAATATCAGCATGATCCAAAACTTTTGTGGCCTCAGATAGTTTTAAGTGGTCAGGAACCACTATTTACTGTGGTGTATTCCGCCTGATATTTTAATATGCTTCATTTTTGGGATCCTGCACTGAAATAATCTGTCAAAACGGATGGACGGTGTGAATGTATGGAACATACATCACGGTGGGCCCCACAGTCAGTGATCCACCGACGCTGCGCGGGTTAAAAGGGAAGCAGATTGGCAAGTGTACCTCACACCAGCTATATAGCTGCTGTGTTTACCTAAGCAAGTTTCGTGGATCTGATTACGAGATATGTATTATATCCAAACTGTCAATCCATTTTGTGAGCTCGTATTAAGGGTTCAGACGGAAAATAAGAGACATCTAACTATCAAGTGAACCACACTGCAAAAATCAGTGAGAGTTAAACATATACCATTGAAATCCTTTTTGAGGTAACAGAAGTTTTGAATCAATATGAAAAAATTTCCCCCTCTTCGTTCAGGTATTTCTAACCTTATGAACAGGTTGGATGTAAAGTAAATATCATGGTGAGCCCTTAAAATTTTTTAATGGTGAAAATCATTATCTCCACTGCTATTTAGGTGTGGTTTAGATGATCTAGATAATGCTCAAGTAAAAATAGATGAACAGTATTGTTATAAATACATCAATCATTTAGCTTTGATCTCCCTTGAACCGTTCGTATAACTCGAAGCTCGAGGAGCGCCAGTGCTCGTATTTGCACGACACGTACCTACAGCAGCTATATAGCTGGTGAGGTACACCAGCCAATCCCCGTCCGGTTAAAAGGCTCCAACGCGTCCCCTCCCAATTTTAAGCTGGGGTACATTTTCAAGTGGAGAAACGATAAGTACACTCACCACACACTTGAAATGTAGAACACGTGTGTAAGATCGGAACCGTTCATCAGGTGATCGTCACTAGGTAGATACTATCTAAAGTAAGGCTAGTAGATCATCATGTGGTCCACCAGTGTGCATATTAAATGAATGGTTTCACAAGATTGATAAACAGTCGGATTCCTATGCACGTATATGGTGCATATAATGATCTGATTAAACTGATTATAGAATCATGGGATCTACACAACCTGAGTTTCCTGATCAACGGCTTCGATTATGCACACGTGTCCCTCGTTTCCACATGTAAGGCAAGTGTTCCTAGCTCTACAGCGCGATGCACCTAGTGACTCGTTCGAATCATCTTAATGCACGTACCAACGGCCAGATGCGACCGGCAGGTGAGTCGCAACTTCTGCCACCCAAGACATTTTCCCACGTGCCAGAAAAGCAACACGAGGTTGGTGGGCATGCAAAAAGTATGTAAGATCGTGCAGGATGTTGGAACAAGTTACGATGATTTATTTATGAGCTCGTTCCGACTGTTTCGCCACTCATGATCATCTACTTGCATCGCCCCATTGGCGCCCACATGAAGAGATATTCAGATGATCAGAACCGTCCATGTTTTCTTACTACACTATTTGAATACACAAATGAAATTTCTCTGAATGGATGTTGTTACTACGGTAAGGAATTTTTTTATAGGATTGCACCAAGATCATTTATATAATAAATAATTTGTATTATTAGACATTTAAAATAATATACGCAGTATTGACGCTTCGGATTATCTAAACATCTTTTCATGTGGGCCCCACGGGGAGATATATAATTAGGGCACAAGTCGCGACGGAGCGAAAACGATCTCTATATTTGATGCAACGTGGGAAAAGGATGGCGGTAGCACGTTTTAATTCAGTTTGAAAATGAGAACATATTAGATACTCTGGCAGACTATGATAATCGATACTCAGGCAAGTAGAAATTGCATACATTGACTTATAATTATCTTAAACTAAACCATCCAAATTGCGGTTACCGATTGGATGGCTTGCAAATAAAATCTTACGCACTTCTTTGGTCTTCTGACATGAAAGATTTCTTGGACAACCAATGGACGTTCAAACTGAAAGATGTTTCAACTTTCTGAATTCAGCAAACTTTGACCGTTAATAAGAAATTAGATTATTTTAAGGAACCTGACTTTTAGATGATGATCTTTCTGGACACTTCCCATAATTGGGATGATTTATTTGAATTAATATATGCTATGGGCTTATTTCATGGGGGAGTGGATTAGGTGAGACCCTGGCCTCACCTAAGATGGTCCGGCCCTTGCCGTGGGGACTGCTTGATGAATGTATTCTGTATACACTATGTTTATTTATTTTTTCAGGTAATTTTAGGGCATTATCCAAAAAAAATAAATAGATCCAATTACCAGGTGAACAATACCATAGGAACCAATGGGACCATTAATGGGCCACAAACGTTTTGAATCAAGTGATATTTGTTTCCTCTCTTCATCCAGGTTATCTTATCAACAGATTGGATAAAAAATTAAACACCACGGAAACATTAAGGTGCACCCTAAGAAGTTTTTAATGGTAAGATGTTCAATCATCCCTGCTTCATATGATACGATCCACTTGATAATGAGTTTTTCTTAATTTTTGAGGTCATGCCCTAAAATGTCTTAGAGAAGGAGAAATGGATGAACAGTACTGTGGATACAAAATGTATGCATCAACGTGCACCCAATAGGGTGGGGCCAGAGTCTCACTTATCTACTTCCTATTTTTAGGCTATTAGGATAGTGAATTATATTGTAAAATAAAAGTGCCATCATCGTGATTGTTTCTATGTTTGTTTGAACATGTAAATCATCAAATAATTCTAGATTTAATAGAAGACGTATGTAAAAGAATTTATAATATTGAGAAAATTTCTGCCAAAACATAGGAATCAATGTATTTTTCTTATAAATTAAATTTAATATCTCATTGTATAAAAGTATTATCATTGGATTTTTAACATATTTAAGCACAAAATTTTTTGGCTGACCACAAGATGGATAGTTTAATTCGTAATAATCGTACTTTAATAATTCATTAAAATTATAATCAGCTATCCAAATTGCCTCTAAGTGTATGCCTATCAGCCATCACATAGCTATGGGTTTGACTCCTGGAACATTGCAACACTGAGGACAAGTTACTACCACAACCTGTGGTGCTGTACTGTCTTTCCTACTAACATGCCACTTACGTGGCCATCAGAACTTGAAAATGCTAGGTCCTACCAACAAGATCATCTGGCATAAAAATCAAGTTGGCGTATTCATTAGGTGGACCACCTAGTTCAAATCAATGGATAATTAATGATCTCACTCAACATAAAGGTGTGACCAAATTAAAGGTGTTCTTCGGAGCAGCACACTGCTTTGATTGTACTGATTTTATAAACAAATAGCATGCTTGCGCGAAACGTGATATATAAGTTAAGGACAAGCTCCTCCGATATGGTGACCAGTTCTCGTTAAATAAAATAAAAAAATAATACAGCCATCCCCTTTACTAGTATACTGAATATTCCCCTAAAAAGAAAAGTGATATCCGGCAGAACAGCTAACTAATTGTTATTAGAACCGAAAATTAAGAGTGATGAAAGTGGGAAAAGCAACGGCCAAAGGATGACAACAGAAAATTTTGTGTCTGGCTATTGGCCATTTTAAGAGCCATAAAAATAATTTGTGATTTTGAAATTTTTATAGTATAGTTTCAAAGGAAACATATGTTGTTTTTTTTACATTTGTAAATAAATCTTTTACCCATGATATATTTTGAAAAATCCAATTAAGACTAGAAATGTTGGAATTTTTTATTTTTATTTTTCCCTAGTGACCCAAGCTAAGCAAGCTGTTATATATCATACTTGTCTATGCACCTGGACCCTGTTATACTATATTTAATGCTGTTTCTAAGATAATAAATTCGAACGGAACATATGTTATTGTCAGGGGGAAGAAAAAACACGTGAATTTATTTTAAAAATATTTGGAGCGCTTTTCGTATATAGAAACATAGTTGGCGCTGAATTGGATGGGATATGTCATTTGATGATGCAGTACAACTGAGAAATTCAAGATTCACAAATTGATTAAGTAGAAAAGAATGGCTAATACCCTGAGATGATATGAAAAAATAGCAGGACGGTGTGGATAAAACCCACGCATCACAGTGAGTGCCACGGAGCCCCTGTCCGGACCAAGTCCGTCCACGTGAATGGCCTTCAGTCAGCACTCATGCGTAGAGAATATTAAATAATAATAAATTACAAATAAAATCTAACCATTGCATGTCTTCAGGACGTGGATTAACTATTGAACGTGACATCAGCCATGTATGTGTTATATCCTTGCTATCCATACATTTGGAGGGATAATAAACCACCAGCCATACATTTGGAGATCATTTTATGACATGAGTCAAAAAATGAAGTAGTTCAAAAGCTTAAGTAGATCCCACTACAAAAAACAGTAGGGATTAAAAGCCTACCCTTAAAAACATATGGCGGCCACGGAGGTTATCGACCAAACTGATATTTGTGTTTTCCTTTATTCCATGTCCGTGTTAACATATAAAGAAGTTGGATCTCAAATAAACATCATAATGGTCCTACAGAGGTTTCAAAGGGTGGCTGTTACTGTCCTCACTATTTTCTATGGTGAGATTAACTTGAGCTTTGGATGTACCTCATTATTTGTCTCATGCCCTAAGAGGACCTCTCTCAACGTATGAACGGTGTAGATACAACACATACATCATGGTGAGGCCCACATAACGTGGTGACGTAACTTCAATAGGGAAACTCGCTAAGTCGGGTTCAGTAGCTAATCCACGTCCTTGACTCCCAACCACTTTTGACCGAGAATAGGTCTCTTGGAGACGCTGATTGGCTAATACCCCGTCCATCCCTAGCTAAGAATAGACAGTGGCTCTGAGGGGACATCGTGATGTATGGCTTCATCCACACCGTCCATCCATTTTTTCACACTATTTTAGAGTACGGGTCAAAAAACGAGCAGTGACAATGACACCCACAATTGAAACTTTCCTAGGGCCCACCGTGATAGTTAATTTCAATCTAACCAGTTCATAACGTCACATAGACCTGGACGAACCAGGGAAAACACTAATGTCAGCTTTGATCCAAAAAACTTCAATGGCCCCCAAAAAGTAATTAACGGCAAGTGTTTAATCCACACTGTGCGATGCACTAGATATTTGGAACTCCCTCATTTTTTGGATTGTATCATAAAATGATATGAAAAAAATGAAGGGAAAATCATACATCACGGTGGCCCCTAAGAGCTCCTGTCCGTTCCTAGCTAGGGAGGCGAGGGGTTAGTACTGAATCCGCGTTCTTCTACCTCTCTCTATTCAACGAGAGCGGCATATATAGAGTCAATCGCACCTGCGTACAAATACCTCAAACCTCTCTCATCATCTCTTCCCACCACAAATTCAGTCCTGTTTTTCATCAAAGACATACATCCTTACAACCCAAATCCCACCTTCCTTCTCATCCTCTACTTAAACTCAAAGAAGCTAGCAAAGATTTTATAAGAAGGAAAAAGATTTTTTTTTAAAAAAAGGAGAGAAGGAGAATTTCAGCCTCTTTTACTTCTAGCCTGTTATCATCTTCATTTTCTCCACTTTGTGATCCTGAGCGTAGATTTTTTTCATTTCTAAAAGCCCCAAAACTCCGAAAGAGTAAGTTATCATTTGCAAAGACACCGATTGTAAACATGGATGGACTCAATATGAAAAATGGAAACTTGATCCAAACCGATATACAGATAGAAAAGCGGGCGGTGATCAACGGTGATGATGATGCCTTCATGGATTCTATTTCCGAGCTTTATGCAATCACGGAAGCGGTCGCTGATCGGGCAGAGATGCATGCAAACATTGCAGAGCAGAGGAATAACTGGAATAGTCTCTTTCTCAATTCCATCAATGCAATCACTCTCACAGCAGCAACCATGGCTGGACTCTCCGCCATATCGACAGGGACTGCCCCTGGCTTGGCATTGAAGGTCTCATCCATTTTCTTGTATTCCGCCGCGACTGGATTGCTGTTGTTGGTGAACAAGATCCAGCCCTCCCAACTTGCTGAAGAACAAAGGAATGCTACACGGTTGTTCCGTCAGCTCTATACACAGATTCAAACTACTCTCGCACTCCGCAAGCCTACTCCGACGGACGTAGAGGATGCGATGGAGAGGGTGTTGGCTCTCGACAAGGCCTACCCACTTCCCTTGCTCCGGGGAATGCTCGATAAGTTCCCAACTACAGTCCAGCCTGCAAGATGGTGGTCTTCATTCAATCTAAGACGACGGAAGCTACACTCACTTCCCGCTCGAGACAAAACGAACGGTTGGAGTGGGAAGCTTGAAGAAGAAATGAGAGGCATTCTTGAAATATTGAGGAGAAATGACATCGCCGAGTATGTGAGACTGAGCAAGTTGGTATTGCAAGTTAATAAGATTTTCTCAGTATCGGGTCCTCTAGTCACTGGCCTTGCTGCACTTGGGACTTCTTTTATCGGATCTGATTCTTATGGGTTATGGGCTATGTTGATCGGCATCATTGGTGGGGCACTAGCTAGCATAGTCAACACGGTACAACACGGCGGGCAGGTGGGAATGGTATTTGAGATGTATCGGAACTGCGGCGGCTTCTACCGCCTCTTGGAAGAGTCCATTGAATCCAACTTACAGGAAAGAGAACCCAGTAAGAGAGATAATGGGGAATTGTTTGAGATGAAGATGACCTTAGAGCTTGGAAGGAGCTTACAGGAGCTTAGGAATCTCGCCGCTGCAACATCTTCGGTGGAGGAGTTTGCCGGAAAGCTCTTCTGATTCTCGAGGAGAGAGAATCTTGTGCATATATTAATATTATTATTTTTCATTCTTTTATTTATTTTTCTGTTTTGTATAAATATCTTGTAGCACAACCTAACACATTGTCCATACACTCAAATACAGTGCTCGTTCAGAACGTTTTTATTTTTATTTTAATCTTTAATTAATTTTATATATGTGGCTCCCAAGAAGGATGTTATGAATGAATGGATGCCAGAAAGGTGCAAATGGGTAAGGTCGGCTTTTTAAAGCTGCAACGCGTGCTTCAAGAAGGCAAAACACGAGAGAAGAACTGTACAATTTCAGTTGTGCAGTGACCCGAGTTGTGGAGGAGAATTATTACTTTAGAACCAGATTAACCAAATCAAACTTTTATGTTGGTCTTGTTCAAATGGTATTAATTAGTTCTCCACCTTTGCTCCTTTCATTGCATATGTTAAACCATGTAGTTTCTTTCTCTTGAGTTTTGCCTTTTTATGGGAATCACGTGGATGTGAGCCTATCTGGATAGTGGTAATTGCCTTTTTTAAATTTGTCACACACACACATATATATAAAATTCTTACAGTTTTAGGAGTTCTATCTTGTTTAAAAGTTGCTCGTATTAATGTCAGAATGCTCTGGTAAGGTTTCTTTGGAAGTTTCTATTTTTGGCAAATTAGGCTTTAGAGATATTTTAAAAAAAAAAAAAAAAACTACTTTGGATAATTTCAATTTAAGAACTCTGAGTCTTTTATGTAATTGATGTGATCGAACAATCTTAGTCTATTATCCCATAAAATAGCTAAAATTTCTCTGTTTTCTTATTGACTGAAAAATTTACCTTGTGAATTTAAGGTTTTGTTTACTTGGGAAGGACGTTAATGTTCCTCTTACCATTTTACGCTCTTCCCTACGTTGTATTGACTTTTTAGGCGCTGCTTCTAGCCTCTCTAGGTTCTATTTATTTGCATTTACTTCGCGCATATCAATGGCCGCCTCTGCGCTTATTTCAGTTTCAAATGTTACTAGTTTAGGCGCGGATTGGATACTGTCAAGGTCAGTAGCCAAATGGCCACTGAAGTGACGTCACCAAGGTCTGCGGATCCCACCATGATGCGTGTGTTGTATCCACGCCATCCAATCATTTGTAAAGATCATTTTATTGAATTACAAAGAGAATGAGATAGATCTAAAGTGCAAGTGTACCCACCACAGAAAAATGTGAGAGCAGTCATACTCACCGTTGAAACATTTATAGGGCCCACAGTGATGTGTTTTTGAGATCCATCCTATTCATAAGTTAACATAGACATAGATGAAGTGAAAACAAAAATATCAGCTTCATCGGAAACTGCTGTGGCCCCTGAGAAGTTTTGAACGGTGGATGTCACTGTCCCCACTATTTTCTATGGTGAGGTCCATTTGAACGTTAGATCTATCTCATTCTCTTTGTAGTGTCATAAAATGATCTCTGAAAATGGTTGGACGGTATAGATGTAACACATGCATCGTGGTGGGGTCCACGGAGCTTGGTGACGTCACTTCAGTAGCAATTTGGCTACTGACCTTGTCAGTATCCAATCCGCGCCCACTAGTTTAATTTTGATTAAATTGGATCGCAATATTTATTTATTATGGAAGACTAAATTTGTACCAACAAGTTACTCAAGTTTGTGGACAGTGTCTTTATGTGTCCGAACCAATTTCTTCTTGATGACGCTGGTGAGCCTACTTTATCTGCCAATCCTGCATACAACGAATGTCTGAAGAAAGACCCTCTTGTGCTACTGTGGATAAATGCTACCCTTACACCATAAGTTTTTCAATGTGTGGGCGGTCTTCAAACTGCTCAAGAGATGTGGCTACGGTTGGAGAAGCTTCATCTCATTCAATCACAGTTAAGGATATTATAGTTAAAACACTAATTCCAAAACCTCAAACAAGAAAGTGTCACAATTTCTTCAACGTGTTGTCAGTCTTCAAAGTGCTCAGGAGGTATGGCTATGGTTGGCTAAGTTTCATCTCATTCATTTAGGGTTGAAAAGCCTCGCTAATCTTATTGAGGCTATTGGCCGACCAGTTACGGATTATGATCTTTGCAATCAAGTTCTCAATGACTTGAGCGGAGGTGGCTAGTGACTCTACCTCGGTAGTGAAGGTTCTCTCTAAAAATAATACTTCATCTTGGTCGATGTGGTACTGGGAGGCAAGAATAGAGGCCCTCATGTGCAACATGGATGTCCAAATCTCCCACACCCCTAGAGAGACCAACTCTGTCGCTGATAGCCTTGCCCGTATGGGAAGTGAAAAACAGTTGGACTTTCTCTTCAACACATCCATGGATCTCTTGCCAGTTGTGCATGGCCTAGTATTACTCGACAGAGTAGGCTTAGGTAACTTACGGGAGGTCTAACTCCGTTTTATTTCTTCTCATATGATAGGAGGGCCCTTGCCCTTTTTGTCGAGGGGCGCTGCCCGAATATGTACCTATTGTGAAGCCCTTGTGCTTCCCCATTGAATATAATATTTCCTTAAGAAATAAAAAAAGTTTTCAATGACTTAGGCCAAGAATATGACCCTGTCCATACCTTCATCACAAATCGTGTTCATCCACTCATCTTAGATTAATAATTATTCGATCAGCTCCTTTTAAAATGTGTTTAGAATCACATCAATATAGCTCTTCGGTAGAGCAACAGGTGACTGCATGCCCTTAAACAGCTAAAGTTCTTCCGGGCCCTGAACGGTCTCACGGCCGGTCCACTTTTCATGGGTGAGGCAAGAGTCGCAACCTAGGAGGCAGAGGTGGCTCATATTCCACGCCGCCTAGTCACTTTCAGCAGCCTAAAACCATTGTTTCATGTGTCGGATCTATAATAGAGTTGGCCGCTCAACTCTTGATTGCCTCCATCGATTGGACCCCTTATTCTAAGGTCATTAACCACCTCAAAAGTTTTAGGCTATGACAGCGCTGCTGGCAAAGCGATACTACATGGTTAATAGATATTGGATATACTAATCATGTCACCTCTAATCTGGGCAATTTATCTCTTTACTCGAAATATACAGGCAATAACTATCTCGTCGTTGGAAAAGGTTTAAGGGTTGCCTATTTCACACATTGGTTCTTCATCTTACTCCTCCGATTAATGCCTCTAATATCCATTTCCATGAATTCTTCATGCCTGTAGTATTTCTTCCAATATCTTGTTTGTTTCATAGTTTACTAAAGATAATGATTGCCATTTTATTTTCACCTGATTTGATTTTTTCTATCCAGAAAAACAAGTTGGGAAAAATCCTCTTTTAAAGACAAAGCAAGGAAGGTCTTTATCCATTACAACTTCCTCATCCCAAGGAAAATTGGAAATGGAGATATTGGGTCTCTAGAGACGTTGAAGGGTGGAGGCTAGGTGAAATGCTGTCATATTTTAAGAGAAGGGAATGGCCCGGCTGATGGCCTAGCCCGTTAGGGAAGTGGTAGCCAGACCCTCACATACTTCAATAGGATGTTAGATGTAACACCCCGATCCCTGAAACCCGAGTACACTACTCGTTTTTTAAAAACCTAAGTGTTAACCTTCATCAGTGACTCAAATTTCATGTACATTTTTTTTTTCTTTATTAGAGTTGGTAAATTAGCAGAATAGAAATAAATCAAATATAAGAGGGAGTCTAAATATACATAACCAACATTTTAAGTGGTTACCCAAAAACTTACAAATCAATGTCTTATCTTTTTACAAAACATGACAATACAAATTAAATACAAATAAAGTCAGGAATAGAGAGTCGCAAGATCATTTGGCTCATCCTATTTTAGATGAGCACCAACATGCGCATCATTTACGTCTGCTGCACACTGAATATGGTTTGATAACGTCAATAACTATCCTAGTGAGGTATACCCCTCGAGATTTATTGTATCATCAAGATATTTAAGAATAGTTATTAGGAGCAGCGTATAACAAATATTTCACAATGATTATTATAGTAATTAGATAAAGTTCATCAGATACGCATTCATTAAATAAATTCTACAAAGATAATCTTGTTTAAATGCATGGATACATACACATGCTCACAGACTTGGGGATGCACATCCAGCTGGTAAAAAGGTCATCCAAGGAAAACTTTCTTAGAAAAGTGCATAAAGGTACGCCCTAAGGACAACTTGAAAAGGCCGAGCTAAGAATCCTAAGGGAGAGGGGGGGTGAATAGGACTATGCTAAATTAAAAAATTAAATGCGGAATTAAACACATATAAATAAAGATAGCACTTAAACAATCTCACAAAGCAGAAATGAATAACAAGCTCAAATGTATAAGTATTGAGAGATTGATACAAATGTTGTTCTAAGAACAACCTTACACCAAAAACTAATAGCTTACGGTAGGACAACCTGATTCCTAGAATGGTCTGTGTATCAAAATCTCAAATTGATACAGAGGAATAAAGAATAAAAAAAATAGCAAAGAAAATAACTAAGCTATTACAACATTCCCACACTTGCATAAAAAGATTACAATATTCTCCACAAATGCATAAAAAGGAAATTACAACATCCACACAATGCCATAATCAATCATTCATCACAAGGCTAGAAATTATAGTGGTTCACTTGTGTGTATACCAACTGTTTAGAAAAACAACCACACAACTACTCCACTCCCAATATCCTCACACAGTGGATATTTTTTTTCAATCAAAAGGATCCTGTATTCATTAACAAAAGGAGAGAAGAACAGGCATTCGGGCGGGCCCAACCTGAAACGGAAAGAGCCCGCCTATCATATCAACACAACGAGAACAGCCCAAAAAAATCAGAGGGAAACCCCGCAGCGCCAAAGCCACTAAAAAACCAACTCGGCTCCCCAACAAGAAACGACCAAAAACTAGACAACCCTATACACCGGAGATAAAAACCTAAAAGGAAGACATCCGCATAATCCGAGTGGACCCCAGGCCAACCCTATCAAGGAACAACAAGCCTCTAATCGGCCCAGGGAGATCGTGCGCCCCGGTTAAAGACATGCAAGGACTGGCTGCCATTGCCCATGCGAGCCAGCCTGTTTGTCGGCCCATTCCCCTCTCTCGGGATGACCTTGATCACAATAGAGCTGCAATTCATAAGGGATTTAATCCTGGACACCCAGTGCCTCCAATGCCACGAGCATGACGTCTTCCCCTGGATTGTCTCCGACACGAATTTGGAATCCGACTCAATCTCGATGCGGCTATGCCCCTTACTCAAAGCAATCATAAGCCCATCATGAACAGCCCTCATCTCAGCCTTGTTGTTGGAAGTAGACCCGTAACATGACATAAAAGCAAACAGGAACTCCCCTAAGTGACTTCTAGCAATCCCGCCCCCACCTGCTTGGCCAAGATTATCTAAGGAGGATCCATCTACATTAATTTTCACCCAGTCCCTGGCAGTCCTAGACCAGCTGACCCATTCCACTCTGTTTCTAGCACACTGAGGAGGGGCAAGCCCCAGGTTTTTCCACACACAGTGGATATTAGTGTTCACTAAGAAATAGATTTTTTAAGGTTCACCTAAAACCTTCACAATTGTGTCTTTCAAGTGGGCTTACACAATTCAAAAACCCCACACTCTGAGTTTTCTGGATCATCTCAGACAAATCAAAAGAAAGAGACTTTTCCTGACACAATCTCAAAGAAACCAAAAGAATAAATTTACTGAAATGTAAAATACTTATCTGGATATTCTCATTTGATGCAGCCTGGTAGAACTAATTCGAAGTAAAAGTTCAACGTAGATGTTCAATATCCACACTCACTTATGAAAAGGTTTTAAGTTTTAAGTGATTTTTAAATTAAATCACCTTGGGCTAGCTTGATTTGATTTTGATTCTAAGAAATGGGAAAACTTTAATCCCTTCTTCAAATAAGATTGGAATGTAGAATACAAAATCAAATACAAAAAGCTAATTAAAGAGAATATTAAATGAGTACTAAATAGCTTAAGAATATCACTAACTTATCTCTCAGAGTGGTGTCTTGATTTTTCTTGAATTGAATGAAAAATTCTAAAAATTGTGGTATATTTATAAGTGCAGAAACTACACACTTGACTAGCTCAGAGGTCAGCTTGATTGGTCGAAAGACCAATAAACTTTTGAAAATTTGGGCGCGATAAGATAAAGTCGTTCCACAACTGGTCGAGTGGGAGGTTCGACTAGTTGAGTAGCCTACACGACCGGTCGAGTCCTGCTCTCGACTGGCCGTGTGGGACCCAATTTAGTTGCTGGACTTTGAGTCGAGCCTTCTCGATTGGTCAAGCACTGTTCACTCGACTGGTTGAGCAGGCTTCAGGACTAGTCGAGGCTATAACAAAAAAAATCTTGAAAATTAGTAACAAACCTTGGACTGGTCGAGGAAATTCTTGGACTGGTCAAGCCAGTATTAGGACTAGTAGAACATAGGCTAAGAATAGTCGAGAAACAACCTATACACTTATAAAGTGACTCAATTTAAGTATGTAATAATATGACCTAACCTATGGTCAATTTAGGGTCATTCATACCTTATAAGCGATGTTTGAACATTGAAATATCTTTTACTTCTGTTGATAGTTGATCTTGAAGTACATGAAGCTTGATATCTTGATGTACTTTAAATCTTGAACTTGAAGTACTTTGAAGCTTGAACTTAATGTACTTTGAAGCTTAAACTTGAAGTACTTGACTTGTATTTCATCTTGAGTTTTGAGGTTCAAAGCAAAATACTTTGTCTTAACGTAGATGAAGCTTTGAAAGCTTGCACTATCAGTTGATGTAGTACTTGAACTCTTATACCTGTGATTCTTGAATATCGAAATGGAACATCTTGAACTTGTACTTGAGTTGCATGATCTTGAATAAGAAGGTGAACTAAATAAGATACAAATTCCAAGAGATTTTGACACTACAAAATTTAACAATCATAGGAGCTAGAAAACATAGCACTTACAATCTCCCCCTTTGTCAAATTTGTGACAAAACACACTTCATTAAAATAAGATAAGAATAATCCGCATAATAAAGAATCATGCACTAGTTACAACCTGGTTAAAGAATCATGCACCAATTATAAATAGGTTAAAGAAATATGCATCATGCGCATCATCAAAGAATACTCATCAATACTCAACAATACTTACTCCCCCTTACTAAAAAAAGGAAGGCTACCTATCCACATTCCACACTCACAAACATGATAAAATTCTCTCCCTTTTTGTCACAATATGACAAAGGAAGGAACCAATAAATGTTAATGGAAGTAGATAAATAAGGAAGTAAAAGAAGAGTAATGAGGAAGAAGAAAATATATGAACAAGATAATCAAGATAACTAAATTCATAAGCAAGCATGTTCAAGCATGTCCAAGCCCATAATCAAGATAACTAAATTCATTCTATCATTTCGGGAGTCTCTGTATGTCTTCCTTCTCTAATTTGTCATAGCATCATTCAATTCCATCTCCATTCAGGTCACAGTGACATAACATTTACTTATCTTATGTCACTCTGACCTGGATGGAGATGGAATTGAATGATGCTATGACAAATTAGAGAAGGAAGACATACAGAGACTCCCGAAATGATAGAATGAAGAATACGAACCATGAATGTAGTAAATTCAGTTTTGTTATCAGATTGAGGATAGACATTCGAAATGAAAATGCTATGAAGGATTCTGTATATGTGTAACACAAACTTGGAGGCGAGTGCATTTTCAGTATTCCATTCCGGATCTATATTGCATAAATCTCTAGTGAGCATTCGCTTCTCTGTTTCAGATGGTTTTGCCACTAGAGTTCTAATGGGAATACCTTCATCATTAACTGGAAGGTCCATTAAACTAGAAATAAGATCATGACGGTCCATATCAATTGGACCTTCGCTGGTCGTAATAGTAAATGTTAGATTTTTAGTAAAAAAATCAATAATACAAGCATAGATAGCTTGTGCAATGGAGCGGTATGTCAGCCCACTCCAATGTAGTATGTTATCCCATCCTACAGACTGAAGGAGAGAAACAATATCAAATGGTGCCACATGAACAAGATTAACAGTTCGTTCTACTATCACATTGCGCAATCAAATATTCTGCACATAATCGAGATCATCCTCGGGCAACCAAAGGTGGCGCACCATGGTAGGAGCCGAACGAGAGGAAGAGGGACCACGAGATCCTTTCTTCTTAGTTCTACCCTCCATTTGCAATAAAGAGACCAATGAATAAAGAGATTGCAAAAGAGGTAAAATGAATTTCTAGTAGATCAGATTTTTGAATAGAAAACCCCAAAAATCAACATAAAATATGAAATAAACCACATAAATGATGAAAAGGAAATGCGAAGGAATACTTAAATTTAGAAGAAAAATAAAAATAATGCATTAACCATGGACGAATCAAGATGAGTTCGACCGGTTGAGGTAGGGCTCGTTGGAGAAGAAGACCCAAATGAAGAAAAAGTGATTTTTTTCAAATAAAAGGTCAAATCCATGGTTCACGACTGGTCGAGTACATGCTCGACTGGTTATGCCATGACTGGTCGTGTACCGCACAAAATTTATAATTTTTCATAAAATTAGCATTTAAAAGTTTTCAAAAGAACAAATATATACATTATGATACAGAAAGATATGAATTGTCAATTCATATTGCACATACCAAGATCAAATTTGAATTTTAGAAACCTATTTTTGTCGAGCGATTTTGTGAATATGTCTACAAGTTGAATCTTGGTCGGAATGTAATCCAAAGAAATTGTCTTATCTTCTATTAATTCATGAATATAGTGATATCTAATGTCAATATGCTTGGTTCGTGAATGATGAATTAAATTTTTAGAGATATTAATTGCGCTTGAATTATCACAATATAAAACTATAGAATCTTACGCAATTCCGTAATCGCTTAGCATTCTTTTCATCCACACAAGCTGAGTACAGGCATTACCTGTAGCAATGTATTCAGACTCAGCTGTTGAGAGAGATACGAAACTTTATTTCTTACTTAGTCAAGAAACTAAATAGTTTCCTACATAAAAACAACCACCACTGGTTAATTTTTTATCATCAATGTTACCAGCCTAATCAGCATCCGTGTAACCAACTAGTTGCACACTAGTATCATGTGGATACCAAAGACCAAGATTAGTTGAACTAGTGACATATCACAAAATGCGCTTAATAACAATTAGATGTGACTCGTTAGGGTCAGATTGATATCTAGCACAAATTCCTACGCTAAATGTAATATTAAGTCGGCTCGCAATTAAATAAAGCAAACTACCTATCATACTGTGATATAACTTAGGATCCACACTCTTACGTGTACAGTTCATTGAGAGTTTTAAAGTAGTACTCATCAGAGTATTAAAATTTTTTCCACTCTCAAATATGAACTTTTTAACTAAGTTCAGAGTATATTTGGTTTGAGAGATGAAGAAACCATCAGGTAGCTGTTTAACTTGCAACCATATGAAATAATTTAATTCTCCAACCATGCTCATTTCAAATTTAGACTTCATAAGATCTACAAACTCAACAGTCATGTTAGCATAGGTAGATCCATAGATAAATCATCAACGTAGATTTGTACTATTAAAATGTGATCATTATGTTTCTTTACAAACAATGTCTTATCAACACTTCCTATTATAAATTTATGACTTAATAGAAACTTAGTTAACTTTTCGTATCATGCCCTGAGAGCTTGTTTCAAATCGTAAAGTGCCTTTTTTAAGCGATAGACATGATTACCATGTTTAGGGTCTTCAAATCCCGAAGGCTATTCAACATACACTTCTTCATGCAAATCGTCATTCAAGAATGCACTCTTTACATCCATTCAGTATATTTTGAACTTTCTAAAGCACGCAATGGATATAAATAGTCTAATTGATTCAAGACGAGCTACTGGGGAAAAGGTCTCATCATAATCAATGCCTTCAATTTGAGTGTACCCTTGTACAACCAACCTAGCACTGTTTCTAATAATATTACCAAGTTCATCAGATTTATTTTTAAAAATTTAATTTGTTTCGATAATGTGTTTATTTTTCAGTCTTAAAACTAAGTACCAAACATCATTTCTAACAAACTGATTGAGCTCTTCTTGCATTGCTACAATCCAGTTTTCGTCAGCAAGAGCTTCTTTTACATTAGCCGGTTCTATCTGAGATGTAAAGCACACGTAGTTATATATATCTTCTAGTTATTTATGAGTGCACACACTAGTGAGAGGGTTTCCAAGAATTTGATTAGAAGGATGATCTTTAACTGTCCTTAGTTCAGTGTTATTTTAACTTGATGAAGGGTCTGGTTTATCAATTAAAATAACTTCATCATTTTCTGAACTTGAGACAGGTGTATTCAAGTGATCATCAATAACCACATTAATGGACTCTTGAATTACACTGGTCCTCTTGTTAAGAACCCGATATGCTCGACTATTCAGATCATATCCTAAAAATATCCCTTCATCACTTTTGGTGTCAAACTTACCCAGATTTTCTCGGTCACGTAAAATGTAGCACTTGTTGCCAAAAACTTGAAAGTATTTGACAGTAGGCTTCTTATTAAACCACATTTCATAAGCCATTTTACCATTTGATTTTCTAGCGTAAACACGATTAATTATATAATAAGCAGTATTTACAGCTTCGGCCCAAAGATTTTTAGGGAGCTTCATACTATTTAGCATTACATTTGCTATTTCTTGAAGCACTCTATTTTTTCTTTCTATTTCACCATTTTGTTGTGGTGTTTTGGGCACAGAAAATTCATATGATATTCCCTGATCACTGCAAAATTTCTCAAAACTGCTATTTTCAAATTCTGAACAAGGATCACTAGGATCTTAGAGACTTGTGATTCTTTTTCTATTTGGATACGTTTAAGTACCCTCTTTACTTCATCGAGAGTTTCTGATTTGTCTCTTAAGAAGACTACCCAAGTGTATCTAGTAAAGTCATCTACTATCACCATAATATACTTCTTTCCACCTCAACTCTTCATTCTAGTTGGTCCAATGAGATCCATATATGAAGAAGTTCGAGTGGTTTAGATGTGGCATTGGAGTTCACCTTTTTGTGAGTACTTTTGGTTTGTTTACCAATCTGACATTCACCACATACTTTATCTATTTTCTGTATTTTGGGTAAACCTCTTACCAACTCTCTTTTACTCAATCTATACAAGTTGCGGCAGTGTACATGTCCGAGGCGCTTATGCCATAATTCAGTCTCATCGGTATGGACCATGTAGCACAATAGATTAGACAAGTTCGAATCACAAACAATATAGCAGTTTTCAGAAGTTCTGCGACCAGTTAATATTACAGAATCATTTTTATTTAGAATTTCACATCCTCGGTTAGTGAATTTTACACTATGATTATTATCGCATATTTAAGAGATGCTTAATAAATTGTGTTTTAACCCTTCTACATATAAAATATTCTCAAATAGAGGGAGGTTAAAGAGTTGAATCGTACCTTTGCCAACAATTCTGCAGTTGCTACCATCACCGAATGTGACTAAACCATCAATCATGTCTTTAAGATTGGTGAATAAACTCTTGTCGCCTGTCATATGTCTGGAGCAACCACTGTCTAGGTATCACTTTGAATGACTCGAAGCTTTGAAAGCAGTGTGGGCAACCAAAAAAGTAACCTTAGGGACCCATTTCATTACAGTCTTGGGTTTATAGTTGGTCTTCTTATATTTGTAGTTGTTATAAGACCGACCCATTGAGTTAGATTTTAAGAGCTCCTTAAGTAAGTCAACAATTTTCTCAGTTAAAGGATTACTATTCTGATTTTTATAGTTGGTATGGTTACTTTTAGATTTTAAGTTTTGAAAAGTCTTGACATTTTTAGAATAATTTTGATTCAGACTTTTCCCTTTTGAGTTAGAGGACTCCTTTCACAAATGCGAGTGGAGTATTCTTATGTTTGGGAGGAATACTTTTGTCTTAGACCAATTCAGATCGATCGTCACATTTTCTAAATCTAGATAAGAGATTTCTAACTTAGGATCACCTTGGGCATACCTCCATGTGTCTTTTAAACTCAAAAGTGAAGAGAATTCTAGTTTTAGATTTTCATTTTCAAATTTTAAATTTTCAACTTGGGAGGTTTTGAAATCTAAGTCACACTTAGTTTTTTCAAAACAATTTGAAATGTGTGATTTTTCTAAGACTAGATTATCAAAATTTTCTTTAAGTTTTGCAAACTTTTCTTTTTGAAGTTTTAGTTTTATAGCAATTTTTCAACTTTCCTTGTATAGGGCATTATAAGCATCTTGAAGATCTTCTTCATTTTCATGATCACTATTCAGATTTTCTTCACTAGTTGAATCATCGTTCTCTGAAAAAGTAGACTTGGCTAGAGTCATTAGAGCTTTAACATCATTACCCGACTTGGTTTCAGAATCTTCTGACTCAGAAGAAGCTTCAGAGCAAGAAGATTCATCCCATGTAGCCAATATACATTTCTTTTTTGGTTTATCCTTTTTAGGACATTTGTTCGCTAGATGCCCATATTCATGGTAGTTGTAACATTGGCTATCTTTTAAATATTTTCAAGTTTTAAATTTAGATCTTTTCTTTTCATTAGGTTTTTGCAAATCAACCTCTTTTTACTTTTGAAAATCTTATAAAACTTTTTAGCTAAAAGGGCCATATCATCTTTAGAATTTTCTAAATCAGAATAGTTATTTTCTTGAGAAATATTTTTAGAAGACTTAAGGGCGATGAATTTACCTTTAGGAGCTTTAAAGTTTAACGCATAGGTCTGTAAGGAACTAACTAATTCTTCTACCCTCATTTGATCCGTATCACGAAGTTCCTAGATTGTGGTCACCTTTGAATTGAACCGTTCAGGCCATGAGCATAGTATCCTAGCACAGACTTTACTTTTTAGAATTTTATCACCAAGACCCCACATAGAGTTGACAATATCATTCAATCTTGTATACAAGTCCATGAAAGTTTCACTTTTTTCCATATATATTTTCTCAAATTTGGTTGTGAGGATTTGAACTTTAGATTTCTTAACAATTGTTGTTCCCTCGTGTGTCATTTCTAAAATATCTTAGGTTTGCTTTGCAGTATCACATGATATAATTCTTTTGAATTCATCCGGTGATAGTGCGTAAGTGATTGCATTTAAAGCCTTTGCATTGACACTACTCTCACTTTTCTAAAGAGTGGTCCAAGAAAAGTAAGGTGAGACTTTTACAGTTTTAGATCCATCAGTACTAGTCACTTCAATGGTAGAAGGGGTCCAATTGGTCACCGTGGCTTGCCACACGCTCTCATCCATGAATTTTAAGAAAATTGTCATTCTGGCTTTCCAATAGGCATAATTGGAGCTATCAAATGGTGGAGGCCTAGTGACTAAAAGACTATTAAAATTTAACATCTTAAAAATCTCAGATCGATTAGCTCAGGAAATTAATCTAAAAAATAATTATAGCGATGTGAGACCCGACTCGAGTTCGCATGTGTGCATGTGTGTGAGTATGCATCTCATTCATCGTGGTCCCGCGGTTGATGAGGGTCGAATATTACATATCAGACCCTGATTATTGCCAGATTTTACGTACATGATAAAGCTTAATGCTATATTTTAATTGTGTTTTTATTACAGGACGAAATCAAGAGCATGGATTAAAAAATGATATTAAAAGTATGAATTTGACACTCTGAAGTCACCAGAACAAGGGACGCACTCCAAAGAACTAAGATCAATGGATTTACATGCCAAGGACTTGAGGAAATCAAGCTGTTCACATTTAAAAAGGCCCGAAAATGGTCCAGAATGCAAGATCACATGGTTCCCGCCATCCGATTGACACGAAACTTCATACATACGATGTGGGCCATAAATTAACCATACATATTAAATTTCAGCCATTAAAGATCTCGAGAAGTGGGCCAACGGACAGATCAGCCCATTAATTCATTAAGTGGGGCCCGCTGGATATCTGGATATACATAAATTTTGGTACTGATGGTTGAAATAATATGGTAAAAAGGATGGACGGTGCAGATTTCTCACAAACATTACGGTGGGCCCTTATGTACAACGTGTGTACATGGTGTACACACGTGCTCGAGCCGCACCATATCGGTCAGCAGCGCTGACCAGCGCCTACCCGCAGCATCTTCCAAAAAATGAAAGTTTCTGTTTTCAAGCTGCGTAATGAACGGAAAGTCCATTCTTGTGGTTGACTGTGGGCCCCACACATGCTCCGTACGGAAAATTCGCACTGTCCACCTTGTAGATAGCTGCAAACACTACAAACTCATGTTTACACTTTTGACCCATGTAAGCACACGTGTACGATATAGGGGCCACAAAAGGGCTGCCCTGCAACGTTTAAAACTGATCCTTTTATGATTTCTTCTCTAAGTCGCGCCAATGGATGTTCAAAACCACTCATTTTTTACTGAAATTTCGTTCTAAATGCAATGGACGGAGTGGATTTTTCTAAAAGTACCTCTTTGGGGCCCACCGATCACAACAACGAAATGGTGTGAAAGGTTTCGCACATCCGCAAAAACTGACTTTTTCAGGCGATTTTGGCTCACCATCTTTGATCATATGGCAGATCTGAACCGTCTATCATGTAGAAGACCCAAGAAAGTTATAAGGGACGGTGTTTCTTTGAAATTTGAGCGAGAAAAGTGGCGTGTTTCGAGGCACCGAACTTGGCTGCGAAAAAACTTTCGTTAGGGAAGCAATGCTTTCCAAATCCTATTCAAATCCGATTTTCACCACTCCAGTAGCTATATAAGGAGGTTTTGGATGTGGGGAGCATGGATTCAGACCTGTGGAGGAAGATCCAGAGCCAAGGAGGAGAGAGAGAAGAAGGAAGAAGAGAGATAAAGGAGATGTTTTTAATATTTTTATTTTATATTTTCTTTTTTCTAATTAATTTTATGGATAGCTAATTCTTCTTATCTAGGGCTGAGATGAAGCCCCTAATTTGATTGACTCTTGTTTATGTTAAATTTATTTTAATTGGATTGATTTGTTTCTTTTTCTAGTGTGCTTTTCTGAGATTTCCGTACTTCTCCATTCTATGAGCTCGACCAAAGTCTAGATATGGATGTTATTTGGAATATTATTCTAGGTGCTTGTGTCTGACCATGAACAGGTCTCCTATAGAGGAAGAAACAGGATTTACATCTCTCCATGCCTGACCATGGATGAAAAGATGTGATCCATATGCTTTAAAGGATTATACATTCTGTGTGCCCGACTAAAGATATATGATGTACTTTGTTTATTAAATTTATATCAACCTGAATTAGGGTGAACCAACAGGAAAAACAAGGGTTAGGATAATTAGGGGTGGATTCGAAAGTCCTAGTCTTCTCATCGATTGGATTTTACTCACTACTCTCAGTTACTTTTTCATTGATTTTTGTTTAAGTTTTCTTAATCATTACCTAAACTTTTTGTTGGATTAGTTAAGAAGAGTCTTAAATTTTAAATTGTGACAACCAGTCCTTGTGGGAACGATCTCGTAATACGTACCATATTTACATCTGATTCGTATACTTGCGAGTAAAAATCATTTAAATCAAATTGGTTTAAATTAAAACATCAGCGGTCCTATTGGTCGAATCCCGGTGACCCATGACCCTTGGATAGTATTTACGGTCATCCGTAAGTCCAGTCATGAAGACCCGACTCGGATCGAGTTGAGACCTATGCCATCTTGTCCGCTTCATCGCCGCGGTTCCAACATCGTATCTTGTGCGTCCATCCGATGTGTGGATCATAAGTTGTGTGCATCTCATTTGTAGCTTTTGAGCATGATCATGTGGCCCACCTAGTGTGGAGGGCATGTTTTTTAAGGTGGTCACCCTCTTTTGTGTAAATTCCAATACACACCACCCATACACTACTTAAACCCCCCATATCCTACACCACCCACCACCCACACACTACACATCTCTACACTAACCTAGTAACATAGTTTATATCACCATAGGCTATGATGATTTTTCTCTTATCTAGGAGAGAGAGTGATGATTGCACTCTTACAACCTCTCTCTCTCTCTCTCTCCCTCTTTCGCTCTCATTTCTCTCTCTCTCTCTCTCTCTCTCCCTCTCTCTTCTCTTCTTCTCCAGCAACTTTCCTCCATTTTTTTCAGCTCACTTTTACTCATTTATTCTCCTGTCTAACCCTTAAAGAAAGATCTCAACATTAGATCCATGTCCCTTGGAGCATGAAGAATAGATTGATGTAACTTTGGAGTGAGATCCATTAAGGTGGGTGTGCATGTAATTGTAAATTCAGATTTCTTCCATTTCTTACTTGTTCTTCCATTTTCTTTCATGTTGAAGCTTGTGGGGCCCATCCAATGATGGTGGTGACCCCCAAGATTTCATGGATGGGGCTCATAGCCCATCTTACTTGCATGCATGGAACATGCAAGGGGTCATTCTTCATGGACCCTTACATGGTTTTTTCTTCTTTAATCAGGGATCTTTGGGTCATCTAGACCCTTGCTCCTTTGTGAAGATTGCATTTCCACCATAGATCTCAAGTAGAAATCCTATGATCATGTAGATCTTGTGTATCTTGTGATAGTGGAATGTGTATGCATGAGTGATAAGGGGAAGGGCCTCAATGTGGCGGAGACCCTTCCCTTGTGGCCGAATCTTTATTTTTCTTTGTTGATAACCTTCTGATCATGAGTGTGTGGCCCACCTTGTGGACCAAAAATATCCAGACCATCCATGGAGGGTGGACGTCCATGACAGTCCACCCTTGGACGTTGGAGCCCCATAATCAACCTATATGGGGCACATGCAAGGGGTATTTTATAATAGGAAGGGTCTGGATGTTTGTGGGGCCCACTGGGGTGGTCCATATCAAGATTTTCTTAGATTAAATCTCCCTTTAAATATTATTTATATTTATTTATTTTGTTTTATATGTTTCTGTCTAGAACCATCTGGATAAATTTTTGGGTCATTTTGAGGCTAGATTTTTGGACATTTGGAGGGGTGTTTGGTCCCATGTAATATATGTTTCTTAAAGGTGTGGACCCCACCTGTAAGCATACCAAATTTCAGCCCCAATTAACTCCATTTGATTATCCAGAGGGCGGGGGGGGGGGGGGGGGAGGGCAAGAGGGGTGGTTAGCCTGACTTTCTGTTGTGCAGTCTAGCAATATAATCTGATAAAATCCTTAATTCATAAATATTTCTACTATAGGTGGGCCACTTTTCTAGACCCCACCTTATTGTAAGCTTGATGAGGGACCTTGGGTCTAAATTTTAAGTATTTTGGAGGCGCAGGACCCACCCATTGGAATGGCTCAAATTCACCACAGTCATATTCCAGCAATACTCCACCCTGTACAGATTGTATCCTTCAAATTAATTAAAATACTTCTGGGTATTGTAAAATCATAAAAATTTACAGGAAGGTGGTCCACCCATGGTGGGACCCACCTACCAATTTTTAAGACCAATGGACCCCTGTACACATCGTGGCAAGGTCCGGACTGGCCCACCATGTTAGGACGTCCAAGTCAGTCTGATTTTTTGGACAGACTTTTTCATTTAAATTAATTAAAATACTTAGGAATATCTAAAAATTCTAAATTTTGTGGGAGTGTGGCCTACCCATGGAAGTGTCAACCTACAAAATTTCAGGCCCAACGGACATTCGACTTGACCGTGGTGCGGCCTGCAAATTTGGGTCAGTTTTGGGCCAAATACCTAGGCCCATATGGGACGCCCCATGTGGGCTACCTGCTGGACTTTGGTCTAGCAGTGTGGCCCACCTACTCCCTTATGTCATGTGATGTAACCCTATGTGGTGGGGCCCTCTGACTTGATAGCTGGAACATTTGGGCTGATGTCCTAATCAAATGAAACAATCACTGGACTTCAATAGCCCCATAAACCTGTTGGGTTAAAAATCCAACAACATGCTATAATTATGCTTGGCTTTTGGGCTAAAATTTTGAGGAGTGGGGCCCACTACATTGTGAGGATATTAGAGGAAATAATTTACACCTTTAGTCCCTTAAATGTTGGGCTTAATAAATGCACTTTTGAGGCCCACCATAGTTGGATTCAATTGGGTCCATGAATGCAGCTAGTTGTTGAACTCTTTAGGCCCAATTGGGCTGAAACTTTTTAGATAGGCCCATTGAACTCTTGGGCCATTTTTACCATACTATTATGTTGGGTTAGTGGGCTAGATTACACAAGTAGATGGGCCCTTAGTTGCCCACCAAATCAACTTTATACTTGGGTCGGGTTGTAGGCCCAACATTACTTGACTAAGAGCATGACATTTGCGTATGTGGTTTGAGCAATGGGCTGCCCACTAGGCCATCATAATATATGAGATTAGTGGCCTTTATGTTGGGCCCTAACCTTTCCCCTATGGGCCCATAGTGGTATATATGCGTTGGGTTATGTGTGTTTCCCTTAGACCCATATTTTGGATAGGCCTTGGGCCGCCTTTCTAAAGCCCGACATGAGTGTATGTGGTATGATTATGACTACCTATTTCTTATTTCTAATGTTGTGTGGGCCTTGGACCTTGATCCGTGATCAATTAGAGATGAACTACCTCTTGAGGACCAATTGTGGTTGGATGTTCACATTGGTGGCCCTAAAGTAGGCCCGTATGCTTCTATGAGTGGTTAAAGGCCCACTATAGACCCTTGCTAGGCCCGTTTTATCTATTTAGGCCCATAACATTGTTCTTCTTAGTCTCGTTGGCTACCCCAGGTAAATGGGCCCCCATTAAAGGTATATCCCTTATGAGGAATTGGTTAAGTACCTAGACCCTTCATAGTTAGGTAGATAGTGTTGAGGGTCAAATATTGCATATGAGACCCCATTTATTGCCTAGATTTACGAGCATGATATCGTTTAATGGTCAGATTTAATCGTGTTTGTGAGGCAGAGTGTATTTATGAGCTTAGACCAGAATAGGGTGGTAAAAACTGAGATTTAACGCGCTTATGCCAAGGCAAGGGAAGGACAACAAGGGGCCAAGATCGACAGATTTACACAGTCAAAGATCCGAGAAAACTAAGAAATTGAAGCTCAAGTGGCCTGAAACGTATCTAGAATGCAAGATCACAGGGTTTCCACCATCCATTCGTCTTGAAACTACATACAGAGCTTAAGGACCACAAATTAACCATACATATAAAACTTCAGCCATTGAGATCTCGGGAAGTGGGTTAACGGGCAGATCAACCCATTAATCTTCAATTTGGGGCCCACCTGATATCTGGAATTGCCTCAATTTTAGTCCCAACGGTTTAAATAATATGAGAAACAGGAAGGATGGATTGGATTTCTAAAAATCATCAAAGGGGCCCTATACATGCAGTGTGTACACACTATACATAAACACCCGCCGTGCATCACGCCAGCAGAAGGGTCAACGCTGTGCTGACCGTGCCTTCCAAAAACATGCCCGCCTTTCTAGTGCCGCGCCCGACCGCTGTCCATTTTGCGGAACGCACTGGGCCCCACCTATGGACTGTACGGCTGATCCAAGTCGTCCATCATGTAGACAGCCTCGAATACTACAAAACTATGTTGCTACTTTGCAACCATGTGTGCACATGTGTGCGTTACAGAGGTGTAACACCCTAAAAATCGGAGGTCAAGCATAAACTCCACTCCCGAGTTCCAGAACATCACTTATGCAACATTTTCAATGATGGATGAATGTCGGCTGTAATAGTGCATAAAACATGAAGTGGATTAAGCCAAAACAACATATCATACTCCAGAGACAGTTAAATTAGCAAGCAGAAGAATGTGATAGATATATAAAATATATGAACTGTTGTAGGTCTCCAGAGTGTAAACATGTTACCAGGTTAAACATATACATGTATACTCCAAAAATGATCAAAAAGAATATACATGAGTGCTCCAAAAATATAAAATGACAAGTGTCATGGCGCCTAATCAACCTCCCTGTAATCCCGTCGATCAGAACCTACATATAGGAGAAATCCTCCTCATCATCATAAAGTTCGGCTCTTCTTCACAAGCAACGCCATCATCTGAAACTAAAACAGGGACTGGTTGGTGTGTCCAAAACACCGTCCCGTAACGTGGGAGTGAGTAGGTAACTCAGTGGAAACTATACAGCAAAGGTTAACATGTTATCAATTCAATCAAGCAGTAATGATAAAACAGTACAATCAAATATTCCTAAATACTGTAATTAATGCAAGGATGAAATGACATGATGGATGCCCTCACCAACATACTCCCTCATGCGACACCATCTTACGTCCGCGACATGCTTTCTTCCCTCAGTGCTCCACATCTTCCAGGCACATGCAGTGCGATGTGAATATGATTACCGAGTTATTATTAGTCCTTTTCATACAGAAGGATTGGGAAGCTAAGGTACCTCCCTTATATCAATACCCAAACAATGATCCATTCTAGGGTCGTCAGTCCTAGCATATCTCATATGAAGTACAGTTGTAGGTCGCTGTAAGGGCTGTCAGGGTTGTTGCACACACTCGTTGCACCGCTCCCCCATCACCTTATCAATATAGGCCTAGTTTATACTCTGTTTACTGCGGAAAAACTCGTCGCCTCTCCGCAGATTCAGAATATACTCGAGGTCACTACAAAGGGCTGTCAGGGCTGTTGCTTGCACTCGTTACACCGCTCCCCCATCACCTTATTAGTGTAGGCCGACAACAAGAATATAGTGTCCCATATCACCATAATTTGCTCACGAGTCTGGGTTGCTCACTGGTCACTACGGGGAGGTTTGTGGCCCCAGCATAGGCCGACAGCTCGACCACGGTGTCCCATACCACCATGCCCGGCTCATGAGTCTTAGGGGATCGAGGTACCAAGGTTAGAGGGGCTTTTCATTGGTAAGTTTGGTACCTTAGGTTCAAACAGTAGTGTCCAAACATGGTGAACAAACATCAGGCCAATCGGGTTACTTGACAAGCTTGACTAGTACGAGCGCACGTTGAGTTGATCGACATGAATGCGCAAGCACTCGACATGGCCTAACCACTGTCGACAAGCAACGTACGGCTCAGGTTCGTCGAGATATGTCCTAAGTGGCGAGACAATCTCCGCCACTAAGCAGAGTCTATTACCGATTGCCTGGACTATTTCATAGTCCTAAACACGTACAATTACAACAAATAAGCATATGAGATTATCAAGGCAGTAATGAATAAATAAATCTATCCTACAGCCATTTGAACATACTATGGAAACATGGATATACAGTACATAAAGTAAATCATACACACAGCTAAACATGAGTCATGTACAATCCATGGATGTAAACATGCACACAGCTAAGGCAGTTGGGATTCATATCTCAACTCCCTTATAAATCACCATTTACCAACTACTAACACATTCAAACATTTTATACAAGCACTTAGACTACACCTATTACATAATACATATTATGTATTAATTAGCATACGTATTAGGGTAAAACCTTTCGTTAAAGGGTTATCGCCTATACAACAATCATATATCCACGACAGTCTGTCATGGCGAGCACACTTACAAAGCCTATACTCATTCGGTCATTTTCACAAACACTTAAGCTACACATACTAACTACATATCGTATATTGGTATATCATGTATTTGGACTAAACCTTTAGCCCAGAAGTTGTTACACATACATCCAGCATACATAGACGGCAGTTAATCATGGCAAGCATAATTTTGAATTTTATACGTATACGGTATTTTCTACAAATACGAGGAATACAGTATAATTAACATAATCAACGTTTAACTAAAAATCAAAACTGACAACACTTTGTACATGTGAAATAGCATCCTAAGCAAGAATAAATCATTGCTTAACATTGAAAGTCTTGAAAACCATAACCTAAATGTATATAGTTCACACCTTAAACCAGAAATTACGAAACGGAGTTGATTCAGACGATAAGTCTTCGTCAACGGCAACCTATACCACGAAATGGGTTAGATACATCATCACTTATACTATTTGGAACTTTAGAACAGGTTAGGGTTAGGATTTTCTTACCTAGAACGAGGTTGGAATTGCCAGAATAGCGATGCAGATGGATGACTTTGACACGTGAAGCTGCAGGGAAGAATAGAAGGAGAAAGCCCCAACTTCTCCCTCACTTTCTCTCTCTTTTCTCTCTTCTCTCTCCTAGGGTTTTCCCCAAATTCGTATGGGTTAGAAAGCTAAGGGTTTAAGGCCCTTTTATAAGCCCAAACATGACCAAAACAGACTTGAAGTCAAGGTATACTTAAGTTATAACCAAATTGGGTCTGTTCAGATCCAACGGAGCACTTCTGAAGGTCCTGTTACTAAATCCGATCGGACTTAAGCTCTCTAATATTGGATCTAGGTCAAGCTAAGTTTTCAGTCCGGTTGGGTTTCCAGATCGACCGTGGCGGACCAGTTTCAGTTCAGCGGTTACGGGAACTCGATCAGAGCCACAAGTGCTATGACATGTAAGGGCCACCTATCCTGATCCGAAGGTGAAATTTGGTCGAATTCCAACGGCCAGAACGCTTAAAAATGTCACGCAAGCGACATGTGCTAGATTTATTAAAAATTGAATTAATTTTTTAAATATTTTTCTTTTCTCACTCGCTTCACTTCGGACTCAGTAAAATGGTCTCAGGATATCGGTTGGGCTTGATTTTTGACATGATTGTCAAATCCAACTAGGCGGTCATAATGGTCTAAGATTATAGATATCGAACTTTCGACGTGCGGTATAGATCCAATACAAAGTTTCAAAGGGTTCCTGAGAACAAACAGGTTTAGAGTTTGATCCTGAATTTTAGGGTAAGATAGCGTCAATGATTCCATAGGTTTTGGGTCTTATAGATCGTATTTAAAGTGGTTGGTGCTAATTTTGCAGGAAGTCTAGTATAGCGCTGGCTAATTCACATTAAATTTCTAAAGAATTAGGTTCTAAATGATTTCTTTGGCTTTGGAATTGAGTTCTGAGAGTGATATGGTTAACCCATTGCCTAAGGACACCTAACTCCAGGTTGGCAAAAATCCAGGGTGTTGCAAGAGGCCACAAGTGGACTGCCCTGCGACGTTCAAAATTAATTTTATTGTGATTTCTTCTCTGGGGCATGTAAATGGATGTGGAAAACCATCTATTCTTGACTGAAATTTCATCATAAATCCAATGGATGGGGTGGATTTCCTCGAAAACACTTCTGTGGGGCCCACCGAGTTACGCAACGAAGAGGTGCGAAAGCTTTCACACATCCGCAAAAATCCAGATTTCTAGGTGGTTGTGGCCCACCATCTTTCATCATATGGTAGATCTGAACCGTCCATCATATAGAGGACTCAAAAACGTCCTATGGGATGGTTTTTCTTTAGAAATTGAGCGAGGAAAGTGACGAGTTTTGAGGCACTGAAACTTGGCTGTGAAAAGTTGCACTCCGTGTCCTGTTGTGACTCTACCACTGACTTCAGCCTTCCAACAACTATAAAAGGAGGTTGTGGACATGAGAGGGGGACATTAGATTTGGGGTTGGACATGCAGCAGAAGGGACAAAGTAGAGTAGTAGAATTGATTTTCTTATTTCCTTGCTTTTTTTTGTTCAAGTCTGGCCCATTCATGGCTGGCTAAACCTCTTAGCTAGGGCTAAGAGGTGAAAATTGGAGAATGATGGGAGACGTTACTTTATGCCATTGATTTAATTTTAATTTATGAACTACCTTGATTATAGTTTGATTAACGGAAATATTTTTAGTTTTTAATGGTCTGTTGTGACTGAAATTACAATGGGTCTACGATAGCTTTGAGTATGTTCCTTTCCCTTTATGTTTATGACGTTAGGAAGCCCTGTTGTTCACCATCGTCTCCTGGGCATGGTCGGATGACGGTACCCTTCCTAACCTTCATACATGTGATTGGTTGGTAATTAGTTTAATTATGTTGTTTACTTTATCTCATGGGCATGGTTTGGTGATGGAATCCATTCTAATTCATATACCTTTTATCTCTTGAAAACTATATCGAAGTAAATTCAATCTCAATTTTCATGGTTACATTCTTCAACTAGATGAAGATGAGACTCTAAGTCTAGTTGTATTCCTGAACAGGCATAAGATCTCCCTGATCTCTACGAGTGGATCCTCTAAATCCCTAGTCCCCTACCTTTGATTTCTCTACGTTTTAGATAATTATTCCACCATTATTCTCTAAATTTCATTCGGTTTAGATTTCATCTTAGTCTAGTTCTAATTCTACTTAGTTTCAGATTACGTACAAGGTTCAGTCCCTTGGGATTCGACCTCGGTCTCACTGAGTTTATTACTACATCACAACCTTGCACTTGGGGATTGAACAAGTTTTTGGCGTCGTTGTCGGAGACTGACGGCTACGTATTTTTGAAATTAATTGGTTTTAGAATTAGATTAAGATTAAGATTGTACTAACTTTAGTTTAGATTTTTCTTTCTTAGAATAACTTTCCTGTTTTGTAGGGTCATTGATAGATCGTCTAAATTGGTAACTTCTTCCTAATTTCTCTACTTTTTCTATTCTTTAGATTAGGGCTTATCACTTAGATACTAACTTGGTTTGTTTTGTTTTGCAGGATCTTAACATAAGAACTTATTTGGTAACACCTTTTTAACTTCTCCTCTTACTTTTCATATTGTTGTAGGATCCTTTCTTTTATTTTTTTAGGATTAGACTCAGAGTTAGGGTTCTACCATGGAAGCGTGGGTACGTGCATATGTTGAGATGGATAAGAGATATTGGGGAATGCCTAAGGGTTGTGGAATTCAACGTATACCTCAAGATTTTTCTCCATCGAGAATAGACATTGAGAACCGACTAGAACGTTATGTTCCATTGGTTAATAGGACCGTATACGATCATAATTATGGGAATGAGGATTATTACCAACCATTAGATTCTACCATGTATGATCAGTATGACTATAACCAGTGGAAACATCAAAATTGAGAAAATGAACCAACAACATGTTATGATGATTATTCTCTTAGATCCCCTACCCTTGAGATCCAGCCAGAAACGATCCAAGATGATTCATTTTAGCGTAACATGACATATCTTGTGAAAATTAGAAAATCGTTGGAAGCACTTAATTCACGCCTTGAAAAGATAGAGGAGGCTTGGTTATTCCAGCCATAATTCATTCCAGAAATACAATGCGAGGAAAGTGATCCCAACTCACTTTTGAAGAACTCTGAAATTTGGAATGAGGAGTTGGATTCCATTAACGAGCATACGGTTCAATTTCCCAATGAGTCGATCTTGATGATTCTTCAAAAGCATGGTGAAGAGACATGAGTGTCTTTCAAATACAATGAAGATAGTATACTTTACTCACATGACACACTCGAGCTCAATGATAAGGAAGAGGTTAGTCCATGTGAACCTCAACCCAATCTGGGAATGGAATGTGAGGAAATCGATCCCATCCGAAGTGTGCACTTCACGAAATTAGACGATGATGTGTATTGGGATGATGATCATGAATGTGCAGCCCAAATTCCCCTAAAATCAATCTCAAGTTTGGTCCGGGTCAATGATTAAGACATATATGAAGTGGTCGGTCATAATAAGCCACTCCCCTCACCTGACATGTCTGATTTAAAGGTGGAGGATGAACCCCTTACAACCGACCCTTCTAACTCTTGTGAAACATGTTTAGACCACTCCTTTGAATCAAATGATAATGTGATTTGGAAGAAGGACGAGTTGCTCGCTACGATCCTGGAATTTGAAACCACTCAGTTGAGGCCACCATCTGAGCAGTACACGCTTGACAATTCAACACATCGATTGAGTAGTTTCAATGAACAAAGTGATCACATCGATGCTTCCCCTATTAATTTTTAATCCGTCTGTGAAGAACTGGAGTAAGAGAGCGTACATCCGTCCACTTTCAAGGATGATGGATTCTTGGGCAGATCATCATGAGCTCCAATGTGAAAAATAAGTCACACTCAGCTGAACTTCCCAACTCTTGGGATTGCTTGACATACTTTGCAGATTCAAACGATCCCATGTTAAAAGATAAAGTGGATGCCTTGCAAGAAAACATCTCGATAGTCATCACTGACTGAGAGAACCCTTATTCTAAAGCCTCTTCTTCCCCTGATCCTAAACGTCTACCAGTAAAGGAAGAGAAGCTGAAAATTGAACCGAAGTTTAATACTTCGGAATGTGTTGGGACTACATCATTTCTTAAAGAGTTTTCTGAACTTTATTTACTTGTAGTATCTGATTCACCATAGGATACTAACGTTGAAACTTCTTCTATCATAGGTGAATCGTATATACTCTGGATACCTCAAGCAATTCAACGAAGAATTTCTTATGAGGTACATAAGTCTCTTTGGAAAGTCATGCTATAAGGCATCAAAGTCCATTACAAAAAGGGCTTTTGGATGATCCTGTTGAGGAACTTACTGAGAAACTTATCAAGATATTGGCCGGAAGATGAACCTTGCAGCATGATTGAGTAGTTTTTCCCTGCTTTCATAGGACTAGGGCAGTTTTTTTTTGTGCTGTTTTTGGATAGACGGTAAACTTAGCGCTCCTGTGAGGCAACTCATCTTTTCATTCTATTTCATTTTTCTAGTTAGTTAGTTCAATGTTTATGGGTAACATTGTTGCAAACCCTCACGAGACTACAACTCGTCCACTAGGGGCAACCTAGGGGTTTAAAGGCTTGTTGCATTTGCTAAATACAATCGAGAGCACCTGTAAAAGTAGTATAGGTAGGATTTTATTTTTATTATTTTTATTTTACTTTCTCTCTCGTGCTGATCGGCTTCCATGCTGCGATCTCTTGGAAAGTCTCTCTCGATTCATCATCCAGATACTATCTTCCCATCACTTCTCAATTACTTTCGTTGTCCCATGTGCATTGCATGCTCATATCTTTTACATTGAAGACAATATAGATTTTAGGTTGGGGTTGGGAGATTAGGTCACCTAATCAGTGTTTTCTTGGTCTTGAGCAAAAATTGTGAAAAATTGTGAAATTTCTTGGTCTTAAGCAAAATTTGTGAAAAATTGTGAAAATTTTTAAAAATTTTTAAAATTTTTTCTGGAATTTCTTATGAATTCGAAGTGATTTTGACAGACATCCTTGATTTAAAATTTCAAGCTACGTGATGTTAGTAATTTATGTCTCTTAGATTCAGTCATATGTTAGACTCCACAGTTAAGTTTGAATTATTAATCCAGAATTAGAAGTTGTAAACATTGATTGAGTCATGATTTCACATGTTACATCTCGCATTCACATTAAGGTTTTAGTTTAATATTGAAGGGTTAACTTGGTAATCACTAAGTATAAAAGGAACCAACCTGAGAAATTGAAGGGATTACGCGAATGGTCTTTATCATAGGTTTACTGCCTACAGGTGAAGGTTTGATTCCCCAAGGTTGACATTTAAAGAATTTATTGGGCGACTAGTTGTTACCATAGGTTTGCTCCCTATAGGTAAGGACTTGATTCTCCTCATTGGTGTTACTTTTAATGGAAAAATCAAAAGCTAGAAGTATGAAAAGATGATCCGTGAGGTAAGTTTTGGTTATCATGAATTCTCTTGTTGGTTACCAATGATATCCTGAAATAGAGAAGTAAATTTTAATGATGATAAGCCGAGATTAGACTATACACCCATGAAACTCAATGTTTAGAATTGTTTTAATTAATGGATTAATACTTTGAACTTGATGATGAGGTTTACTGCGTGCTTGAGTCTAGGAGAAAGTAATACCCAACATTCAGGCATCTTAGAATTCTTGTATCTGTATTATTTTGTAAAATTCACTCGAGTACATATAAATTATCCAGTAATTCTCAACTTATTTTTTGTATATTTTGCTCGGGACTAGCAAGATGCTGGTTGGGGGTTGTGTTGAGGGTCAAATATTGCATATGAGACCCCATTTATTGCTTGGATTTATGAGCATGATACTATTTAATGGTAAGATTTAATCGTGTTTGTGAGGCAGAGTGTATTTATGAGCTTGGACCAGAACAGGGTGGTAAAAGCTGAGATTTAATGCGCTGATGATGCCAAGGTAAGGGAAGTACAATAGGGGGCCAAGATCGACAAGTTTACACAGTCAGAGATCTGAGAAAACTGAGAAATTGAAGCTCAAGTGGCCTGAAACGCATCTAGAATGCAAGATTACAGGGTTTACACCATCCGTTCATCTCGAAACTACATACATGGCTTAAGGACCACAAATTAACTATACATGTAAAATTTGGCCATCGAAGATCTCAGTACGTGGGCCAATAGGAAGATCAGCCCATTAATCTTCAATTTGGGGCCCACCTGATATCTAGAACTGCCTTAATTTTAGTCCTAACGGTTTAAATAATATGAGAAACAGGATGGACGGATTGGATTTCTAAAAATCATCAAAGTGGGCCCTGTATATGCAGTGTGTACACACTGTACATAAACACCCACCGTGCATCATGCCAGCAGAAGGGTCAGCGCCGTGCTGACCGTGCCTTCCAAAAACGCGCCTGCCTTTCTAGCGCTGCGCTCGACCATTGTCCATTTTGCGAAACGCACTGGGGCCCACCTATGGACTGTACGACTGATCCAAGCCATCCATCGTGTAGACGGCCTCGAATACTACAAAACTATATTGCTACTTTGCAACCATGCGTGCACATGTGTGCGTTACAGAGGCCACAAGTGGACTGCCCTGCGACGTTCAAAATTAATTTTATTGTGATTTCTTCTCTGGGCCGCATAAATGGACGTTCAAATCATCCATTCTTGACTGAAATTTCATCCTGAATCCAATGGACGGGGTGAATTTCCTCAAAAACACTTCTGTGGGGCCCACCGAGCTACGCAGCGAAGAGGTGCGAAAGCTTTCGCACATCCATGAAAATCTGAATTTTCAGGTGGTTGTGGCCCACCATCTTTTATCATATGGCAGATTTGAACCGTCCATCATGTAGAGGACTCAAAAACATCCTAAGGGACTATGTTTCTTTGGAAATTGAGCGAGGAAAGTGGTAAGTTTTGAGGCACTGAAACTTGGATGCGGAAAGTTGCACTCTGTGTCTCGGTGCGACTCTACCACTGACTCCAACCTTCCAGCGGCTATAAAAGGAGGTTGTGGACGTGAGAGGGGGACATCAGCTCTGGGGTTAGACATGCAACAGAAGGGAGAGAGTAGAGTAGTAGAATTTATTTTCTTATTTCCTTGCTTGCTTTTGTTCAAGTCTGGCCCATTCATGGCCGGCTAAACCTCTTAGCTGGGGCTAAGAGGTGAAGCTTAGAGAATGATGAGAGACCTTACTTTATGCCTTTGATTTAATTTTAATTTATGAAGTACCTTGATTATAGTTTGATTAACGGGAATATTTTTAGTTTTTAATGGTCTGTTGTGACTGAAATTATAATGGGTCTGTAATAGCTTTGAGCATGTTCCTTTCCCTTTATGTTTTGACGTTCGGAAGCCCTGTTGTTCACCATCGTCTCCTGGGCATGGTCGGTGACGGTACCCTTCCTAACCTTCATACATGTGATTGGTTGGTAATTAGTTTAATTCTATTGTTTACTTTGTCTCATGGGCATGGTTTGGTGATGGAATCCATTCTAATTCATATACCTTTCATTTCTTGAAAACTATATCGAAGTAAATTCAGTCTTAATTTCCATGGTTACATTCTTCAACTGGATGAAGATGGGACTCTAAGTCCAGTTGAGTTCTTGAACAGGCATAAGATCTCCCTGATCTCTATGAGTGGATCCTCTGAATCCCTAGTCTCTTACCTCTGATTTCTCTATGTTTTAGATAATTATTTCACCATTATTCTTTAAATTTCATTCGGTTTAGATTTCATCTTAGTCTAGTTCTAGTTCTACTTAGTTTCAGATTACGTACAAGGTTCAGTCCCTTGGATTCGACTTCGGTCTCACTGAGTTTATTACTACATCACAACCTTGCACTTGGGGATTGAACAGAGAGTTCATCTTCACCTCGTTGGCACCCCTAATCATCTTCATGGCCCACTCCTATACGCATCATATGCATGCTTGGTTGAGGTATGATTGATCATGGTTGTGCCATTATGTAGAACATGTTGGTATCTCCCCGAGGGGTAGAGTTTTCCCCTCTGGAGCATGATGAATGCTTGAGATTAATGCATGGGTGATTGTGGGATTCACGCATCTGACATTTGCATAGCATGTAGATATCTGCCTTTATTTCATCAGGGCCTTGCCTTCAAAGAGATATTCGTGGATGGCCGTATGTGTGGATACCAGAAATATTAGTTGAGCATACCGGGTGCATAGGATGCCCATGGGTGAAAATTTCAAAACTTTCATGGTACGAAGGATCTGCTCCAACGCCGTAACCGGGTGGAATATATGAGCGCACGAGAACCTTATACCGTTAGGCCGCGACTCTCACTGTCGTATAGTCAGTTGGATAGGGGTGTGGCCTTACCTGCCTGAAATGAGGAGGCATTGCTAGGCTGAGTCTAACCAGCTCATAAATAGGTCCGCTACCATCAAGCCTTGTTGGTGATTGACTGTCCACGGGCGGGTAGTGAGGTCTCTTATGCTCGTTTAACTGTGCGGGGTCTATAGAGCCACAATCATTCAGCAGTGTAATGGACCCCGGTGATTTCCTTATGATTAGAAATATACTTGACTTGTGGTTTGGATATGAGCACTGGCATTACTTGCAACGCATTAGCATTGGCTGTGTAAGCCCCTTCATGTATTGCCTTGGTATGGCAAGCAGTACTCATTGCATCATATTCATGATAAGACTGGGTAAGGCTAGTGATATTCTCATTGATCATTCTTCTCTCCTTGTATCTCCTACTACTCTTCTGTGCATCATTATCACACACCTACACCACTCTCTAAGCTTCTATAAGCTCATGCACGATTGATGCGTGTAGGAGACTCTAGGCAGGCGTCGTAGTAGCAGAGCGTGGAGTAGAGTTGAGCAGTGAGGACTCCAATGTTGCTGATTTCTCTCTCTTTTCATATTACCTTATGTATGTTCTTTTGAACCTGATGTAAACTTGTAAAAGTTTAAATTCTTAGTAGATTTTGTGATGTGTACCTTTGTTATTATCAGATGTATTTGTTGTGATCTTGGGTATGCTCGTATTGGTAATGATCATACTGTTATGAAAAATCCTCCTTGTAAGATCATAGGATCGGAACCTGCCTCAAGAGCCAAGAATGGGGTACTACAGAGGTTGTTACGGCCAGAACCATCTATCGAGTTCCTTGTGATTCCGGTTACCGGGTCTGGGGCGTGACTAGCGAGCTATTAGGCACTGATACCACTTGAAAAGGCTGAACTAAGAGTCCTACAGGGGGGGGGGGGGGGGGGGGGGGGTAAATAGGACTACATGATAAATTAAAAAATCAAATGCGAAATTAGACAAATATAAAAAAAGATAGTACTTGAACAATCCCGTAAAGAAGAAATGAATAACAACCTCAAATGTACAAGTATGAAGAGGTTGATACAGATGTTGTTTTAAGGACAACATTACACCAAAAACTAATAGCTTACAGTAGGACAACCTGATTCCTAGAACAGTCAGTGTATTAAAATCTCAAACCGATATAGAGGAATAAAGAATAAAAAAAATAGCAAAGAAAATAACTAAGCTATTACAGCATTCTCACACTTGCATAAAAAGATTACAACATTCTCCACAAATGCACAAAAAGGAAATTACAACATTCACACAATGTCACAATCAATTATTCATCACAAGGCCAGAAATTATAGTGGTTCGCTTGTGTGTACACCAACTGTTTAGAAAAATAGCCACACAATAACTCCACTCCCAATATCCTCACACAGTAGATTATTTTTTTTTCAATCAAAAGGATCCTATATTCATTAACAAAAGGAGAGAAGAACAGGCATTCGGGCAGGCCTAACCTGAAACAGAAAGAGCCCGCCTATCATATCGACACAATAAGAATAACTCAAAAAAACCAGAGGGAAACCCTGCAGCGCCAAAGCCAAACCTTCACATACTTCAGCAAGATGTTAGATGTAACACCCCGATCCCCGAAACCCAAGTACACTACTCATTTTTCAAAAACCTAAGTGTTAACTTTCATCAGTGGCTCAAATTTTACATACATTTTTTTTCTTTATTAGAGTTGGTAAACTAGCAGAATAGAAATAAATCAAATATAAGAGGGAGTCCAAATATACATAACCAAAATTTCAAGTGGTTACCCGAAAACTTACAAACCAATGTCTTATCTTTTTATAAAACATGACAATACAAAATAAATACAAATAAAGTCAGGAATACAGAGTCGCAAGATCATCTGGCTCCTCCTATTCTAGATGAACACCAACATGCGCATCATCTGCGTCTCCTGCATACTAAATACGGTTTGATAACGTCAATGACTATCCTAGTGAGGTATACCCCTCGAGATTTATTGTATCATCAAGATATTTAAGAATAGTTATTAGGAGAAGTGTGTATAACAAATATTTTGCAATGATTATCTTAGTAATTAGATAAAGTTCATCAGATACGCATTCATTAAATAAATTCTACAAAGATAATCTTGTTTAAATGCATGGATACATGCACATGCTCACAGACTTGGAGATGCATATCCAGCTGGTAAAAAGGTCGTCCAAGGAAAACTATCTTCTTAGAAAAGTGCATAAAGGTACGCCCTAAGGATAACTTGAAAAGGCCGAGTTAAGAGTTCGGGGGGGTGAATAGGACTATGCCAAATTAAAAAATTAAATGTGAAATTAGACACATAAATAAAGATAGCACTTAAATGATCCCACAAAGTAGAAATGAATAATAACCTCAAATGTACAAGTATTGAGAGGTTGATACAGATGTTGTTCTAAGAACAACCTTACACAAAAAACTAATAACTTACGGTAGGACAACCTGATTCCTAAAATGGTCTGTGTATCAAAATCTCAAACCGATACAGAAGAATAAATGATAAAAAAAATAGTAAAGAAAATAACTAAGCTATTACAACATTCCCACACTTGCATAAAAAGATTACAACATTCTCCACAAATGCATAAAAAGAAAATTACAACATTCACATAATGCCACAATCAATCATTCATCACAAGGCTAGAAATTATAGTGGTTCGCTTGTGTGTACACCAACTGTTTAGAAAAACAGCCACACAACTACTCCACTCCCAATATCCTCACACAGTGGATATTAGCATTCACTAAGAAATAGGTTTTTCAAGGTTCACCTAAAACCTTCACAATTGTGCCTTTCAAGTAGGCTTACACAATTCAAAAACCCCACACTCTGAGTTTTCTAAATCACCTCAGATAAAAAAAAAAAGAAGAGATTTTTCCTGGTACAATCTCAAAAAAATCAAAAGAATAGATTTACTGAAATGTAAAATACTTATCTGGATATTCTCCTTTAATGTAGCCCGGTAGAACCAATTCAGAGTAGAAGTTCAACGTAGATGTTCAATGTCCACACTCACTTACGAAAAGGTTTTATGTTGTAAGTGATTTTTAAATTAAATCACCTTGGGATAGCTTGATTTGATTTTGATTCCAAGAAATGGAAAAACTTCAATCCCTTCTTCAAATAAGATTGGAATGTAGAATACAAAATCAAATGCAAAAAGCTAATTAAAGAGAATATTAAATGAGCACTAAATAGCTTAAGAATAATCACTAACTTATCTCTCAGAGTGGTGTCTTGATTTTGCTTGAATTGAATGAAAAACTTTGAAAATTGTGCTCTATCTATAAGTGTAGAAACTGCACACTCGATTGGCCCAGAGGTCAGCTCAGCTGGTCGAAGGACCAACAAACTTTTAAAAATTTGGACGTGATAAGATAAAATCGTTCCACAACTGCTCGAGTGGCCTGCACGACCGGTCGAGTCCTGCTTTCGACTGGTTGTGTGAGACCCAATTTAGTTGCTGGACTTTGAGTCGATCCTGCTCGACTGGTCGAGTAGTCTCCATGACTGGTCGAGGCTATAATAAAAAAAAATCTCAAAAATTAGTAACAAACCTTGGACTGGTCGAGGAAATTCTTGGACTGGTCGAGTCAGTACTAGGACTAGTTAAACATAGGCTAAGACTAGTCAAGAAACAACTTATACACTTATAAAGTGACCCAATTTAAGTATGCAATCAATATGACCTAATCTATGGTCAATTTAGGGTCATTCATACCTTATAAGCGATCTTTGAACATTGAAACATCTTTTACTTTGGTTGATAGTTGATTTTGAAGTACACGAAGCTTAATATCTTGACATACTTTAAATCTTGAACTTAAAGTATTTTAAAACTTTAACTTGATGTACTTTGAAGCTTGAACTTGAAGTACTTGACTTGTATTTCATCTTGAGCTTTGAGGTTCAAAGCAAAGTACTTTGTCTTAATGTAGATGAAGTTTTGAAAGCTTGAACTATCAGTTGATGTAATACTTGAACTCTTATACCTGTGATGCTTGAATTTCGAAATGGAACATCTTGAACTTGTACTTGAGTTGCATGATCTTGAATAAGAAGGTGAACTAAACAAGATACAGATTCCAAGAGATTTTGGCACTACAAAATTTGACAATCATACGAGCTAGAAAACATAGCACTTACAGAATTAGTTTCCCAGAAAAAATCATGCAACAATGACACCCAAGGTGGCCTAGCTTCCTGGAAGAGTACTTTATGTACACCCAAGGAAAACTAGACACCCAAAAAAACCCATACGACAAGGACAGCGCATGGTAGTCGAATGTATGCAACGAAAACTTAGGATCACTAGGTAAAATACTCTACGGTACAGCCCGTAGTGACCCAAGAAAATCCTGTGTCTTATATCGGCCACCCGGAAAAGTCCGCATGCCATGAAATGTGTAATTAGCTTAGCTATTATTATTCTAGTTGCAACCATCCAATTTATGTAAACTTTAGGCCATTAAAAGAGTTTGACATCCAGTATAGGCTAACAACTCAGTGTTACCTAACAAGTATGATGTTCCAAAGAGAATCTCCCCAACTAGTGGCCAATCATTGTCCAACAAGTGAAACTTACCATCGCGAAAACATACAAAAATGGTCCGTCAAAGCTACATGAGCAAATATTCTATCAAAACTGCAAGGGAAAATAATCCGTCCCAAGGATGCGATAAAAATGAGATTATCCCTAAAAATTACATAGGCACAGATGACTCCCAAGATGGTAATTCTGCAACAGACGTTCTATTTAATCTATTATATAAAGTGGCCACTAGTTCGGGGACTTCCAAAATTACCATCAAGTAAGTAATCATAAATTGTAAAATGAGTCATGTATAATCTCAATGGCACTTACACATGTAAAATGTTCATCTTAACTTAGAACAGAGGTAATTAAATTTCATTGCGCTTTAAAATGTTTAAATTTAAATCCAATCCATCGATCATCTATAAAGGACCAAAATCAACAAGAGAAATTCACCATTTAAGTAATCAATGATATAAACGTACAAAGATGAATAAACCAAGCTAACTATCAAGATATAGAAAAGCTTGAAGGGTGATCCTCACCTTAGAGTCGGGTTCACTTTTCAACACTTTATGGAATTCGTGCGGACAATTTAGGATCGAGTCCTATCATGAATTGTCAAATTGTACAATTAAGTCCAGATTTACACACTATCTATGGTTAAGATCATAAACTAGGTTTTGTATTACTGACGCAGGGATGAACGTGATGAGGTCGATCACCGTCTTCCTCAAGGATAACTACTCCGAATCCACGGAGCTTCTCTGGACTCCTCACAGAGACTTCTCGAATCCACGAGGAAAGAAAGCAAGAAAATAGAAATAATTCTAATAAATTCGAAATTGATTGATGAATTATTAAAAACGAGTTTACACCCCTTTAAATAAGGGAACCAAGCAACATGAAAGAAATCAGACTCATACTACAACTAAAACTCCTAGAATTCGCAACTTACTATAAATAGTAAACTTACTATTTATAGACGGTCACGATGTCTACTAGTGCGCAAGGTTTTCGGTCAAAAATAGTAAGTGTCCTATTTGGCTTCAACAAACCGTTCTCCTAATTATCCTAAGCACTTTTCATGTTGGACACAACTCCTAAAGCCCAACGGATGAAAAGTTATACTCAAACTAAAACTTACTATTTATAGTAAAAATAAAATTAAAACGAGGAAACGACCGTCGATCAGGGGGTTTTTCGCAAATCCGGGCTGCGCAACCCGGTGTAGCGGGTTGGTTGGCTAAAGTAGCTCGTTCTACCCCAAAATCATATATTTTACGTCGGATAACTCATTCCGGATTGTGAGATACGCCCGATCTAAGGTCCGATGGTCCGGATCACTTCTGTCGCCGACCGTGCCTTTTCTGATCCATCTTAGCCATGAAATTGTCCGCGACCCGCTCTACATTAATTACTTAGGTTTAGTTATAGGCATTTGGTCTAGGTTTAGATTTTAGGATTTGAACTATAATTAATATATAATTAAGCGTAATGTAAATAATATGGGTTACTACAAAATAGTTATTATCATAATGATATAATTAACAATAATCATTACGATGGTATTAAATATTAATATCTTAGAATGATAAATGAAATACTAATATTTAATCATTGAAATTTTATTCATAATAACTAATATTAGCATAAATAGTTCACTAATGGCTAATCATTTAATAATCATAATAATTATAGTAATGACAATTAATGGTAAATCAAAATTCTAATTTGGGAAAGATAAGTTGACTCACATTGGCCGACTCAGTAACTTAACTTAGCGATGGCATCACTCCCCTTCTCTACTATCTCCCTTCTCTTTCTCCTTCTTTCTTCATGTCCTCCTCCCTTTTTCTTTTCAGCTAACACCCGAAGTCAGCAACACATTAGTCTCCACTTGACTGAGTTAACTCAGTTCCGGTCGACTCGGTGTAGCAAAATCGGTAGCGGCTTGAGTCGCTTTCCCTTCCCTCTTTCCTTTTCTTTCTTTCTTATCTCTTTCAACCCCATGTCTAGCAGGATGGCTGGGTCAAACCAGACCCACCAGACTCAACTCAGCTCAACTAGGTGAAGATGGGTCGAGCCAGTGAGCCGCAACTCGAACTGAGTCAAGCTCGTCCTCCCTCGCCGATCTTCCTCCTCTTCTTCTTCATCATGCTTCCTTTCCTTTCTCTCCATCTCAACTGGAAAGATCTGGAATCAATCCAGATCTGGACTGTGACTCAAACCGACTCGGCTCGATCACAGCGAGTAAGATTTACTTGACTCGGCAGCAACCCCATGAAGGGAAACAACGCCCTTCACTCGCTTCTCCTTCTTCTTCTCTTCTTCTTCCTTCCACTTTCTTTTCTTGCTTTCTCCTCTCTTTTTGTAGCTAAGGTCCAGCAGTTGGACTCGACAGAACTTGTCCTGTCTTGCACAGACACGGACGAGTGGACTCGGCGTGGTGCGGCACCAGCAACGGCGCCTCTCTTTTCTCTCTTTCTCACTCTCTTTCTAGCTTTCCTTTTTGGGAAAGGGTTGCCTTAAAAGGCAGCCTCTTATAGGCTTTCCTAATCCTATTCAAGAGGTTTCTATCCAACTAATCGGCAGATTAGTTATAAGTTTAGTTGTATAAGCCGACAAGATATGAGATGATTTTATTGTATTCTAATAACATGGTTGCGATCGGACTGTATGGATCGACTTCTGGGACACTGACCCACCTAATGGACAACTTAGATCAGACAAAAGGGGCCCACTTGAAGGGGTTGGGTTCACCCAGCCAATGGAGAAGATACACTAGCCGTTAATGGTGGATTATCAATGGATGGTCAATCTCTTGATCCAATGCACCTGGATGGTCTGGATTTGCCCTAGTATCATTGTGGGACCCACCATTTAGAGAGATTTTCCCAAAAACTTGGTGGGTTCTGAGATTTTCGGTTGCGGCAATAACTCGAGCACTCACGAGTTTCTCGCTAGAACTCCATTTCAAAAGAGATGCTTTTGTCAGTTACCCTAGAATGGGTGTTGAGGATTGATTGGAAGGCTTCTAGAAGCAAACTGAGGGCTGAGATTGTGCCAGCAAATGAACAGCGGAGACTCTTTCTGACGACGGCTCTTTCTCTCTCTTTCTTTCGGGAAAACCTTAGCTTTGTAAGGCTAGGATTTCTTGGATGAATGGTCAGGATTTAGTGAAGAAAATCCGCGTGGAATGCCAGCACAACAGCGATACGAAATTTCCATATTCGGAAAGCCTCCGCACGAAGCTTGACTCATACTCTCCGTCATGCGCATGTATAAGTGTTTTAACACGTAGGGAAGGTCGGGTTCTAGTCAAATCTTCCTGTTGATCATGATGAACGGTTCGGATCGTCGAGTTGATTCGCGATGGTGGGACACTAAAGACGCCAGCGAGTTGTCGCTCGTTCAAATGGCCTTCGGGTGGTAAAAATGGAGGAAAAAGAGAGGGTTCTCTTTTTAGGATTGTAATCGGGTCAGCTCTATTTGATCGAGCTGACCGGTTCGGTGTTGCGCAGGTACACCCCGTTTATGTACACACGCTTCTAAAGATGGGGTCCACGTTAATGCTTGGGAGAAAACCATTCCATCCATTTACTTTGGAAGTTCCAGAGAGGCCCTCTGATCAAGGGTGGGGCAGATCGATGGCTCAAATAGGCCACACTAAGTGGTTTTATGCACTAAACCATGTGTTTACTGATCATTTAATTGTCAAATTGTACTAAAATTAGTTTATCAATGATCTCATAAATCCCCAACAACATTTAAAGAGGATTTAACTGTTAACTAAGGGTTAGTTAACAAGATAGTATGATTTAGGTGTGGATTGTTAAAGATGTGATGAACGGTGAATTTGGCATATCGAGCCCAATTTTTGAAAAGGCCGAGCTAAAAGCATTTCTGATATTAAATGTATAACCTTATCCCGGTCGAATCTACATCAATAACCGATGAATCATTTGGCTGGCGAATGAATTACTGAAATTGTTCGGGAGACATGGTCAAAGCCCGACTTCATCAACACTACTAGGATCCTAGAGGGGGGGTGAATAGGACTATGTCAAATTAAAATTTAAATGTAGAATAAGAAAGAACTAGAACAAGATAGCATTTATTAATCCAAAATAGCAGAAATAAATAGCAATCTCAAATGCATTAGTATTAAGAGGTTAATACAGATGTTGTTCTAAGGGCAAACTTACACTAAAAACTAATGGCTTATGGCTGGACAACCTAATTTCTAGAACGGTTTGTGTATCAAAGTCCCAAACCAATATAGAGGAATAAAGAATAAAACAGAAATTAATATCTACTACTATTACAACATTCACCACATGTGCAGAAAATAAATTACAATTATTCACCACAAATGCACAATAATAAACATTCACCACAACTCTAACAATTATAGTGGTTTGCTTGTGTGTATACCAACTGTTAGAAAACAGCAACACAACTACTCCACTCCCAATATCCTCATCCACGGAATATTGGTTTTCACTATGAAATAGGTTTTCCAAGGTTCACACAAAACCTTCACAATTGTGTTTTCAAAGGGTTACCACAATTAAAAACCCCACTCATTGAGATTTTCTAGCTATCTCAGTCAAAACCAAAAAGAAAATATTTTCTGGTAATCTTACAAACTAAATACAGAAAATTGAGATGTACTTATTTGCAGACTTTTCTTCTGATGAAGCTCGGTAGAACCAGTTTGATGTAGATGTTCAATGTCCAATCTCACATATGAAAGGGTTCTTAGGTCTAAATGATTTTTAGAAGCTATCTTGATTTGATTTTGATCTCAAAAAGGGTAAAATCAATATTCCTTTTTCAAAAGTAATAGAATTGAATAGAGATCACAAAATCAAATACAAAAAGCTATTAAAAGAATCTTAAATACTAACCAATTAGCTTCTCGAATATGGGGATAAGTTTCTTAAAGTTGTAACTTGAATATCTTTTAATAAATTGAAAAACTCTGAAAATCGTCCTCAATTTATAAGCAAAAATACTGTTCACTCGACTAGCCTAGTGGTCAGCTCAATTGGTCTAAAAACCAACAACATTTCAAAATTTCTGGCACGATAAGATAAGATTGTTACTCGATTGGTCGAGTGGGATCCAGAAATGTTGTTGGACTTTGAATTGAGCCTTCTCGACTGGTCGAAGAAATGTTGAAATGTTGTTGGAATTTAAGTCGAGCCTTCTCGACTGGTTGTGCATTGTTTACTCGACTGGTCGAGCAGTCTCCAGGACTGGTCGGGGGTCCAAAAAAAATTTTAAAAATTTACAACAAACCTTAGACTGGTCGAGAAAATTCTTAGACTGGTCGAGCCAGTGTCTGGACTAGTCGAACCATGACTAAGACTGGTAAAAAAATAACCTATAAAATTATCAAATGACTTATGATATAAATGTAAATTGCATGATCTATCCTAAAGTCAATATAGGGTTAAACAAACCTTATTTGTGAGATTGAATCATCACATATCATTCTCTTGATGTAGTTGAAGCATGAAGACTTGATCTAGTACTTACACTTCTTGATGTTGTTCTTGAGTCTCTTAATCTTGTACTTGAAGTTCTTGATGTTGTTCTTAAGTCTCTTAATCTTGTACTTGAACTTCTTGATGTTGTTCTTGAATCTCTTGATCTTGTACTTGAACTTTTTGATGTTGTTCTTGAGTCTCTTGATCTTGTACTTGAACTTCTTGAACTTGTATTTGAATGTAGGCAAGGATGACATGAAGTTGATCTTACAGTAACAGCTACAGAAGATACAGATTCCAAGAGGTTTTGTCATTACAAAATTTGACAAACCTAGGATCTATATGAGATAACATTTATAATTTTTATGATGGTTTAAGGTTAGGACCTTCCATAGTCTTAATTGAATGGTTTTAGTGATTTATTGGGCCGTCTAATCGCCACCTAACGGTCAATTTTATAACCTGATGGTTGAATTAAGAAAATCACGTGTTAGATCATTCCATATCTGACCCACATGGGGTCTCAGGTCTCCAAGAATTACTGGATTGGAATCTAACAGCAGTTTTAATGATCGAGTGGTCTCATGATGATGATCAAGTGGTTGATTGGCAACTCAAGGGTTGTGCATTCGAAGAACGATGGATTTGATGCTTTAGGTCCCAATAAATAGTGGACCTGATGATTTGATGGTCCAGCTATGAAAATTAGTGAATGGATGACTTGATTCATAGATTTTTTTTTTTATTTTATTTAAAAGAGAATTTCCATTAATGAGAAAATAGTTACAGATCCTAGGAAAAAGGACCTGGGGAAACTATCATATCAGGAAAAAACATGGAGAACCACACTTGGTACTACCAAACGAATGGAGATTGATTCCCCAAACCGTGCGAATCACCTCTGATTGCCCCCAGCCCCAGCTTGTCCAAGAAAAGAAACCTGTGAAGGCGTTGTGGAAGCTCGAAATAGCAGCTAAATGAGAAAGAGCTCTGAGCCTCACTCCCCAGGCGAGCTAGAGCATCTGCTGGAGCGTTTCCTTCTATGAAAACTTGATTCGTAGTTGAAGATTATTTATAGCTATCAGATTTAGGCTAGAATGAAGATGAGCGGTTCCATAAGTTAGGTGATCAGATAACACTAGAGTATTTAAAAGTACAGGGTTTTACAATCTACTCCCCTTAAAGAGAATTTCGTCCCCAAAATTCAACACTTCTATTATGAATGGGGTGAGGACTATATATCTACTTTGTAGCATTTCTAAGGATTTATTATATTTTCTATTTCCATTAATGTTGTATGTTTGTCTAGAGGTATTCCACTAACAACATAAAGATAAAACAGGGTTGTTACATTAGACCTCCTTGAGAGGATTCGAGGTTAGAATTTCCTGAATAGGGTTGGGCTAGGATCCATCTGGCAGTCCCTCCTCTAATGTGGATTCCTGCGGCAGCTTCAAGTTTCTTCTTCCTTGTTTGATGTATGTTTGTTTCCTTATGGTAGACCACCCCCCCTCAGAATATGGCAGTCCCTCAAATCCATATGATAGCCCCCTCACGGGTAGTGGTAGTCAGACCCTCACTTCAGAAGGATGTTAGACATCCCTGAGAGGATTCGAGTTCAGATTTTCCTGGAGGCTAGGATCCATCAAGTAGTCCCTCCTCTGATGTGGATTCCTGCAGCAACTACAAGTTTCTTATTCCTTTTTTGATGTATGTTTGCTTCCTTATGATAGCCCCCCCACCCCTCGGGTCATTTTTTTCGGGAGGGCGCCTGAATGTGTCCAAGTGCTGTACAGTTTAAAAGCTTAAATGAAAGAGATTCTGTTAAAAAAAATAAAATAAAATTTCCTCATCCCAATACATTGCGTGCTCTTCCAACAACCCTCTCCAGCACCCAAGTTTACTCAACTCTTTAACATCACATGCTAGGACATCTTTCTTCTTTGACATTCCAACTTCTCACTTCTCTTCTCCCGCTCAGTAGGTCCTCACAATGACAATTGATTTTCTCCTCCTGGCGGCTTGGGAACAGTTCTTGGTTGCCTTTCTAGTCCTCTAGCTCTAATATACCATAATGATATTTAAGATTTGGAGAACCAATCATCCATTGAATTTCATGGACCCATTGCTATTTATAGATAAAAGAGAATAGAGATATAAATGCTTATTTACAACAACTTTCAGATAAATCAAAATGAGTTCTTACTCCTACAGCTAACTCTCAAAAGAGATGGAGATGGTATGTTAACAAACATTACCATCAAGGAGAAGCTTCATTCTTGATGTCACCAATGCCGAGCTTGGTTTTGAATCCACCATGTTAGAATGATTAAGATCCATAGATTTTTTTCCTAGAAAGGTGGGAGCACATGTAACTTTGTTGAAATGATAAAGGTTGCACATAATTTAGATGATCTGTAGATTATTTTGATTGTGATAAAAGGCCGAATTGTTCCCTTTGCATGTACATTAAAGAAGAAGTGCAGGTCACTGAAGGCGTTCTTATCAAAATCTTATCCAAATTCAAAAATAAATGACTCAACATCTTCAACATTGCTTCTTGTTAAAATAAGATCATCCGCATACAAATGTATGATAAGACATGATGATTTCCACCAATGAATGAACATCAAGAAATCAACCTTGTTGTTAATGAAATATTCTAGAAAAGGAAAGAGAAAAAAATGAAATCGATTGTAATAAGGAAGTGGATAAAGCATTGAAACTGGGCATGTAGGGCCAATTTGATACCAGAACTGTGTGGAGCTTGCAAACATGTGTAAGAAAGTCTTTGTTTAAGAAGTTTGATCGTTGCTCCATATAAATCATTTTTAAAAGATTGACAGGTAGAACTGCATTCTTAACATCTAATTGGTAAATGGACCAAGATTGTTAAACCGCCATGGTAAAAAGATGTTGATAGTCATTGGCTTGACAACCAGGCCAAATGTCTCTTTGAACACTAAGCTAGCTTGTTGATAGTATCAACTGGAAGGATGCATGTTTTGTAGCGCTCATGGGAACCATTGACCCATTCTTTGATTTTGAACACACCCTTGCAACCAAGAATCTAGGCGGTGGGCAATACTAGTAAAAATGTCCATGTCATGGTGTTGACTAATGTGTTGAATTTGTCCATCATAGCCGCATGTCATTGTGGATCCATAAAAAGTGAGGTTCATAATTTGGTAGTTTAAAGACCTGATCAAAGCGGTAGTGTATCTGTTCAAAGGCGGGAGTATCCCTAGAGCATTTATGGTATCCCTCATCTGCCTAGTCCCCAAATCTTCAGCCCGGCAAGGTTTTTCGATTTCCCGCCAATCAGCCTTTGTAACTCGGTTCATAAAGTTTTCTCCAAGATCATTGCTGCCAGATTAAGCAAAGTTCTACCAAAGCTCATCTCCCCAAAATAAGGGGCCTTCATCAAGGTCCGTTTTATAACCGAAAACATTTCCCTCGCTCAAGAGATCTTTAGAAAAATTAATAGAAAGTTTCACAGTGGCAACACAATGCTAAAATTAGATATAGAAAAGGCTTATGATAGGATGGATTGGGGGTTTCTTAAGCAGGTCCTAAGTCAATTTAGATAAATTTAGTGAGAGATGGGTGACTTTGGTTGAGAAATTTTTGGATAACAACTGGTTCTTAGTGCTCATCAGCGGAGAAGCATTAGGTTTTTTCAAGTCTTCGAGAGGGCTCAAACAGGGGGACCAGTTATCGCTTTGTCTCTTCATCCTGGCAGCAAAGGTCTTCAGCAGGGGATTCAGGTTGATCGTAGGCCGTGGCTTTTGCCATACCCTCTCATCACTCACTTGCTTTATACCGATGATACCTTCATGTTTCTAAAAGGGGGCTACCCTTCGCTGAGAGTGATGAACGAGTTTCTGGAAGCGTACCAAGCCTCGTCTGGTCAGAAGGTTAACAACACAAAAGCTCCTTCCATTGTTCAACCAAACTGCCCTAAGGAAGGGTGAGGGCCATAGAGAGGTCCTTGGGGATCTCCAAGTTTGCCGTAAGGCCTCTCTACCTGGGTGTGTCGATAGTAAAGGATAGGGTTAGGAGATCTTCTTTCCAACCAATGTTGGATAAAATGGCCGCTCGGATCAATGGGTGGAATGCAAGATGTCTATCACAGGCTGGCAGGGCGACCTTATAAACCATGTGCGCAGTGGCATCCCCGTTCACACTATGGCAACCTCTCCCCTCCCTACGCAGGTTCTGGTTGAGATGCAAAGGGGCTTTACATTTTTTTTGAGGGATGGTTAAAAGGCAAGAGGAATTTGCACTGGATTAGTTAGAAGAAGATTGCATGGCCGAAAAGCGAGGGAGGCCTGAGTATCAGAAAGTTGAAAGAGGTTATGAAGGGCCTTCGGCTAAAGATGGTGTGGGTTGTGAAATTTGGAATTGAAGAAAGTCTGTGGGCAATGTTCATGCGAGCTAAACACGATGGCAGCTTGTCAAGCATAGGAGTAAGTGGATCTACGACTATCTCTTCCCCTCTTTGAAAAAGCATTTTGAAGTTGCTCCCACTGCTAGATGAAAGAGTGTAGTTGTCACGCCCCAAACTCAGAAATCGGGCTCACAGAATTTTCGATCGCCGAATCCGGCGCCGACAGCCTCCGTAGAACCCCATTCTCGGCTCCTAGCTCCCATTCGCCAGGTTCCGATCCTGGGATGCTACGAGGAGGATTTTGTATGTCAGTCTGATTCGTAATAAGCATAACCAAAGGCATAACCCACAAACAACAACCAAAAAATCCATTACATTTTCACTATGATCAAAAACTTTACAAGTACAATGGGCATAAAGGGAAATACAAGGGTAAATAACAGAAAAACTCTAAAATGATCAGCAACGTGCTCCTGCCTCAACGCTGCTGCGATCCAACATCACCTGCACGCAACGGTCGTGCATAAGCTTACAGAAAGCTTAGAGGGTGGTGAAGGTGTGTGCTCAAGGTAGTAATATGTACATGCAATGTCAGAGTGATGCGGAATATGCAAATGGAAACATAATATCATGAGCCGTACCAAGGCTTATGCGATACAAGACACGAATGGTATCGGCCATCCCAAGGCCATGCAATGTACAATGCAACTCAAGCATACAGATACTCATCAATGTCCACATGTCAATACAGCTCAAAGTATGGAATATCACCGGGGTCTAGTACACTCTAAACCAGATTGCCGCCACATCGCGCGCAATAAGGTAAGTGGAAGAGACCTCACTATCCGTCTGCCAATATCGGGCGCGACTCGTCGATAGCGGACCCATTCCTCGAGCTGGTCAGACTCAGCCTAGCATTGCCCCCTACACTCGGGCGAGTAAGGCCGCACCCCCTTCCAACCGACCACGACACAGTGGAGAGCGTAACCGTCTGGTATTCGGCACTCAACGCTCATCTACCCACTCGGTCTAGACGTTGGAGTAACCTCTTGGTACCATAAGGGTTTAAGGACTTTCACCCAGGGATATCTATAGTACCCCATGTAGAACAAGTATTTCCGGGATCCAATCCTGCCAACCACGATGCGTCTGTGGAGGCTACGGCCCTGATGTCGCTAGGGCGTGTAATAACCATGTCACACAAATGCGGAATGCATAAATCACGCTATCCAGTCATGCAACTAATCTTGCGCATATCGTGCGCTCATGTAGGGCAACACCGCCTAACCGGGAGCCCATAGACAACCTGCCCGAAGGCATATGCTATGATCAGTCAATCCTCATATCAAGCATACATATGATGCGTATGATCATGGGTCATGAAACTATACTAAACATGTTATATAAAATGAATTATCTTACTATGCAGATGGGCCTGGACGGTCGAAATACAACAAGTACGGCCCAGTAATGGGCCCTAAAGAGAGTCGTAATGTGGACGTCCAACCATCATTACACTCGCAATGTGGACGTCAAACCAACATTGCTTCCCAGGCACAATCTTCTTAACGTCGCTACATAACCTGTATTGGGATTACACATTGCAATGGACCTTAGGTTCATCCCATTGGCCTTACACATGTATCAAATGGGCCATGTCTTATGGGCCTTTTATTCATCAGATGGGCCATATAAATGGGCCACACCAATGGGTCTTATGTGCATTGCAATGGGTCAAAACCCGAGGGCCTTGGATTACATCAAATGCTTAGTCTCATGGGTCTTATATAAGACCAATGGGCCACACCAATTGGTCCCTATATGTAGATCAAGTGGGCCTCAACCCATAGACCTAATCATAAATTCAAATGGGCCTAAACCCGTAGGCCTTACATGTATCCAATGACCTACCTCCATGGGCTTTAAATTTTAACAAAAAGGGGTCCAATTACCTGGGCCTATAAGTACATCAAATGAGCCTAGCCACATGGCCTTAGATCATATCCATTGGGCCTAAAACCATAGGCCTTAAATATCAAGTTAAGCCCATAGGCTTTACATATCAAGTGGGCCTAAGTTCTTGGGCCTTACATGTCAAATTAGCCTAAGCTCATAGGCTTTACATATCAGGTGGGCCCAAGTTCATAGGCCTTAGATGAATCAAATGGGCCTAGCCCATAAACATTTCATAAATCAAATGGGTCTAACCCATAGCCCATTTGTAAGGCAAATGGGCTTAACCCAAAGGCCTAAACAATTCAAATGGATCGACGGTTCGGATGCATCATATGCATCATAGTGGGTCCCACTGTCCAGTGGACAGTGCTAATAAGGCACATATGTCACAAGGGGGCCCCACCGTCCACTGGACGGTGGCGTACAACACATATATCCTGGTGGGAGTCCACCGTCCACAGCCGGTGGACGGTGTATTAAGACACATACATTAATGGTGGGGTCCACGGATGTGGCCCACCATGATACCCAAATGCCATCCGGACCATTCATAAGGCCTCTCGGGCCTAGGTGGAGGGAAAACAAAAATTTCAGCTTGATTCAATACGTCCGTGGGCCCCAAAATCCTTTCAGCGGTAGGACTCAATTCACACTGTTTCGAGTGGTGTGGGCCACCAGAGTTTTGGATCTGTTTCATCTTTGGAGGGAAACCACCAGAAGAGGGGACCCACCACCTGACCGGCGTGGATCAAACATATGCATCATGGTGGGGCCCACGGCAGCAGCCGTGGGTGGCCGCTGGATGCCCGCCCGCCAACGCGCAGGCCTGCTGTTGCGTCAGTGGCAGCAGGCGCTGCCTCTTTTCTTCTTCTTTTTCTCCTTTTTTTTTTAAAAAAAATATTACATGTGGGGCCCACACCTTGAAAATCCACACCGCCCGATTAATTCTAGGGCCCAAAACTGCCGTAAAAATCTAAGGGGTTGACCTTCAATTGGCGTGAATAAACGACCAGATGGGCCCTAAAAACCTTAGAAGGGTAAAAGTATCATTTTCTCTGGTATGGCCCGCCTGATCATCGAATTGAACCCATTCCTTGGCTCAACGCCTAAAATGTTATGGGAAAGAGGGTGGACGGCTTGGATCACACTCATACATTAAGGTGGGGCCTGTGCAAGTGGGCCACCAAAAAGCCCCCCTTTCATTCTTACTTTTTTTTCTTTCCTTAAAAACGTCCAGCGTCCCAGACGCTGGACGGTGTATTATAAAAAATATATATTTTTTTTTTACGATGGTGGGCCCTGATGAAGTGGGCCCCCCACTGATGGGTGGCATGGGAGCAACGGCCAAGGTGGGCCCCACTTGAGAAAAATCAAATATCTCAAAGTGGGATCCATTCAAGTGGGCCACACCATCCTTTTGCAATAAAAAAAATAAAATAAAATAAAATAAAATAAAATAAAATAAAATAGAGAGAGAGACATGGAGAGTGGAACACGGCTTGTGATGGAGGGTCCCCGTCATTATGGGCCCTCGCTTGCAATGAAACATACAATAAATGGATCCCTTGCACATGGGACCATTAGAAATGTAGATCAACGGTGGAGATCCATTCTCCACCGATATGGACGGTCTAGATGACCTTTCTAAATGAAAATAAATATCATGATGGGGTCCATGGAGAATGACCCCATCATGGAACGATCATGATGATCCAAGTGGTCCATCGGCCACAAATAAGGGTCCCAAGTGAGATCCACACCATTGATCGGTGGGCCTCACTTGGTCCACCATAAAAATAAGAAAATCTACCCTATATAAGCACCCACCGTCCGATCTTTTCACTCCTAGAGGTTCCTTGGCACCATAGCTTAAACTTCAACGGTTAAGATGAGGAATGGAGGGTTGAGATGGAAGATTTTGGGGTAGGAAGGTGGGCCACTTGGAGCTTCAGGACTTTGGAGAAATTCCATACGTATGGAGCCCTTGCAATTTTTGTTGCTTGGAAGTTTTGGAATGAGAAAGAGAGAAAGAGAGAGAGTGATGTAAAGGGAGAGAGAGAGAGAGTGATGGATGGATGGGTGAGTGATGGTGGTGTAAGAAAAACTTGACTTTTTTGGCCTTTTGTGTAAGAAAGGTATGGGTTGAGAAGACTTTGTTGGCTTTTTGTGTAAGAGAGGTATGGGTTTGGGAGACTTTTGTGGTTGCTTGGGAAAAGGGATGGAAGTGATGTGTACTTGACATGTGATGGCTTGATGGGTGATTGATTGATGGGATTGATGTGATTGATGTGACACATCGTTGAGATTCCCTTGGTTTTCGCAACGCGCGGCGTTTTCTCGCACCGAACGTTGGCCCATATCTCTTGATCAGGGTATCGCCTTGGCGCACGAATCGCGGTATCGGAACCGCGGCGACGGTGCGGTCGCTATGGTATTGGTCTCGGGTTGAGTCGACTCGGGTTGTCGGCACATGAATCAGGGTCGCGCGTCGATATCGATTAAGGGTCGAAAGTTGCCGGAATTCGACCGGTAAGACCGCGGAAGTGTACGGAAAGGTACGGACCAAGATACGGGTCTTACAGTAGTGGCTAGTAGGCTAGGGTGCCTTTGGCACATGGACTGGACAGGGGTTACATCCGTTAGAGTAACGAGTTGAAAGGCCGATTCTAGATGGGTTTTTGTCGCTAAAAGTGCAGGATTTCCTTGGTGCTGAGGGCCTCCTTCCCCTATCGTTGGTTCCAGGTTATCTTCCACAAGAAGTGCTAGATCACATCTTCCAAGGGGGTTTTTGCACATCGAATGAAAGAGACCCTTGCATATGGCCTCTCGAACCTTCAGGTAAGTTCTTGGTGAAATTGACTTAGGAGCTTTGTAGAGAAGGTGGGCAGTGTAGGGGTTACGCTAAATGGTTGTGGCACTAAAAAATGCCACCCAAGATCTCCTCCTTTATTTGGAGGCTGATGCAAGGGGCCATCCCAGTTGAAAAAAGAGTCTAGATAAAAGGGGTTATGTTATTGTCTAAGTGTGTTTGCTGTGGGGATGAGTCGGATCAGCGACCTACCATGGAATCGTTGAACCACCTCTTCATCAGTGGTAGTATAGCTGTGAAGTTATGGCGTTAGGTCGGGATAATTTTTGGTATGATCCTCATGGGTGACCGATCGGTTTAGGAAAGAACGAGCCAATGGTGGCTTGTGCCATCTCCGAGAGAAAACATAAATGTGTTGCGTGGGCTAGCCCCATGTCTGATTCTGTCAAAAATTTAGAAAGCCAGAAATGCCATTAGATTCAACAGCAAGGAGGTTTCGGCTGCTGGCCTGATAGCTCAAGTTCAGTGGTGGCTTGTGCGGTTTAGTAAGGGGATTCCATCTCCCAGAATCTTATCAATGGCCAATCGGCGGACCCTCACGGTGTTGGGGGTTACAACTATAAGTTCTCCAAGAAAAGAGTATGCTCTAGGGGAGTGGGTTAAGGCAGAAAAGGGTAGGGTTAATTGAATGTGGATGGGTCAGCTAGAGGGAGCCTGGGGATTTCAGGAGGTGGAGGTATTTGTAGAGGGGAAAAATGTGACATCCTTTTCGCATTCTCTATAGGGTATTGGGTGGGTTCCAATAATAGTACAAAGCTGCAAGTGGTGTATGATGGCCCCACCCATTACTTGAACTAAGGGCTATCCAAGGTAGTGGTTGAATTAGACTCCAAGTTTGTGGTGGAATCTCTAAATTACCTATCCCAAACTGCTTGGAACTGGTGATATTAGTCAACCAAAATAGAAAGACTGAAGAAGAGGGGGGCAAATTCATTTTGTTCATGTCCTGAGAGAAGGTAATGCCTTGGTAGATGGGCTAGCCCGTTTGGGGAGTGAACTTCGGGAAGCCTCTTCTTCCGATAGGTTTCGTACCTCCCTCTCCTCGTTCAAGGGCTCCTCTTACTAGATAAAGTGGGGTTGGATTCTATCAAAGAATCCAACATGAGGGAGTATTTGGCTCGACCCTGGTCGCCTTGTAGAGGGTTTATCATAGGCAGCCCTAGGTTTTTTTCTAGTCTTGGGGCAGCCCGAATGTCTATTGTCTTGTATAGTTCCCATCATGAAATGGAATTTTTCTCTTTAGAGAAAAAAATTTGCCCGTATATCGCCCATCGCACTCTACTAGAGTATCACAGTTCTTAGTACTGGCATATAAACTCTATAGCCTATGTTACTATGTATTACATACTAGGAAAATGGGCTGGGCTAGGTTAGGCTATTCATCATTAGCGCTAAGTTAGAACGAAAAGTGAGACTAAATTTCAAGCCCTTCCTTAATAGCTCTTATCTTAACACAGTTGCAATGCTACTTTCAAATTGTTATTCTATTATGTTATTTTATCTTACTCATTGCAAGATCTTCAAATAGTATTTCTGAATCCTATTCTTATATCTAGTTCTATAGTTTAATATATTTTAGGTTCCTTTTTCTTAAAGAAATTTGATTGTCTATGGATTTTAATTATTTTAGTTTTCTTTGATTGGTTTATTTGTATTTATTTAGTTTATTTTTAGGAGATTAAGAGCATATTAATATATTACATTGATTATATTCAAATATCACAAGAAGATAAGTTGGTAGTTATGAATGTAGAAGAACGAATTCAACAACCTGCAACATGCCAATGTGGGCAGGTATGTACGAGATCCGAACCGTTCATCTTTATGAATTTTCATTCACTTATAACCACAATTCAAAATATGGGCTGATACGAGATCCAAACAGTTCTTTCAATAGCCTCTACATGGCTCTCACCCCTTACATCCCCCTGTATCAGGGCCCCATCCCTGGTAGGTTTTCCCTTAAGGGATGCAGGCCACAAAGTAGATCTATCCCCTTATTTCTCCAGAGCAGGGAAAGAGACGGAGATCTGCAGATCAGATTTGCAGGAAGAAGAGGAGGAGGTAGATAACTCCTCAACCATGCCGGGTCCCCATCAGCTAGATGTCCTAGTCAAGGAAGGGCAGTTATCTGTAAAGGATCATCGAGCTTTAGTGGAACTGGATCGTTACCGAGGGGAGGCCAGGACGTTTAAGAAGCTTATCCCTAGAAAGAGAGGAGTGAAATCTGCCCAGATAAACTCCCTATACATTTCATCCAGGGGAGAGTGGATGTCCAAGTTGAGATGTTTGAAGAAAAGGGTCATGTCAAATGGAGTTTCACATGATGGATAAGATCCTTGTGTGGAACGTCCGAGGGGTAGGAAATTTGTCCACTATCAGGACTCTTAAGAGGCTTATTAATACTCACAGCGCATAGATCGTATCAATCCTTGAACCCATGCTCAGGGAGTCTAAAAGGCTAGCTATTGGGCTCAAACTGGGATTTCACTCCTTCTCCAATGGAGAGGTTGGAGGGAAGATTTGAGTATTTTACAAAAATATTCCAACCATCTCTATCCTCTTCAAGTCTAGCAAGATCCTTTTGCTTGTAGCCAACATTCATCCCCTCCAACAGCCTATCACCCTGTCCTTTGTTTATTCTAGCTGCAGAAGGGTCCAACTTAAGGCCCTTTGGGAGGACATGGCATCTCTATCTCGGTCAGTGTAAGGTCCATGGGCCCTAGGTGGGGACTTTAATGCAGTTGTAGATGTCTTAGATAGGAGGAGTCGTAGGTCCTACGACAGTGGCAGTTCCAGCAAGTTCTCTGATGAAATTAACACTACGGGTCTTCTAGATGTAGGCTTCCTTGGGAACTCCTTCACCTGGTCCAACAATCAGCAGGGCCTCGCCAGGGTGTGGACTAGATCGAATAGAGTCATATTTAATCCTTCTTGGAGAAGTTCCTTTCCTTCCTTCCAGGTTAAGCACCTAGCCTGTGCCAACTCAGACCATGCTCCTTTGTTGATGGTCTTTTCTCAGCAGCCCATTACAGGTCAAAAACCTTTCTGCTTCCAACGTATGTTGTTCCAACAAGATTCCTTCCTTGCAGTTGTTAAGAAAGCATGGCCCATGGAAGGTGACCCGCAACCTATGTCTAACCTTCTTATCAAGCTGAAGAACGTCAATAATCAGTTAAAATCTTAGAATAAGGAAACTTTTAGAAACATTTTCTCTCTTGGTAGGAATGCGGAGAAGTCCCTTGTAGATATTGAAGACAATCTTCAGCAGCGTGATGCTTATGAGGAGTTGGTCAGTCCTTCCCATCTAGAGCTTATTGAGGCAAGAGCTAACCTGTCTCGTCTGGAACTTATTGAAGAGATTTTTTGGAAGCAAAAAGTTAAAACAGTTGATTGGAAGAAGGAAACAGAAACTCTAAGTATTTTCATGCTTAGGTGACTGAGAAAAATAGGAGAGTGATCAACAAATCTATTAAGTTGGAATCAGGGCAGTTGGTGGAATCTCAACCTGAAATTAAGGAAGCAACAGTTAGGTTTTTCCACAAATTGTTCTTGGCTGACACAGTGGGCCATGATAGTGAGCTAATTTCAGTCATTCCTGAGCTGGTATCTCATGAAGAAAACATTTAGCTAATAGCCCCGCTGTCCATTCTAGAAGTTCAACAGGTTGTCTTTGATCTCCCCGAAGATGGAGTGGTAGGTCCAGATGGGTTCTTAGGTACTTTCTTCTCAGGCTGTTGGGACATAGTAGGCCATGATCTCCATAGGGCCGCCTCTTCCCTATTCCAAGGGGGCTCTCTGCCTAGGGCAATCTCTGCCTCCCTCATTTGTCTGATCCCCAAAATAGCGTCCCCGAAGAAATTTCAGGATTTTCACCCTATTAGTGTTTGTAATTGCGTTTACAAAGTCTTCTCCAAGATCATAGCGGGTAGGCTGAGCCAAGTGCTTCCAAAGCTAATTTTCCATGAGCAAGGGGCTTTCGTTTAAGGCCGCTCTATCTCAGAAAACATTACCCTCACCCAGTAACTTCTGAGGGAATTAAACAGAAAAGTCAGAGGAGGTAATTGTTGATTTACGGTGCTTATTAATGGAGAAGTTGGGGGTTTCTTCAAATCAATAAGAGGGCTCCAACAGGGCGATCCGTTACATTAACAAGCCTATTCATTTTAGTCTCGGATGCTCTTAGCAGATGATTTAAGAACCTTATAGCTAGTGGCTCTTATCTCCCCTTCCACATGCCTTAGGGCTACTTGTTGGTTTCCCATCTCCTTTTTGCAGATGATACTCTACTAATTCTCGACGGTAGCTTGAAGTCGATCCGTGCTACAAAAGTTTTTCTTAAATCTTTTCATCACGCGTTAGGGAAAAAGGTCAACTTTTAGAAAAATAACTTCCTTTGTTGGAGTCGTCTTCCCCCATCTAGGGCCTCCTCCATCCAGAGATTGCTAGGGATGACTAGAGCCTCGTCGACTCTCACCTATCTGGGGGTCTCGATTATAGTGGGGAGGAGCAAAAAAGAAGCCTTTCAGTAATTGATTGACAAAGTAGACAGCTGCATCAGAGGTTGGCAGGCTAGATGTCTGTCGCAAGTGGGTAGGGCTTTGCTGGTGCAACATGTATTAAGAGGAATCCTGGTTCACACGCTGGCAACTGTGCACATTCCAGCTGCGATCTTAAATGCTTTAGAGAGCCGGTTTGCAAACTTCTTTTGGGGCTGGGTCGAAGGGAAGAAGAAGCTCCATTAGTGGAGTTGAAATAACATCGCGCTGCCTAAACTCGAAGGGGGCCTGGGGATTAGGAAGCTCTCAGATGTCATGCAGGCCCTCCGCCTTAAAATATCCTGGTCAGTTAAGGTCAAGGAGAATCGGAGCTTGTGGGGCTCCTTTATGAGAGAAAAGTATAGTGCAGATCCAAAGCCTTATGGTCAGCTCGACCATGTAGGAGGTCCAAAGTGTTGTTTCCTCCATATTCTTGGATGGGGCCCCCCGTCCCTAATGGATTTTCGGGGAGTTTCTTTAAGGCATGCTGGAGCATAGTGGGGGAAGACATTTATAAAGTAGTGGTTAACCTTTTCCAAGGAGGGAGCATTCCTAGAGCCTTCACTTCCTCCCTGATTTGTCTCATTCCCAAAGTTACCAACCCCGTCTCCTTTTTTGATTTTCGGCCCATTAGCCTGTGTAACTGCATTTACAAGATCATGGCTAAGATCATCGCCTCTAGGCTGAACCTATTGCTACCCTTACTCATTTTTCCAGAGCAATTGGCTTTTGTGAAAGGTAGGTCTATCGCGGAAAGCATTGTCCTTGCCCAAGAGATGTATAGGGATATCAATAAGAAGACCCAAGGAGGTAATGTTAAGCTGAAGCTTGATTTAGAGAAGGCCTATGATCGAGAAGAGTGGAGCTTCCTTAAGCAAGTTCTTAATCAGTTCGGCTTCTGTGACTCTTGGATTGAGATGGTTGAAAAATGCTCGACAAACTGCTGGTTCTTGGTCCTGGTTAATGGGGAGGTGACTGGGTTTTTCAAGTCTTCGCGGGGATTAAGACAGGGTGACCCATTATCTCCAAGTCTTTTCATCCTAGCGGGTGAGGTTCTTAGTCGAGGTTACAAAGCACTGATTTCCAGAGGGGATTGTAAGCCTTTCAAACTCAAATAAGGGTGCCCAGTTGTGTCCCATTTGCTATTTGCAGACGACACTCTTTTATTCCTAAATGAAGGATTACCCTCCTTGAGAGCCATGAAGGCTTTCCTTGAAGAATTTCAGTCAATCTCGGGCCAACGGGTCAATCTCGGTAAAAGCTCCTTCTTGGCTTCTGATAGGCTCACAACAGCTAGAATTAGGGGCATGGAAAACTGTCTGGGCATCAAGCTTGCTTCTTCTGATCTGACTTATCTGGGGGTCCCCATTTCTCGTGGCAGGGTCAGTCGGCTAACTTTTCAGCCGTTGGTTAACAAAATTGAAATGAGAATTAGCAGGTGAAAGGCCAGATTCCTGTCCCAAGCTGGGAGGGCCACCCTCATTCGTCATGTTTTGTGTAGCATCCCCATTCATACGTTAGCTACATCAAACGTTCTAGTCAACATCCTCGACTCGCTTCAAAGGAGCATTTCTTCATTCTTCTGGGGTTGGGCTAACGAGTCTAAAAAGCTACATTGGGTTAGTTGGAAGAGGATTACTATTCCTAAGACCGAAAGTGGGCAAGGAATTCGCCCGCTTAAAGATATCATGAAGACATTCCAGATCAAACTTGCTTGGTCCATCCGTTTTGAAGCTGAGAACAGTCGGTGGGTGGATTTGATGAAGGCCAAACATCAGAGAGACCTGGTTCACTTTTCCCCTGGTCTAGCCACGGCCTCGGTTTGCTCTCCGATGTGGAAATCTGTTAGGGACTGCCTCCCCCTGGTTGATAGGATTGCTCAGTGCAGGATCGGGCAAGGAAATGGGAGTCTTTAGTGGGACAACTGGTCCAATCTAGGCCCACTCCATCTTCTTGCCTCTAGTGCCATCCCTGAGAGGCTGTGGGATATGCAGGTTAGGGAATTTCTGGGCCCTCATGGCCCCCTCCCTCTGTCAGCAATTTTCTCTTTCCTCCCTCAAGAGGTTATTGACCACATCTTCTAAGGAAGTTTTTGCACGAAGGAGCTCCCCGACTCGCACTTTTGGCCCTTGGATCCATCAGGTTCGTTCTCTGTTAGGTCCGCCTGGGGTGTGGTTCACCCTTCTAGGCCAAGGAAGGGCTGGGCTCGTTGGGTTTGACATCCAAAAATCTCATGCTTTGTGTGGAGAGTCCTCTTCGGTGTTGTCCCTGTGGACTCCAGAGTGCAGGACAGAGGAGTTTATTTAGTCTCCAAATGCGTGTGTTTTACGCCAACTTCATCTATGGATCCTTCGACAAAATTTATGACCCGCCTCTTCATTCATAGCACTCTTGCCAAAGCTGTATGGAATCACTTTGGAGCAATGCTTGGAATTTAAATCGGGGCCAACCCCATAGTGGAACCAAGATTGTATGCGTGGTGGAGTGCCTACACAGTATCAGGCAAGACGTCTATTGTGCAGGGACTTCTTCCCCTGTTCATCATTTGGGAAACCTGGAAGGCAAGGAACAAAGCAAAATTTGAAGGAAAGGCGGCCCTCCCTTCAGAAGTTATTTTCTGAGTCGTTACTTGGCTCAAATTCATCAGCCAGGCGTATACAGCTTGGCCATGTCATTCGTCTGCTGAATGTAAGGTGATGGAAACTCTAGGTATTGTCCTTCCTAACTCGTACAAGAAGGTCTCAGTTTTGGTTAAATGGATCCTCCCTGTGGGGGATTGTTTCAAGCTTAATGTAGATGGGTCCAGCAGGGGAAACCCAGGTACTTTAGGGGGTGGAGGCATCTGCAGAGGGGTGAAAGGTAAATTTTACTTTGCTTTTGCTATCGGGTATGACGTCGGCTCCAGCAATATTGCAGAACTCAAAGCCATTTGGGATGGTCTGATGTTGTGTCGACAGCAAGGAATTTTCAAAGTTCAGGTGGAGTCGGACTTAAAGCTCATTGTGGGCCTGCTGAATGGTAATAGCCAACCGAGTGTTAGGTGGAGCTACTGGCTGGATCGAATCCACAATTTATGTAGGGGTGCCCATTTCTCTCTCCCATGTTTTCAGGGAAGTGAATGGTGCAGCAAATTGCCTAGCTAAACTGGCAAGCTCCACTCAGGCCCACTCGGTTTTCTCCACTGTCGTTGCTCTCCCTCGCTCCGTGCGGGGTTCGATTTTCCTTGATAAAACTGGCCTCGGGGCCATCCGGTGTAGTCATGAGGATTGATGGAGCAGTTACTGCTCTGTTTTTTTTTTTTTTATGGTTTTCTTTCTTTGGGTAGCTTTTCTTTGTTTAGCGGTCGGAATCCTTTTTTGTTGGGGCTCGCCTCTTTGGTTGTAAATCCATTTTGTCTATAATATATTGGTGAGATGATCCCATCTTTTTCCAAAAAAAAGAAAGTATAGTGCAGATCTCTCCTCTGTCGGGCCCATCCACCTTTCGTAAGTGGCCTCCCATTGTGGAAGAGAATCAGGAGCCTTTTTCTGATTTTAGAGGCCAACACTCAATGACAGATTGGGGAGGGTGACTGCGACCTTTGGTGGGTCAACTAGACTGGGTTTGGCCCACTCGAGGGCAAGGCATCCTTGCCGATTCCAGCGGACTTGCAGAATTTGAAGGTCAAAGACTTCCTAAGCCAGGTGGGTCCCCCCCCCCCCCCCCCCCCCCCCTCTCTGTCGTCTGCTCTTTCCTATTTCAGGAGATGATGAACTTCATTTTTCATGAGGGTTTTTGCATCTTTGAGGGCCCAACCCACCCTTTTTGGCCGTTGGACCCATCTGGTTCCTTCTTCATCAGATCAACATGGAATATATGCAGGGCTCCTATGCCGTGTAAAAACTGGGGTAAGAAGTTATGGCACCCTTATCTTCCACCAAAAATTTCGGTCCTCAAGTGGAAAATTCTCAGGGGTGTGCTCCCAATGGATGTTGTTGTCCAATCCCATGGGATTCAGCTGGTCTCTCGATGTTCCTGCTATGAGGGAATCCAGAGACAGGGTCCCGAAGTCGAATCCTTGTCTCACCTCTTTCTTCACAACACCCGGGCTGAGGCCATCTGGGCCCATTTTGCTGGAAATTTTGGCCTATCGCTAGTGGGGGCCCAATCAGTCGAGGTGAAGCTGATCGATTATTAGTGGCACACCCCATCATCACGTGGCTCGTCGGGGTCACTCAAATTGCTGACTTTGTGCATCATCCTATGGGAGCTATGGAAGGGCGAAAATGAAACCAAGATGGAAGGTAAGGTCGTTCCTGTCAGTGTTCAGATCTCTTGGGTCAAAGGCTGGATCCATGCTATCGTTGATAGGTGGCCTTTGGTAAGAGCGGGGACTACCAGCCGTGTGCTCGCAGCTTTGGGGATTGCTTCCCATCCCCCTCAGGGGAAAAGTTTCCTTGTGGTGAAATGGATCAAGCCACCCCTTAGATGGGTTAAGCTGAACGTAAATGGGTCGTCCAGGGGAAATCCTGGTTTGGCAGGTGGTGGGGGCATTTGCAGAGGTGAAAGAGGGAACTTTCTTTTCGGTTTCTATGCAAGTTATGGTAGGGCCTCCAACACGAGGCCAAAAATCCAGACCATTTATGACGAGCTCTACATTTGCTTCTCCAAGGGCTTATTCAACGTAGTTGTAGAATCAAACTCCCAGTTGGTGATTAATTTCCTCTCTGGGTCATCTGCCCCGGGTTGGAAATGGAAGTATTGGATGGACAAGCATGAAGGGTTCTCTCAGATCGGTCAAGTCTAGTTTGTTCACATTCTCAGAGAAGGCAATGGGTTGGCGGATGGCATGGCCAGATTGGGCAGCGACAGCCAAGTTTCGGCCCACTTTTCCATCATGGTAACCCATCCCATCATTGTCAGGGGGCTGTTATTTCTCGATAAGGTGGGTTTCAGAGTAGTCAGGGTCAAGGGGAGCAATTAGCCCTCCTCCCTTGAGCTTTGGTGCTCAGTTGCTGGCGCAGTAAGGTGCGGGGGGTTTGCCGGATGGGTGGTGTTCATATCTAGGGAGGTGTATATGTTAGTGGGTTGGGCGTTTCTCTCGTTAGCCTAATATGATAAGAGGGTCCTGTCTTTTGTGGGGCCTCCCTGAATTAGCTAAGTTGTAATCTTTTTCTTTGCAATATATTCTAAGGGTCTTCCCATATTTCTTCATAAAAAATAAATAAATATGGGATGATATGTATTGACTTTTTTTTTTCTTTTTCTGTTACAAAAAAAAAAAAAAAAAAATACAATAAATTGATAATTATATAGTGTATTGAGAAAATGATGATGAATTGTACTGAAAAAAAAGGTTTTGTTGTCTACTTAATCTTAAATAAAATTTCAGCTTATTTACCAACACAGATGAAGATTTTTCATTTCTAAAAATATAATCCTTGATAGAGTGGAATGATGCCTATAGCCGACAACAATAGTGCTGAAATGATTTATTATTATTATTTGTTTTCATGTCAACGGTTCAATAGAAAGAGTGGAATGATGCCTATAGGTAGGGCTGAAAGTTGGGCAGGTTCAACCCAACCGACCCGTGACCGACCCGACATTGGGTTGGGCTCGGGCAGGATATTTCGGGTCCGATCTTAAGCTTGGGCTATACAAACACCAACCCGATAAAACTTGGGTTGGGCTTGGGTTGAGGTCTCGGGTTGCCCGACCCAACCCGAACCCGATCAATATATAAGTTACTTATAAATTATAATCGAGTGTGGATCGTTTGTGTTGAAGGCACACTAGTGATGTCGAGTTTCATTTGTCCACATCATTTCCAAGTACTCAAGCTAACAAGATATGCCAGATTTCTCTCTCCCAAATAGACTTCATGCTATGCTACATGACATTTAAAGGAGCAGTTGTCTTATATTTTAGCTTTTTTTTTAAAGAAAAAAAATGAAGTTCTTTATAATGAATATAATCATATATATAATTAATAAAATTATAGATATAAAAAATAAGTTATATATTGAAATATAATAAACTAATGTAATAATGAAAATATTAGCATGTATATACCCAACCAACCCGGTCAACCCGACCGAGCCTGCTTGGGTTGGGCTTGGGTTGAGAATTCCCAACCCGAGATTGGGTTGGGTTAGGTTAGGGTTGAGGTATAGGAACCTTGAGTTGGGTTAGGGTTGAGCACCAACCCGACCCAACCCGCCCCACTTTCAGCCCTACCTATAGCCGACAACCATAGGAAAGAGTGGATATTGAATACATACTGCTGGAAACATAGTAATAGAAGTTTTGGATGAAGATGATATTTATATTTTCTCTTCATCAAAGCCTATTTGACCTTGTTATGGGTACGAGGGCAAATAAACATCGAGGTTGACCCAGGAAGGTTTCAATGGTGAGAGCTATTGCCACCGCTACTTCGTGTGGAGTGGTCCAATCGAGCCATCCGCTTCATTTTTAGGCCGAACATGGCGCATTTCCTGTGAAAGCATTTCATAGGAAGTTCCTGCTTGCGAAAGTAGGTGGGGCCCATCGTGATGTTTTTTAGGAATCTACTCTATTCATCCGTTTGCTTAGCTAATTTCAGGAGATTAGACCAAAATTGAACACAATCCAAAACTCAAGTGGGCTGTACTAAAGGAAAATGTATTGAAGAAAATTTTTATCATTGAAACCTACCTAGGTTCAACCGTGATGTTTACATGTTATCCATACCGTTAATAATGTCATTCCTATTGGGATGAACTGAAAACACAAATATTAGCATTATTCAAAACTTCTGTGGCCCCATGAATATTTCAACCGTGGACGTTCAATTATTACGTTTTCAGCCCATTAGAGCATTGGATATGGTTCATTTTTGACTTCATGACCTAAAATGAACTCACATAACGGATAGACGGTGAGGATTTCTCACAAACATCCTAGCGGACCCAACTGCATTCCCAACGCACGAACTTACCGCGAAAGGTTTTCGCAGGAAATCCGCGTCCGCCTATCACCCAAATTGATTTTTTGAAATTGGATGGATGACGTAGATAAAATACATATATCACGGTGGTTACAATAAAGGCCGTGACAGGACCGCCCGTCCTTAGCTAGGTGCTGGTGGGGTATTACCCAATTCTCGTCTTATTTTATGGTAAAGGCCTAAACACTGATGGGCCCACCTGATGAATCTTCCACCAACTCAGGAGGTAATAACCTCAGCTGCTGGGGCTTGTGTTAGACCGGTTCCATTCGCCAATCGCAACGATAGCAGCCATTTAACCAAGACACCCCTTCGACGGAGAATGGTTCTCGTTCCTCCCTGGCTCGTAACATCAATAGCAAGACTACGTCATAGTTTACCACTTGTTTATTTAAGTTACAGTCATACAAGGTACATGTGGCAATGATACTTTAATCCAGACCATTCAAATTGCAATTCCTAGTAGTGATAGAGAAAGCCCCTGGAGAGAAACACTTGGTTTACACAATCCTAACCTTCAACTGAAGAGAATAAAATGGATGGTTATAAGTGAACTTTCCAACGGTCAAAATCAGCAAGGGATGCGATGTTTTTAATATCATTGATTCAGGGTAAATTTCAAGGTGTGCTGAATACAACCCACCTTACATATGGCCTAGATTTCCTTATGTATATTCCACGTATACCTTAGGATGAGATACAACAAGTAACAAAATGGTGGTGAATCATTATCCTAGTTCTCAAAAATCAAATATTCAAAGGTAGCTGTTTATGTCAAGGTCAATGAAGCCGGTAGCAGAGGCTTTCAACACAGCAAACTCCCGTATAAAATAAATACCCATCAAACCTCTCTTCATCTCATCATCCACTCTCTCTCTCTCTCTCTCTCTCTCTCTTTCTCTCTCTCCCTCTCTCTCAAAAAGAAGAATCAAACATCCAAACGAAATAGAAAGTGAAGGAGGAGATATGGCTGCCTTGCAAGCCTCTGGTCTATTATCATCACCATCAATACCATCAGCACCATGCCACGGTAGATTTGTTGCAGTTCTCCATGCCCCGAAAGTTTGGAAGAATCATCACTCTTTTCCAAAGCTACCAATCGGAAACGTGGAGGAATTCAACACCCACATAAGAAATCCACTGCAAATCAAAATTGAAACACAAAGGACAGCAATTGAGAGAGGTGATGGGGACATGATCGCTAATTTCACCAAGCTTTATGCGATTGCAGAGGCGGTTGCTGATAGGGTGGAGATGCACACGAACATCGGCGAGCAGAGGAACAATTGGAACAATCTCCTTGTCAACTCCATCAATGCAATCACTCTCACGGCTGCGACCATGGCCGGACTCTGCGCCATCCCAACTGGTACCACCTCACTCTTGGCATTGAAGATCTCTACTGCTCTCTTGTATTCAGCAGCGACGGGGCTGTTGTTGTTGGTGAACAAGATCCAGCCCTCCCAACTTGCCGAAGAACAAAGGAACGCTGCCCGGTTGTTCCATCAGCTCCACACAGAAATCCAAACCACCCTTGCTCTTCGAACTCCTACTCCAATGGATGTGAAGGATGCGATGGAGAGGGTGTTGGCGCTCGACAAGGCTTACCCTCTTCCATTGCTCCCTGGAATGCTCAAAAAGTTCCCAGCTATAGTGGAGCCAGCTAGATGGTGGCCTTCTAACAATTCAGAATCTTCAGAATCACAAAGGGTTCCTGCACAAAATAATAGGAATGGTTGGAGTGGGAAACTTGAAGACGAAATGAGAGGCGTTCTTGAAGTCTTGAGGAGAAAGGATGCTGCAGAGTATGTGCTACTGAGCAAGGTGGTCTTGAAAGTTAATAGGATTTTAGCAGTTTCAGGACCTCTACTCACTGGCCTTGCTGCCCTTGGGACTTCTTTTGTGGGGTCTCCCTCACAAGGTTCATGGGCGGTATTGGTCGGTGTCGCTGGTGGAGCACTGGCAAGCATTGTAAACACGTTAGAACATGGCGGACAAGTAGGGATGGTATTTGAGATGTATCGGAACTGTGCTGGCTTCTATAGTCTCTTGGAAGAGTCGTTTGAATCAAACCTTAAGGAAAGAGAGACACATAAGAGGGAGAATGGGGAATTGTTTGAGATGAAGGTGGCTCTACAGTTGGGAAGGAGTCTCTCGGAGCTCAGGAATCTGGCTGCATCATCTTCTTCTAAAAACATTGTGGAAGGTGGAATGGATGAGTTTGCCGGGAAGCTTTTCTGATGCTCCATACGAAAACATCTTGTATGTCTTTTATTCTTTCATTCACTGTGTTATTATTTGTACAGTTATGTAACATATTACCTAATACACAATCTGATACATTCAAATTCAATATACTTGTTCAAAACATTTTTGAAAATTCCATCTTTCCATAACTAAACAACTCTAAAGGAGAGAAATTAAGATGTAGAATGATATTTCTAGCTGAATAGTTGACACAGACCATTGATATAGGCAGCTGAACTTGCATCACAGAATGAAAGCTTTCAGCTACCCCATTTAACTCAACAAATCAATGGGTTGGATACTTTTTGAAGCAATTATTGAACCGTTGAGAATTCAAAGTATCCTCCAAATTAGGATGGACGTTCCGGTTATGGGTCATGTTTGCATGTAGGCTGCAGCGTGGGGCAACACGCGCTGATGATCCTGATTTGGCAGATAAATTATTATTAGAAAGGTGGTGTTGTTCGCTCAGTTTGCTTTTAATTACCAGGGTGTGACGGAATCGATACAGCCGCTTGATCCAAACTAATCGATACAGCCACTTGATCCAAACTAATCAGTTCGCTCAGTTTGCTTTTAATTACCATGGGTGGAGATGAGGTAGTTGGCAGTGTCAAAATAAGCAAATAGGCCTAATATGAATTTATATAATCGGATTCTAGTATGCACATATTCAATGTCCACCCATGTATCATGTTACTAGGCAACATTTCATGTTAACAATCCTACCTCATCTCCACCCCAACTACCTCTGGGTGGTTAGCATTTTATCTGTAAAGGCTTCCAATTTCAATTTTCAATTCAAATTGTAATATATCCAAATAAATTCTTGTACTCTATAACTTTATAAATACAAAGGATCCGTGTGATCCAATTCAAGGTAGGTTTACTTCTAACAGCCTATTTCTTTATGGTATGAGAGTGTTGAATACGGTGGAGGATTTTTTACAAATCCAAAACTATATACGTATATTTTGAGCTAGCTGTGCATCCTAGCTGTGAGATTTTTTTTCTAAGTTTAGTTTTGATAGCTGGGTGAAGATAAACAGTATATTTTCTGAAATTCTTTCTAGATTTCTTTTTATTCTTTAGTTGCCCCTAGAATGAATCTAGACAGGGATAGTTTAGTCATTTACATGAATAAGAAAGCCTATAAAAGGCAGCAGTGTAATACGATTTTATTCAAATTCAAAATACAGTAGCAGCAGTTCTCTCTTCCTTTAAAATTTTAGTTTTTTCTTAAGGTGGCTGCAGCCACACGTCAGCAAAGGTGGGGTTTACAACCCAACAAAGTGGTATCAGAGCCGCTGATCCTTGGACCTGATCAGCTGTGAGAAGAAGGCCCTACTGCACCCTGATCAGCCGTGAGAAGAAAGTCCTGCTGCACCCTGATCAGCCGTGAGAAGAAGGTCCTGCTGCACTCCCTGTTTTTCAAAAAAATCTGTTTTGAAATATCAGATTCTAGCCGCAGGTTTTTAGAAAAATTTCTGTTTTGAAAAATCAGATTGCAGCCGCAGCCGTAGGTTAAAAAAGAATCTGTTTTCAATAGTTTCAAAATCTGTTTTTCAGCCACAACAGAAAAATCTGTTTTTTCAGTAGTTTTCAATCAGTTCGAAACGTCTAAATTCCACCATTTCAGCAAAAATCTGCTTTCAAAAATCATATTGCTGTTTTTTAGATTGTAGTGAAAAAAAATCTGTTTTTTCAAAAAAAAAAAATCAGATTGCAAAAAGCCAAAAATCTGTCCACGATTCCACTGTTTCAAAAAAAATCAGTCATTCCGGTTTTTAAAAATAGAAAAGATGGCAAGCACAATCCAGCCGCAGGTTTCTAAGTTGTCAAAGGACAACTATGAAAAATGGTGCATCCAAATGAAGGCATTGTTCGGGTCGCAAGAACTATGGGAGATCGTCACCGATGGGTATGAAGAACCCACTCTGGAAGAAGAAGCTGGCCTCACCAATGAAGAAAAAATTATTCTAAAAAATCAAAGGAAGAGAGACAATAAAGCTTTGTTTCTCCTCTATCAAGGGTTGGATGAATCCACCTTCAAAAAGATTGCCGAAGCAATATCAAGCAAGCAAGCATGGGATACCCTTGGCACCATCTTCAAGGGTGTGGATCGAGTGAAGCGGGTTCTCCTTCAAACATTAAGAGTCGAGTTCGAAGCAACTCACATGAAGGAATGTGAGAATATTACTGATTATTTTTCACGTTTGCTTGTAACTGTTAATAATCTAAAAAGAAATGGTGAGAAGATTAAAGATGTTCGAGTTATTGAAAAGATACTTCGATACCTCACAACCAAGTTTGAGCATGTGGTTGTGGCGATCGGAGATCAAAAGATATTGAGAAACTTTCTATTGAGGAGTTGATGGGATCGTTGTAAGTTCATGAGCAACGAATACAGAAGAATGTCAGTTCCATGCTAATGGAACAAGCCTTGGAGTCAAGATTGACTCTGAATGATAACAATGGTGGACGTGGAAGTTCACAACGTGATGGACGTTTTGCTAACAATCGCGCAAGAGGAAGAGGGCGTGGAAACCAACAAAGCCATGGCCAAAATCAGCAAAAAAATATCAATTTCCGTGGAAGAGGAAATGGTAGAGGCAGATCGATGCGTGGACGAGGAAGTACAAAGAACATCCAGTGCTATAATTGCAACAAGTTTGGCTACTATGCATCTGATTGTTGGAGCAAGCCGGTGACTCAAGACGAGCTATCCAACTATGCCGAAGCATCATACCATGAACAAGAAAGCTCCACACTTCTCCTTGCACAAGAGAAAGGTAGTGATTAGCAGGATGTATGGTATCTCGACACGGGTGCAAGTAATCATATGTGCGGCGACAAGAAACTATTTGTGGAATTCACAGAAGGAGTTCATGGCGACGTGACGTTTGGAGACTCATCAAAAACGCCAGTGAAAGGTAAAGGTAAAATCAAAATCTTTCAGAAGAATGGTACTCCAAACCTTATCTCCAATGTGTACTATGTGCCCAACATGAAAAGCAATATACTGAGTCTCGGACAACTCCTCGAAAAAGGGTATGTCATACACATGGAGAACTCTTCTCTTTCCATAAGAGACATGCATGAACGTTTGATTGTAAAAGTACAGATGGCGAAGAATTGTATGTTTCCTCTCCATATAAACACAATGCTTGAGAAGTGTTTTTATGAAAAAGCAAAGAATGATTCCTGGATGTGGCATCTTCGTTTTGGCCATCTAAATTTCAGTGACCTGAAACTTCTGTCCTCATCAAGCATGGTGCATGGCTTAACTGCTATAAAAGCTCCAGAACATGTGTGTGAGGCGTGCACACTTGGAAAACAATAAAGGAACTCCTTTTCGAGTGGAGTATCCCGAAGAGCAAGAGGACTGTTGCAGTTGGTCCACACTGACATCTGTGGACCATTAGAACCAATCTCTCTTGGAGGTAATAAATACTTTATTACCTTCATTGACGATTTCAGTAGAAAATTCTTTGTGTATGTAATCAAATAGAAGTCTGCTACTTTTACTATTTTAAAAAATTTTAAGGCCATTGTTGAGAAAGAAAGTGGTCTTAAAATCAAAACCCTTCGATCTGACAGAGGTGGGGAGTACACCTCAAATGTTTTTCGAGAATATTGTAGGGATCATGGCATTAGGTAGCAACACATTGCAGCGTACACGTCACAACAAAATGAAATTGCAGAACAGAAGAACCGCACCATCCTCGACATGACGAGGATCATGCTGAAGGAGAAAACTCTGCCAAAGAAATTCTGGGCAGAGACAGTTGCCTGTACTGCCTATCTGCTCAATAGGTGTCCTACTAAGAGTATCAGATTCCAGACACCGCAAGAAGCATGGAGTGGATACAAGCCGAGCGTGTCGCACCTTAAGATCTTTGGGTGTGTCGCCTACGCTCAAGTTCCAGAAGCGAGAAGAAAGAAGCTTGATGATCGAGGCGAGAAGTGCATCTTCATCGGCTACAGCGAAGAGTCAAAGGCATACAAGCTCTACAACCCACTAACTAATAAGCTGGTGGTGAGTAGAGATGTTGTATTCTGTGAGGAAGAAGCATGGAAATGGAACGAGAAAAACTCGGTCAAAGAAAAGCAGGTTGAGGTCGAAGAATACGAAGAAGAGATACATGAGAAGCCAGATCAAACACCCACATCACTCCTTTCGAATCACAGAAGTTCAGGAGTACGCTCCATATCTCCTGGAAGTACTTAATCAAATCAAAATTCATCCAGCACATCTTCATCCGATTCTCCTTCACCCTTGGCTCCTATTAAAATGAGAAGCCTCAACGACATCTATGCAGAAACTGAAGAAGTGAACTTACTCTGCCTGTATGCGGACCACGAGCCTCTCACATTCGAGGAAGCTGTGAATGAAGAATGTTGGAGAAAGGAAATGGAAGAAGAGATTCATGCCATCGAAAAGAATCGAACATGGGAGTTGACCTCACTCCCTAAAAGCCAGAAGACGATTGGTCTCAAATGGGTGTACAAAATCAAGCGGAATGCTGATGGTAAGATCGAATGATATAAAGCAAGGCTCATAGCAAAAGGTTACAAACAGAAATATGAGGTAGACTATGAAGAAGTTTTCGCCCCAGTTGCTCGCCTTGACACTGTAAGAATGATAATCTCCCTTGCAGCTCATCACAGTTGGATGATCTACCAACTGGATGTAAAATCCGCATTCCTAAATGGAGTTCTCGAAGAAGAAGTATATGTTGATCAGCCTGAAGGCTTTGTCATACAAGGGAAGGAACACAAGGTGTATCGGCTGAAGAAATCCCTGTATGGGTTGAAGCAAGCTCCTCGTGCTTGGAATGGATGGATCGACGGCTATCTGTAAGAGAATGGTTTCATCAAATGTCCGTATGAGCACGCCGTCTATACAAAGAAGAATGCCTGTGGTGATATGCTTATATCTTGTTTATATGTTGATGATCTGTTGTTCACTGGGAACAACTAGGCGATGTTTAAAGAATTCAAGCAGGCTATGTTTAAAGAATTCGAGATGACAGACGGAGGTCTGATGTCCTTTTTTCTGGGCATTGAAGTGAAGCAACAACATGGTGGTATATATATATCACAGAAAAAATATACCAAGGAATTACTTGAAAAGTTCAAGATGGACGATTGTAAAGCTGTAAATACACCTGTTACAACAGGCCTGAAGCTCACGAAAGATGGAGAAGGAAGAAATGTCGACTCAACCCTATTCAAGAGCCTAATCGGAAGCTTAAGGTACCTCACAATCACAAGGCCAGATATCGTCTACAGTGTTGGGCTTCTAAGCAGGTACATGGAAGCACCAAAAGAATCACACTGGCTAGCTGCAAAAAGAATCCTCAGGTACATCAAAGAAACAATGAAATTCGATTTTTTCTATCCATACAATGATGAACCAATGTTATATGGATACTCAGACAGTGATTGGGGAGGTGACCAAGATGAGAGAAAGAGCTCCACTGGCTATGTGTTCTATCTCGGAACGACTGTTTTCACATGAAATTCGAAGAAGCAAAGTGCGGTCGCCCTGTCCACATGTGAAGCAGAGTACATGGCAGCATCATCCACCGTCTGTGAGAAAATTTAGTTGAAAAACCTGCTAAAGGAGCTGAAGCATCCGCAGGAAGAATCCACAGTCATATATGTGGACAACAAGTCGGCAATCGAGCTAGTCAAAAATTTAGTACAACATGGAAGAAGCAAATACATTGATACCCAATATCATTTTCTGAGAGATCATGTGAAGCAGAAAATGATGAAATTAGAATATTGTCATACTACGGAACAGGTGGCAGATATTTTTACAAAGGCATTGTCGACAGATGCATTCAAACGACTAAGAACGATGCTCGAAACGAAGCCGATTTTGGTTTGAAGGGGAGTGTTGAATACGGTAGAGGATTTTTTGCAAATCCAAAACCGTATACGTATATTTTGAGCTAGCTGTGCATGCTAGCTGTGAGATTTTTTTTCTAAGTTTAGTTTTGATAGCTGGGTGAAGATAAACAGTATATTTTCTGGATTTCTTTCTAGATTTCTTTTTATTCTTTAGTTGCCCCTAGAATGAATCTAGATAGGGATAGTTTAGTCATTTCCATGAATAAGAAAGCCTATAAAAGGCAGTAGTGTAATACGATTTTATTCAAATTCAAAATACAGTAGCAGCAGTTCTCTCTTCCTTTAAAATTTTAGTTTTTTCTTAAGGTGGCTGCAGCCACATGTCAGCAAAGGTGGGGTTTACAACCCAACAGAGAGCATATAGAAAGACTCTTCTCTCTCAAATTTTTTATTCTAACCATCCCTTTGGTCCTGGTAGTCTCCATCTCCCGATTGCTGGACTGTTTGTTGCATCTTCATCTCTGGATGCTGTCATCTCCTTATGGCACACTAATCAGCCAGATCCTGCTTTAAGTAGTTGCTGGTTTCCTTAACATCATTTCATAATAAAAAATGATGGTCACTTTTCACATGACTATTTTCATTTGGTTTCTTTCCCAGTATTGAACTTGTGGGGTCCAACACATATTATTATTGAGTTGTTCATCTGTCCACTGCCACAATAGGACACATCAACAATTAAAAGGAGCAGGTCATTCCTTCTTTAGCTAAGCTTCGGCCCCTCCACTGATTGGCTTATTTTCAGTGGCTCGCCGATCCAGCCAGTTGCGATTTCTTCTCTTACGTCGCTCAATCCAAGACTGGGTTTACTTACTTCTACTTACTTCTGCTTACTTAATTATTGCACATGGCATCCTCTACTACGATTTCTTTTTTCAAATGTAAAAAATTTCGTGCCAATTAATCTTGATCGGGAAAATTATTTACTCTGGAAGAGTTAATTTCTTCCTATTCTGCACACCGATAAGTTACTACAATTTATGGATGGATCCTCTCTTTGCCCAGATCAATTTCTTCTAAATGACAATGATGACCGTACATCCAGTATCAATCTTGCCGATGAGGAGTGGATGAAACATGATTCTTGTGTTGTTATGGATCAATGCAATGGGTAGTTGGGCTTCAAACTACTCAAGAGGTGTGGCTACGATTAGAGAACCTTCATCTCATTCAGTCGCGTTCACGTGTTCTGCAGTTAAAACATCAATTTCAGAATCTAAAAAAGGCGGGCTCTTTAATTTCTGACTATCTTGATAAGATGAAGGGCTTAGCTGATGCGCATGAGGCGATTGGTCAGACAGTCATTGAATTTGATTTTTGCAATCAAGTTTTAAATGGTCTTGGTCAAGAATATGACCCTGTACACACCTTTATTGCTAATCGGGTTCACCCAATTTGCTTTAAAGAATTATTTTGCAACTTCTCACTTTTAAACATCGTCTGGAATCCTGCCATTACAGCCAACCTAATGATCAATTTTCAGTTGCACTTTCTATCACTCGTGGTTCTATATCTCATGGTGGACCACGTGTTAGACCTACATTTCGTGGATATGGATGTGGCCGTGGTCGCAGTTTTGGTGCCATGGGCGGGTCTATCATGCCGCGTAATGGATAATCATCCCAGTCTAAAGGTCCTTCTATCGTAGTTTGTCAAATCTCCAATTGAGTGGGGCACTCTGCTCTTGACTACTTCCATCGGTTTAGATCTTTAGTTTCAAGGCCACCAGCCCCTTCAAAAGCTTCAAGCTATGGCCGCTGTTAAGTGCAATGACTTTGGGACAAATTCTACCTGGTTTATAGACTTCGGTGCTACAAATCATGTTACCTTTGACTTGAACAACCTATCCATTCATTCTGATTATGCAAGAGATGATGCTCTTGTAGTTGGAAATGGTACGGCTTTGCCTATTGTCGGCATTGGTTCCTCCATGTATCGCTCTTCTGACTTTACCTTTTATTTACATAACATTCTTCATGTTCCCTCGATTTCTCGGAATCTTTTATCAATCTCTCAATTTACTAAGGATAACGAATTTTATGTTGTATTTAATTCTTCTGATTTTTGTGTTAAGGACAACAAGTCGGGCGGCCTCTACCTGCTGTAGCTTCCACTGCACATTACTTCGCATTTCTCTCCGACTGCTTTTTCTACCTTATGTCTCTCTCCTACTCTTTGGTATCATTGACTGGGACATCCATCTTTTGTTGTGCTTCAGTGCCTCTCCTCTCGCCTTCCTTTTTGTGGCTCATTACAATAGCCATATATTTTCTCATCTTGCCAACTTGGCAAGAGTTCTAGACTCCCCTTTTCTTGCTCTAATTTTACTTCTACTTTTTTGTTGGAACTTATACACTCGAACATTTGGGGTTCTACCTTGATTCCTTTAAATAGTGTTCTAATTATGTTACTCCCCTTTTCTTGCTCTAATTATGTTACTTTTATTGATGATTTTAGCCGTTATTGTTGGTTATTTGCTATCAAATTTAAGTATCAATTTTATGACATTTTTTTAAACTCCAAACCTTTGGTTAGGCATGAAGAATAAGTTGATTCAAACCGATGGCAGTGGTGAATATCTCAATTATCGATTTCGATCCTATTTCTCAACCCATGGCATCAATCATCATATTTCTTGTGCATACATGCCTGAACAAAATGGACTGGCAAAATGCAAACATCGTCATATTGTTGAGTCTGGCTTGGCTTTGCTTTCTCACTCAAATCTTCCCACATATTTTTGAGATGATGCTTTTGCCACTGCCACATTTCTTATTAATCGCATGCCTACTCGCATGCTGAATTTTCTTTCACCTTATGAAAAGTTGTTCCACTGTGTGCCTGATTATCATTTCTTTTTCACGTATCTTTGGTTGTCAATGCTATCTTTATACTCGCCCATATGATCCTGGCAAACTCAACTTTCACACTATCCCATGTATTTTCCTTGGCTATGGGAAAAATTATAAAGAATATAAATATTTTGATCCTATTTCTCGTAGGGTTTACATGTCTCACCATGTCATTTTTGATTAACTTAGGTATCCCTTTACTTCAAAAGGAAAGGTCATTCCTCTTAAAAGGAACCACCTCATGCCAACAGTCCTTCTCATGATTATGTTCAACTTGGTCAAGTGTTTGCCTAACCACGTAATCGCCACTTCTCTATTCCTATTGAGTCAACCGCTGTCTCACCTCTTCACTTCTCCCCTACATCCTCACCACCCACCATCTCACATTCTTCCTCACCCTCTTCTACCCCTACTCCCTCTTCAAACCCATCCCTCACTTTTTTACCTCTGACAAACCCTCTACACCCTCCTCCTCTGCTAGTTCTCTCTCATCGAAATTGCGTACGAGATAAGGATGGCATTTTTAAACCTAAAGCCCTTGTTTCCTCTCTTGGTATCCATTACCAAGTGCTTTCCATGTAAATTGTGCTTTGGTTGAACCTACTTGTTACTCTTAGGTAGCTAAGTTGATTGAGTGCATTTTACATAAACAGGGTACTTGGACCTTGGTTCCACCTTAACCTAGTCAAAATTTGGTAGGTTGTAAGTGGGTTTTGAGGTTAAACAACATTCTGATGGCTTTATTGAATGCTTGTTGCCAAAGGCTTTCATTAGCAGCATGGACTTGATTGTGGTGACACATTTAGCTCTGTTGTCAAGCATACTATAGTTTGAATAGTTCTTTTTGTTGCTCTTCATTATGGATGGGCTATTTGATAGCTTGATGTGCAGAATACTTTTTTACATGATGTTCTTATGAGGAAGTATACATGACACAACCCCAAGGGTTTGTGGATTCCTTTAAGCCAGGTCATGTTTGTCAGCTCCACAAAGGCTTGTATATGGGCTTAAATAGGCCCCACGTACATGGTATCTTTGCCTCACTACTTATCTTCAGGGCTTGGCGTTCATTGATTCTACTACTGACAATTCTCTTTTTATTTGTCGTTCGGTCATAGAGTTTACTGTTTTTCTTATTTATGTGGATGATATTATCATGGTTGGGAGTAACCGTGATGCCCTTCTCTCTCTCTTGTATGATCTCAATCGTCTTTTTAAAATGAAAGATTTGGGGCGGCCCCTACATTATTTTCTTGGCATCGAGGTTACTTGTACTCCAACTGACATGTATCTAACTCAATCAAAGTATATTGGTGATCTCTTATGTCGCACACATATGCAAGATACAAAACCCTTGAGGTCTCATGTTGCTTCTGGCTCTAAGCTCTCCAAGCTTGGCAATGATCTTTTATCATATCCTCATGAATATCAGAGTATTGTGGGTGCTTTGTAATATGTTACCATTACAAGGCTAGATATTGCGTTCATTGTTAATCAAGTATGCTAATTCATGCATGCTTCATGATCGACTCACTGGTTAATTGTTAAATGTATCCCGCAATTTCTTAAGGGCATTATTTCGCATGGCCTCTGGTTCTGTAAAGGCCATAATGCTCCTTTCACTTTTCAGGCCTATTCCGATGCTGATTGGGCAAGAGATCCTGATGATCGTCGTCCTACTTCTGGCTATACTGTTTTTCTTGGCCCTAATTTGGTCTCTTGGAGTGCTAAGAAACAACCCACAATTTCTTGTTCGAGCACATAGTTTGAGTAGTGTTCTCTTGCTGTCACAACTGTAAAATTGTTTTGGATACATATGGTCTTACACAATTTAACTTCTTTTTTTTTTTTTTTTATCTTAAAAAATTAGTGAAGTTAAGAATTGTGGGACCACCACTTCTTTAAAGAAAGAAATGAAAGTATTTATGTAATTTCCTCACTCAAAAAGCATTACCCAGTAATTAAAACCTGAATTCTTGAAGAAATTTCCCGTAAAAACCCCGTGAAAATTCATACCCGTGGTGGCATTTGCTGATATGATAAACTGATAATTTGAACCATGATTGAAACTATTGCTGCTGGTCGGATCACCGGGTGGACCCCATCTATATAAAAGACCAACCGTCTACATTCTTGGATCATTTGTACACGTGACGCCGCGGATTGGGTACGACCCCACCGGGACCCTGTAGATACAGACGGTCCTGTTAGGGGATCTGTGGGGCCACCGTGATTTTTGTGTCTTATCCACGCGGTCCATTCATTTTGAAAAATCATTTTAGAAGAGGACCCAAAAAATGAGATAGATGGAATGCTCAATTGGACCACACCACAGGAAAGAGTGAGGATTGAATACCTACTGCTGAAAACCTCCCGGGGGCCACTGAAGTCTTGGATTAAGCTGATATTTATGTTTTATCTTCGTCTAGACATATGTGAGCTTATGAGCACGTTGGATGGCAAATAAACATTACGATGGGCCCTGGGAAGGTTTCAATGGTGGTAGTCACTATCACCACTGCTTCCTGTGGTGTGGTCCAATTGAGCGATCAACCTGTCTCATAATTAAACCCAACCCTAAAATGATTTTTCAAAACGGATGGACGGTGTGGATAAAACGCGTACTTTAAGGTGGGCCCCATAAGCCCCTGAGAGGTCTCTGGCTAGATGCTGGCTGGGGCAGTACACAATCCGCGTCCTATTTTATGGTAAAGATCTAAACTCAGGAGGTACTAACCTCCGCTGGTGTTCGTATTGGACCAGTTCGATTCACCAATGGCAAACGATAGCAGCCATTTTACGAAGACACCCCTTTGACGGAGAATGGTTCTCGTTCCTCGCTTTTAAAATCTACAGCAAGACTACGTCATAGTTCACCACCTGTTTATTTAGGTTACATTGTCATAAAAGGTACATGTGGCAATGATACTTTAATCCAGACCGTTCAAATTGCAATTTCTAGTAGTGATAGAGAAACACTTGGTTTACACAATCCTAACCTTCAACTGAAGAAAATAAAATGGATGGTTATAAGTGAACTTTCCAACGGTCAAAATCAGCAAGGGATGCAATATTTTTAACATCATTGATTCGGGGTAAATTTCAAGCTGTGCTCAATACAACTCAACTTATATATGGTCCAGATATCCTTATGTATATTCTACGTATACCTTCGGATGGGATCCAACAAGTTACAAAATGGTGGTGAATCATCATCCTAGTTCTCTTAAAAATCGAATATTCAAAGGTAGTGTTTTGGTCAAGGTCAATGAAACCAGTGGTAGAGACGTTTCAACACAACAAACTCCCGTATAAATACCCATCAAACCTCTCCTCATCTCTTCATCCTCTCTCTCTCGCTCTCTCTCTCTCTCTCTCTCTCTCTCTCTCTCTCAAAAAGAAGAATCAAACAACCTAACGAAATAAAAAGTGCAGGAGATAATGGATGCCTTGCAAGCCTCTGGTCTATTATCATCATCATCAATACCATCAGCACCATGCCATGGTAGATTTGTTGCAGTTCTCCATGCCCCGAAACTTTGGAAGAATCATCTCTCTTTTCCAAAGCTACCAATCGGAAACGTGGAGGAATTCAACACCCACATGAGAAATCCAGTGCAGATCAAAATTGAAACACAAAGGATAGCAATTGAGAGAGGTGATGGGGACATGATCGCTAATGTCACCAAGCTTTATGCGATTACAGAGGCGGTTGCTGATAGGGTGGAGATGCACACGAACATCGGTGAACAGAGGAACAATTGGAACAATCTCCTTCTCAACTCCATCAATGCAATCACTCTCACGGCTGCGACCATGGCCGGACTCTGCGCCATCCCAACTGGTACCACCTCACTCTTGGCATTGAAGATCTCTTCTGCTCTCTTGTATTCAGCAGCGACGGGGCTGTTGTTGTTGGTGAACAAGATCCAGCCCTCCCAACTTGCTGAAGAACAAAGGAACGCTGCCCGGTTGTTCCGTCAGCTCCACACAGAAATCCAAACCACCCTTGCTCTCCGAACTCCTAACCCAATGGATGTGAAGGATGCGATGGAGAGGGTGTTGGCGCTCGACAAGGCTTACCCTCTTCCATTGCTCCCAGGAATGCTCGACAAGTTCCCAGCTATAGTGGAGCCAGCTAGATGGTGGCCTTCTAACAATTCAGAAGCATCTAAGTCACAAACGGTTCCAGCACAAAATAATACGAATGGTTGGAGTGGGAAACTTGAAGACGAAATGAGAGGCGTTCTTGAAGTCTTGAGGAGAAAGGATACTGCAGAGTATGTGCAACTGAGCAAGTTGGTCTTGAAAGTTAATAGGATTTTAGCAGTCTCAGGACCTCTACTCACCGGCCTTGCTGCTCTTGGGGCTTCTTTTGTGGGGTCTCCTTCACAAGGTTCATGGGCGGTATTGGTCGGTGTCGCTGGTGGAGCATTGGCAAGCATTGTAAACACTTTAGAACATGGCGGACAAGTAGGGATGGTATTTGAGATGTATCGGAACTGTGCCGGCTTCTATCATCTCTTGGAAGAGTCGATTGAATCAAACCTTAAGGAAAGAGAGACACATAAGAGGGAGAATGGGAAATTGTTTGAGATGAAGGTGGCCCTACAGTTGGGAAGGAGTCTCTCGGAGCTCAGGAATCTTGCTGCATCATCTTCTTCTAAAAACATTGTGGAAGGTGGAATGGATGAGTTTGCCGGGAAGCTCTTCTGATGCTCCATACGAAAACATCTTGTATGTCTATCATTCTTTCATTCATTGTACGTGTTATTATTTGTACAGTTATGTAACATATTACCTAATACACAATCTGATACATTCAAATTCAATATACTCGTTCAAAACATTTTTGAAATTCCATCTCTCCATGACTAATCAGCTCTAAAGGAAAGAAAGAAGTAAAATGATATTTCTAGCTGAATAGTTGACACTGACCATTGATATAAGCAGCTGAACTTGCATCACAGAAAAGAAAGCTTTGGGCTACCCCATTTAACTCAACAAATCAATGGGTTGGATACTTTTTGGAGCAATTATTGAACCGTTGACAGTTCAAAGTAGCCTCCAAATTAGGATGGACGTTCCGGTCAGGGGTTCATGTTTGTATGTGGGCTGCGTGGGGCAACACGCGTGATGATCCTGATTTGGCAGTGTTATAATTTTTGTATAGAAGATGTTGGTCGCTCATATTGTTTTTAATGACCAGGATATGCCAGAATCGATACAGAAGCTTGATCCAAATTGATGAACTTTTACTCTAAGTGCCAAGATAAGCATATACGCATAATATGAATGTGTGTAATCAGATTATAATATGCCCATCTTCAATGTCCACCCATGTATCATGTTACTATGCAACATTTCATGTTAATGGTCCCACCGCATCTCCACCGCTAGTATGCCCATCCATGAAGGCTTCAAATTTCAGTTTTCAATTCAAATTGTAATACATCCAAACAAATATCCTTGTACTCTATAACTTTATAAATACAAAGGATCCTTGTGCTCCAATCACTACAAGAAAGTTGGGCTTAGCCGACTGCTGGGGCTACCGTCTGCTGCCGACCGGTTTTAACAACTGCGGGTAAAGGTTCTTATAAGAAGAAGAAAAAAAAAAACCCTACCTTCATTTCCGCCCCTCATCTCCAGCCGCGCCGATTCTCTCTCGAGCTCTCCCTCTCCAGTCCCTCAAGCTCTCCCTCTCCGCTCGATCTTCCTCCCTCTCCCTCTCGCGCGCTCTCCCTCTCTCTCTCTGCCTCTCCATCTCGCTCTCCATCTCACTCTCCCTCTCCCTCTCCCTCTCCCTATCTCTCTCTCTCTCTCAAAATCCTAGCCATCTCCCTCTCTCCCTCTTATCTCCTCGGTCCTCTGCTGCAGTTCGGCCTTCCGCTGCTCGTGAATCTCTGATTATCAGGTATGATGTAAACATTTTCCCTTCTTGCTGTTGCTTTCTGCAATTTAGAATTCCTTTTTAGGGATTTGCGTTGTCGAATCCCGAATTAGGGATTTGCATTGTCGAATCCTGAATTAGGGATTTGCTGCAGATGTTACTCACCAATGCAGTGACATGACCACTCACCAATGCATTCCAATAAAGGAGCTCTGTTCTCGCACCTGACTCCACCACACGCCCAGACGGACATGTCTGTCTGGACTGATCAAATAGAGACTCTTGGAAATGAGACTCTCGAAAAGAAGAACATGAGGCTAACAGAGACTAATCCTTCATGGGCCATCCGTATTTTGAATTACATCGATCTGGGTTCTTTCCTACATTTGGTGTCCTGTCAGGTGTGGGTCCTTATAGCAGGAGCCCTTACAAGAGCTTCACACCTTAGGGCCTGTTTGGATGCCTGTAAGTTCTTTTAAGTTGTAAGTAACTTACCTGTAAGTCACTTACAGGTGAAAGTTACTTACAGGTAACCTGTTTGGATGTAAGTTGTAAGTCACTTATAGGTAAGTTAGTTTTTCTGTTTGGATCACTTGTAAGTTACTTACAGGTAGAAAGCTGTATATTCACAATGAGCGGAGCTTAGATTTCAGAATCATTCTAAAATGTTATAATCATATATAAAAAAACATGGGATCAAATATTTTATTTTGTTAAGCCCATCAAGATGAATATTTGAGATAATTATTAAGCTAAACCAATCGCATTGACAATAAACTTAAAAACATTAATAGAAAATCTAATAATTAAATTACTTGCATTCCAACTGTGCAATCTGATGTAATTTCCAAGGGCCAGTGTATCATCAATCCCACTCTATCATCAAAGTTTTTCTCATTCTCTAACGAGGAGTTTGATGCTCAGGATCTAAGAGATTCACCAACACTGATGTAGATCATTAAATTACTTGCATTTCAACTGTGTAATCTAAGAGATTCACCAACACTGTAAGTACATCACAGGATCACCAACCATAGGCCACAGACAGTGAGACCAACCAAATAAATGATCTACAGGATATAAGTGGCTGTTTGGGCGCCAGCGTGCCTTATAGAGCAACGTCAAACTACTCCCGTTTTCAAAGGAGAAAAAAAGGGTAGATGAAACCCTACCGTTTTAGGAGGAGAAGAGACGAAAGGCGATAACTGCAGCAAGAGACTGCAGAGACGGAGAGAGATTTGGTGGGTTGGTGCGTTTCTCCCTCTTCCCCTCTTTTTCAAAATCTGACCGTTGAGCCTGTAAGTCACTTACAGGGAAGTGACTTCCCACCCCCATCCCCCTGCAGTTTTTTGGTAGATTTACCTGTAAGTGACTTACAGGTTGTAAGTTACTTGCAGGTGATTTTTCTCCCCCAAACACCACCTGTAAGTGACTTTTGTGTACGTGACTTCCCACTTACCCAACTTACAGGCATCCAAACAGGCCCTTATGCAAAATGCTAAAATTATTTTGTCAGTCCCTTGATGTCTTGTGTCTGCCAGCCAACAAGTGATGGGATGGCCCCAAAAACATGTCTGTTGGTAAGACATAGCAGATAATGGAAAACCTTCCAAATATGGGTTTGGAATGGTTTGATTTTTGGGACTTTCATCATTTTATATGACGAGGCACTCCTATTATACAGGTTGAATGCAATAAACATGCAGTTGGACCTCAATAATATAAGCTTATTCTACTAAGGCTATAGGAGAACCTATCTCTACCTTAGATTAGCACTGCAAGACGTAATTGTTTGCATTTCTTTCTTTTATTTATTTATTTATTATTTTTTTTATTTACAGAATAGTCTTAAACAATATTTTACCTTTGTATTTTAAAGTGGTGGCACAATTCATGTTGACTACTAAGAAGTTGCTACATGTCAGCACACTTATATAGGAGTGATACATACTCGCTTAAAGTGACACCATCTGCACTTATCTAAAGTGATACTATTTACACTTACTTCTCAATGACATGTAACCTGACAAAGCCCTAAAAGAGACCATAGACAGAGCCCTAACCACGTCTATACCTAAAAAGGCAATCATCATTTGAAGGTATACGGCGGACGTACGCCCCACACACAACTACTAACATATTAAGGACATTTCAAAAAAAGATATGTCAATTCTGAATTCTTTGTAGTCCAATATATGCATGGTATGGTTGTCTTGGATTCTAAATCATTATAACAATTGGTGGCAACATAGTCCTGGATTCTTATGTAGTCCAGTCTAGTGCCATAAGAACCACAATCTCTTATATCCATCACAAATGCATCTGTAAGAGGTACATCATATCTCTCTATGCAGTGGAATCATCAGGCTATATATGTTTCATCTATAGTAGGCCCATTATTTGGACAGCATGGATTGATAGAACTGTCTAATGGATGATGTAAAAATAGCAATAATGGCAGTATTGTGTTAAAACAGTCCCATCTTGTGTGATGAACCAGTACATTAGTATACAATGAGTCTATGAACTTTTTCCAAGCAATCATGAAAACCTGAATCTTGATTGGAAAAAATAAATAATTCACAAAGGATTAGAGGAATGAGATCAGAGCACAATTGTAAATGAGGCTATTCCTGGATGTTGGTAGCAGTTATTTATACTCTACTGATGTGTGATAGACATAGCCATAAGTATGGTTGTTGAGAACTTTTAACAATCCATTTTTTTAAGCTTGAAATGTGGCATATCCTTGGAGAATTGGTTCTAATTGTAAGCACTCTATCCTAGCTCAATTCTGCAGTGGAATCATCAGGCTATATATGTTTCATCTATAGTAGGCCCATTATTTGGACAACATGGATTGATAGAACTGTCTAATGGATGATGTAAAAATAGCAATAATGGCGGTGTTGTGTTAAAACAGTGCCATCTTATGTGATGAACCAGTACATTAGTATACAATGAGTCTATGAACTTTTTCCAAGCAATCATGAAAACCTGAATCTTGATTGGAAAAAATAAATAATCCACAAAGGATTAGAGGAATGAGATCAAAGCACAACTGTAAATGAGGCTATACCTAGATGTTGGTAGCAGTTATTTATACTCTACTGATGTGTGATAGACATAGCCATAAGTATGGCTGTTGAGAACTTTTAACAATCCATTTTTTTTGAGCTTGAAATGTGGCATATCCTTGGAGAATTGGTTCTAATTGTAAGCACTCTATCCTAGCTCAAATTTTCAAGTTTTCCTACATCACTTCTCTAATCAAAGTTGTGGCACATTATAGTTTGACTCTGTTTGATTAATAATAGCAGATTGAAGCGGTCATTGTTTGTCTACAGGATCAAGGAAAGTTATGACCCTTGGACGTGTTGTTTGCCACTTGTGTTTGAAGCTGATAGATGGGCACTCACTACTCACTAGTTAGATTCACAATCCTATCCAGATGCAGCTCCTGCTTCCAGTAGCACTTGAGACTGCTGCTTCCACTTCCATTTCTGAGTTGTTTACCTGCTAACATTTTCGAATAGACAATTCTCCTACCGCACCCGAATTTGTTGCCACACTTCATGCTTTATGCAACCATATATTTTGTTTTCTTTCATTGTTTTCTTTCTTCTCCAATAGAAGGGAAAGAAAAGCATGAATTCTGTGTAGCTAAAAGACTGACTTGTGAGACAATCTCCAGTACAGAATACTATTATGAAAAAACTAAGAAGAAGAAAGAAAAGGAGAAAAAGTTTTTGTTTAATAGTATAGTTTGACTTTTCTAGTTTAGAAACTATGAAAAAACTCTAGTTTTTGAAAAAACTAAGAAGAAGAAGAGAAGAAGACTCAACTCTAGTTTGACTTTTCTGGTTTTTAAACTATGATTCCAATATTATAGTTTTTGTTTCATCTGTTTTGTAGTTTGGATTTTTATTTTTATTTTAAATTTAATTATGATCAATTCTGAATTTTTTTTTCTTTTCTTTGGATGCTTGGGACAGTTCTTGGAAGAGTTCGAGTGGCTGTAATACTACAACCTAGGAATGCAGAGGAGTTGGTTACAAATGCTGATTTTGTTGATTGTGTAGAATTGCAGCCAAAGGTTTTTCTAATTGCACTTCTCTTTTGTTTGTAATTGCATATGCCTAAATTTACACCAGATGTACAGCGTGTAATGCTTTCCAAAAATAAATGAGAAATGTAAGTCAATCCATGGGCACCAATCACATGGCCATTCTCATGTTTTGCAAAATGTTATACTGATGCTCAAGTGGAGGATTATAGGCCCTTGTATAATGTTAATGTGCAAGCTTGGGCTTGAAATCAAAGGCCCTATGTGCTTTTAGACCCAATGACTTAAATGGGCCAAACTTGGGCTGATCTACATTAAGGTTTTGTTGTAGGTAATATGCATATTCCATAAAAGAGGATCCAATTAGCTTCTTTTTTTTCTCATGTACAACCAAGTTGATTTAATATTCCAGCTTTCTTCTTATCCTTGATTTGGCGTATCATGATATTTCTGTTAGGTTGATACTCATTTTTAGGATTTGTATTATGCTCATGAGTTTCTTCTCTTTTGAGTCGTCTATTGAGAATTCATGTTCAAAATACACCTTGGTAGTGTCCAAGCATTATATCTACACCATCCTTCAGAGAATATTTGAATTTTGCTTGCTTCGATTGTATGTTGGAAATATGAGGGCCGAAGTTGATCTTACAGGCCACATGCAATGCTTTAAGATGCTTATGGTTCTTCTAACCGTGTAGATGGAGCTTATTTCCAAAGTGCCCAATCCATATATTGTGGGGTACAAAGATTCTTGGGTAGATAAGGTCAGTAATTTATACCAACATAAAACCATTTTCTTATTTCCTAAATCACCATGCAATCATTGACATTTAAGTAAAAAATAAGGGAAAATCAGTTGAAAGTGACAGAACAAAGATTGTTTTTTTCAACTTGTCTATTGCAAATTTGCAATTTCTATATTCAATTAGGGGCTGTTTGGATTAGTGGAAATGGAAAATTAAAAAGTAGCCTAGTAAAACATCCATCTTTTTTGTGTTAAAATAAGCTCTTTGTGGATTAAAACACTCGATTTGGGCGACTTGGATGAATCAAAGTTCTCTAGGCCATTTTGGAGAAATTTTGAAAAAGATGCAAGTCTTCAATTTCTTTTCTTTCTAGTTTCTTGCTGGAATAGATATAGGATGAATTTTAATCCATGCAGTAGATTAGGTCTTTTAATCCAATTTTCGTTGCAAGGATTTTTTTTTTAATCCATGCACTAGATTCCAATCTTGCTGTAAATTTATTTTTTTTTTGTTTGATTTGAATTGTTTATGTTCTTACCACTACCATATAGACCTGGCTCATATGCATAGCAATCACTATCTTTGGATTGTTGTTCTCTTACAGGTGGTTTCTTGTAGGTGCTTTTTCTCAGTTTCGTGTTGTTTTGCTGGTGGTTGCTTGCTAACTTTTAGGACTTGATCAGGAACAAAATCAAGAGTTGGCCACCTAACGGTATGTATTTGTTTTATGAAGCTTAAGTTGTATGACGAAATGTATATCATTGCACACCATGTATATTTGTATGTATTTTACATCTACCTGGCCATTTTAATGAGATGCTTCCATCTGTAATTGTTTAAAATAAAAAGGAACCTATTGTTGGTTATATTTATTTCCAGCAGAACGTTGGTGTCAGTGGTGTCTCCTTAAGGCCTGCATATTCGAGGGTGTGTCTAGTGGTGCTTGCATATTGTTAAACATAGCTGGAGCAGTCTATATCCAGAAGAGCTAGAAGAGCTTGCTTTCAACATTACTTTCTCAGAAGGTGCTGCTGTTAGAAGGCAGAGCGTCTGCTTTTATCAGGTAACTCATGCATTTTGAGTCTTCCCTTTAATATACTGACAGCTCGTGTTGTGTTTTTTTTTTTTTTTTTGGTCGCAGTTATGATTGTTACAGACAAACCCTCTTTTGTGCCTTCCAGTCTTGTATCCTCCATCTCATGTTTTAGAACTTTTTAAATCGATATCTTCGTAGCTTATGGATGTTAGTAAAATATTCTTGGCATGCATTACTATGGTAAACAGTGAAACAATGAAAGAGATGAAAGCCAAGCACTCGAAGATCCTCCTGCCTATGTGCACTAAAAAAAAATGTTCTCCAATAGTGCGCTGGAACTGGAAACAGCGTGAACCATGGTGCATCAATCAAATCATGTAATAGTCACCTTGGAACCCAATTTGAATATTAAAGAAATAAGTTTTTTGAAGAACTGTCTACCGCAAGGATGAAATAACATGGAACTATGCAAATATGGGGTAAAATGATTTCTCTGCTCACGTAATTGCCTATGGGCTCAACTTGTAGCCTGATAGTTTTGTTATTCTGTCAAAACATTGTTATAAAACCTTTGAATTTCTTCTCGTAATACTTTAACTTGAATGTCGGATTAGGAAATATCCATGAGCCTTTTGCAGCCTGTCTTTACCTCTTGCATGCTCCATGATTTTCCTTCTTCAGCTTTCCTATTCATTTATAAAGGAATGCTTCAGTCTAAAATAGATGAGCTAGGACTCAAATCATTCACTTCTTCTTATCCTACTTATTTTATCTTTGGACAGGTATCAAGGCCCACTATGCATGATGATTGTTTTCTTGAAGGAGCTGTGGCCAGATATAAAGGACTCAAATTTATTTCAGGTTTGCAGCATTCCCTCTAAAAATTTTGTGTATCAAGCATTCATTTAAATGATCATTATGTGCTCCATTGCATTTTGAATTTGAACTTCATTGCATTTTGATTTGCTTCATTACATTCAAGAAGTCCAGATACTAAGTGTTCTTCCCATCTGCTTTGTGCAATTTTCATGATAATGTTTTTAGTATTAGCGTTTGCTTATGTAGGCCTTCTTTACTTTTCATATAGAATATATTGCCATCTTGTCTTTAGAATTTCATCAGTATGCTTTTACTTGTGCCTTTGCAAGGGACCAAATTGGCACATCATTAGCTTTTTAATTCCATGTTCTTCACTGTCTTCGTCTTCTAGAAACAGATTCATTTCCAACAGCTGATAAGCTATTCCGAAATAAAATTTGGGTTGGAACAGTCGAAGGTCAGCGATAGTTCCTCATTAATTCTTAGCTTCCATTTGCAAATGATGTTATGATTCATGTTGATTAAAATTGTTAACAGGTCTTCCTGTCTATTTCATTGAGCCTCATCATCTGGCTAAATTCTTCTGGAGAGGACAGTTTAATGGAGAGAATGATGATTTCAAGCATTTTTCATTCTTTAGTCGTGCAGCACTTGAATTGCTTCTTCGAGCTGGCAAGAAACCAGATATAATTCATTGCCATGACCGGCAGACAGTGTTTGTTGTATGCACGGGCAACAGTTAGAATTTCACTAGTTCCTTTTCATAAATAATTTCTGATGTTTTTTCCCCCCCTCTAATAAGTAAACTTGGCTTCTCAGGCACCACTCTATTGGGATTTGTATGCTCCTAGATGTTTGAATACGGCTAGAATTTGCTTATCAGGGGACAACACTTGCTTCAGAGTTGGCATCCTGTGGCATTGATGTTCACCAGCTGAGTAGACATGATAGGATGTAGGAAAATGCATCACATGATAGAGTCAATCCAATTAAGGTAATTGATTTCAATGGTTCATTTGAATTAAGAAAAAGGCATCGAGGTGCGACGTGTTTTACATGTTCCCCTTCTTTAGGGTGTGATTTTGTTCTCCAACATTGTAACAACAGTATCTCCATCTCTCTCCCTGCCCCGACTCTCTCTCTATCTCTCTGCCCTGATTTTGCTAAAAAATATGATAACATGGGGGCTGAAATGGCTGACCTTGTTCAGGTGATACCTCTTACCACTAACTCCATCTCCAATGCATGGAACGTCTCATTATTTGCAACGTTCACCGAACAAAATTAATTTTGAAAACTTGATAACACTGCCATGTATGTAAGTTTCAAAATTCCATTCTACGTCAGTGCGATGCTAAAAGCTATTCTCTCAGAGTACGTTATATATTGTCATTGGATACATGCTGGAGTGGCAACAGTATTTTAAACTTGCTTTTAAACTTTTTTAAAAATCCATCTATGTTTCTTACCGTTAGCATAAAAAAAAACATACACCATCTAACATCAGTATGTATTTTATACTGTATTTTTAAAATGACATTAATTTTACCATTAAATCAACTCTCAAAATGAAATACCCAATAAAAACCATTCACTCTATGGCCTGCTCGGATGCCTGAATATTGCAACCCCTCTTCCATAGGAAAGCAGGGTAGATCTCAAGTGGACCAAACTGCAGGAAAGTGGGGATAATGACATCCACTGTTGAAACCTTACTAGGGCCACACCACCACCCGGCACCCACGGTCAAAACCTTGGTAGGCCAACACCACACATGGCTGGTTCCTATACGGGTTTCCTGCAAAAGCCTTTGGCAAGGAGTTGCTCTAATGGTAAGCTAGGTGGGACTCACCATGATGTCTGTGAGTAATTTGTGACTCCATCAATTTTGCGAGCTCATTTTAGGACATGCGATAGAAAATGAGTTAGATCCAAGAATCAAGTGGACCACATGATAGGGAAAACCGGGAAATAAAATTCATACTGTTGAAATGTTCCTGAGCTAAACCTTGATGTTTATAGGCAATTCAAGTCATTTATAGGTTCATTCCCACTGGGATGAACTAAAAACACAAAAAAATAATCACAAGTTATGTTTGAAATGCTTTTTAGTCGTGGGTTCCACTTGAGTATCATGCTATCGACAGCTTACCATGTTATATTGAATGAGCGACAGCTTACCATGTTATGTTGAATGAGCAACAGCTTACCATGTTCTAGCTCTTTGCGTTTAGAGAGCCCTCGATGTTGGCTTTGCATTAAAGCATCACCAAGATTCAGGCACCATTCTCAAAAGTTCTATTTTGATAACATTCTCATTACCGTCATTATCTTGATTGTTGATTTCCAGATTGAGCTTGCAAAAATGTTGTTGGCGGAGGGACAAAGTCATCTGTTCATAAATTGGCCTGAACAAGGTGTTGATGATGAAGAAAAGAAAAATTTCTTCGACTAGGTTCATTTTCATGGCACTTATTATTATTATTATTTTGTTATTATTATTTTGGTTCTTTCGAGTACAAGAACCTTGTATTCCATGCATTCTCAGTATATTTTTACAACTCAGCTGCTGTATCCTGGAAATATTAAATGGTCTGTGTTGATTTCCAAGTCCAAGCAGCAAAAATTTAACATCGGTTTCAACTTTTAAACCTTCCATTTTGCTCACTCAAACATTTATTTTTCTTATTATTATAATTATTTTGAAATTTATCTTTGGAAGCCTTGCTGACCACAAATTTCTGTTAGAACAAACTGATTTTGATGGATTTTTGGAAACCTACATTGCTTTGTACCTGCCAGCAAGATTGTTAATACTCTTCACATATTTGCTTATTGATGTCAAGTAGCTCTTTTCTATAGGTAACTCGGCTTAATTCAAGCTATCTAGGTGGTTTGGCATCATATATTCGATATGCTAGGATTCTATTAGCAGATTCAAAAGCAGCGAAAAATCCATTTAATGGCTTTACTCCTTCGGTAAGTGAATCCATTAAATTTGTTTAGCAATCTGTGTTTCTTGTACATTTCTGCCAGAAATTTGTCTTCAATTTCACATTTTTTTTCTTAATGAGAAAGTTGGCCCTATGGCTACGGTCATACTGTGGGTACTCATATTTAGCTACGGATTTTATCCATAGCTTTTAAGATGGCGATTTAGCGGCGTCTAGCAAAATCGTCAGTAAAGGTCCTGGCCGCCGCTAAAGCCTTTACCGGCTGTTAGCTAACCGCAGGCAAAGGTTTTGCCAGCGGTTTCTTGGTCTTTGCCGGCGGTTTTAACCGCCGCTAAAGGCTAGTTTTCTTGTAGTGAATTCAAGGTGGGTTTACTTCTAACAGCGTATTTCTTTATCGTATCAGAGCATATACAAAGACTCTTCTCTCTCAAAATTTTGATTCTAACCATCCCTCGGGTCCTGGTCGTCTCCATTTCCCGTTCACTGGACTGTTCGCTGCATCTTCATCTCTAAATGCTGTCATCTCCTATGGCACACTAATCTGCCAAATCCTGCTTTAACTAGTTGCTTGTTTCCATAGCATCATTTCATTATAAATAAATAAATAAATAAAGATGGTCACTTTTCTCATGACTATTTTCATTCGGTTTCTTTCACAGTGTTGAACTTGTGGGGTCCATCACATATTATTATTGAGTTGTTCATCAGTCCACTTCCATAATAGGACACGTCAACAACTAAAAGGAGCAGGTCGTTCCGTCTTTAGCTAAGCTTTTCCCACTTCACCGATTGGCTTATTTTCAGTGACTCCCCGATCCAGCCAATTGCGTTCCCTTCTTTGCTGTCGTTCAATCCAAGATTGATTTTACTTACTTCTGCTTGCTTCATTATTGCATATGGCATCTTCTACTACGATTTCTATATCAAATGTTACAAATTTGGTGTCAATTAAGCTGGATCGGGAAAATTATTTACTCTGGAAGAGTCAATTTCTTCCCATTTTGCGTACTAATAAGTTACTACAATTTATAGATGGATCCTCTCTTTTGCCCGGATCAATTTCTTCTAAATGACAACGGACGGTACATCCACTATCAATCCTGACTATGAGGAGTGGATGGAATGTGATTCTCTTGTGTTGTTATAGATCAATGCCACCCTCACTCAAATTCTTTAATGGGTAGTTGGACTTCAAACTACTCGAGAGGTGTGGCTACGATCGGAGAACTTTCATCTCATTCAATCACGTTCACATGTTCTGCAGTTAAAACATCAATTTCAGAATCCTAAAAAAGGGGGCTCTTCAATTTCTGACTATGTTGATAAGATGAAGGGCTTGGCTGATGCGCTTGAGGTGATTGGTTAGCCAATCACTGAATTTGATTTTTGCAATCAAGTTTTAAATGGTCTTGGTCAAGAATATGACCCTGTACACACTTCTATTGCTAATCGGGTTCACCTGATTTGCTTTAAAGAATTATTTGGCAACTTCTCACTTTTGAACATTGTCTATAATCCCGCCGTTCTAGCCAACATGATGACCAATTTTTGGTTGCACTTTCTACCACTCGTGGTGGACCACGTGTTAGACATACGTTTCGTGGACGTGATCATGGTCGCAGTTTTGGTGCCTTGGGTGGCTCTACCATCCTGTGCAATGGACAGTCATCCCAGTCTAAAGGTCCTTCTATCACAGTGTGCCAAATCTCTAATCGAGTGGGGGCACTCTACTCTCAACTGCTTCCATCGGTTAGATCTTTCGTTTCAAGGCCGCCAGCCCCCTCAAAAGCTTCAAGCTATGGGCGCTGTTAAGCGTAATGACTTTGGGACAGATTCTACCTGGTTTACAGACTTTGGTGCTCGCTACAGATCATGTTACCTCTGACTTGAACAACCTATCCATTCATTATGATTATGCAGGCCATGATGCTCTTACAGTTGGAAATGGTACAACTTTGCCTATTGCCCGCATCGGTTCCTCCATGTACCGCTCCTCTGACTTTACCTTTTACCTATGTAGAATTCCATTGATTTGTTGGAATCTTTTATCAGTCTCTCAATTTTCTAAGGATAATGGCTATTCTTTTGTATTTAATTCTTCTGATTTTTGTGTTAAGGACAACAAGTCGGGCAGGATCCTTTTCCAAGGATGGACCACTAACAGCCTCTACCCACTACAGCTTCCACCGCGCATTACTTCGCATTTCTCTCTAATCGATTTTTCTACCTTATGTGTCTCTCGTAATCTTTGACATCATCGGCTGGGACATCCATTTTTTTTTGTGCTTCAGCACCTTTCCCCTCTGCTTCCTTTTTGTGGCTCATTGTGAAAGCCATATATTTGCTCATCTTGCCAACTTGGCATTGTTGTCAAGCATACTACAATTCGAATAGTTATTTCTGTTGCTCTTCATTATGGATGGTGACGCAGGGATGAACGTGATGAGGTCGATCACTGTCTTCCTCAAGGATAAATACTCTGCATCCATAGAGCTTCTCTTGACTCCTTACAGAGACTTCTCGAATCCACGAGGAAAGAAAGCAAGAGAATAGAAATAAATTCTAATAAAATTCAAAATTGATTAATGAATGAATAAAAATGAGTTCAGAACCCTTTAAATAAGAGAACCAAGCAATAGGAAATAAATAAGAATCAAACTACAACTAAAACTCCTAGAATTCACGACTTATTATAAATAGCAAGCTTACCATTTATAGACGGTTGTGATATCTACTAGTGCGTAAGGTTTTCGGCCAAAAATAGTAAGTATCCTATTTGGCTCCACCAAACTGTTCTCCTAATTATTCTAAGCACTTTTCATGTTGGACACAACTCCTAAAGCCCAACGGATGAAGAGATATAATCAAACTAAAACTTACTATTTATAGTAAAAACGAAAATAAAACAGGAAAACGACCGTCGATCCAGGGGTTTCTCACAAATCCGGGCTGTGCAACTCGGCATAGCGGGGTTGGTTGGCTAAAGTAGCTCGTTCTACCCCAAATTCATATATTTTACATCAAATTGCAAGATACGCCCGATCTATAGTCCAACAGTCCGGATCACTTCTATTGTCGACCGGTCCTTTTCTGATCCATCTTGGCCACGAAACTGTTCGTGACCCGCCCTACATCAGATGGGCTATTCGATAGCTTGATGTGCAAAATGCTTTTTTACATGGTGTTCTTACTGAGGAAGTATACATGACACAACCCCAACTGTTTATGAATTCCTCTAAGCTAGGTCATGTTTGTCGGCTCCACAAAGTCTTTTATATGGGCTTAAACATGCCCCACATGCATGATATCCTCGCCTCACTACTTATCTTAAGGGCTTGGGGTTCATTGGTTCTACTGCTGATAATTCTCTTTTTATTCATCATTCGACCATATAGTTTACTGTTTTACATATTTACGTGGATGATATTAATTATGTTGATTGGGAGTAACCGTGATGCCCTTCACTCTCTCTTGTCTGATCTCATTAGTCTTTTAAAAATGAAATATTTGGGCCCCTACATTATTTTCTTGGCTTCGAGGTTACTCGTACTCCAACTGGCATGTATCTGATTCAATCAAAGTATATTGGTGATCTCTTATGTCGCATGCATATGCAAGATGCAAAACCCTCGAAGTCTCATGTTGCTTCTGGCTCTAAGCTCTCCAAGCTTGATGGTGATCCTTTATCATATCCTCATGAATATCGTAGTATTGTGGTAGGCTGTTCCTGGACGAGGTTGGGCTAAGCTACATCAGAGAAAAATAGTCTTCTTTCATTTGCTATATATATTTTTTTCTTCCTTTGCTGGGTTGGCTGCTCCTTTTTTGTTCCATCGACCCTTCCATACTTGTATATTTCCTTTCTTGATCATATATGAAATCACCTTTTGATTAAAAATAAAAGTATTGTAGGTGTTTTGCAATATGTTACCATTACACGGCTAGATATTGCATTCCTTGTTAATCAAGTATACCAATTCATTCATGCTCCGTTATCAACTCACTGTTTAGCTGTTAAATGTATCTCGCAATTTCTTAAGGGCACTATTTCACGTGGCCTCCAGTTCTGTAAAGGCCATGATGCTCCTTTCACTCTTAAGGCCTATTCTAATGTTGATTGGGCAAGAGATCCTGATGATCGTCACTCTACTTCTGGCTATGCTGTTTTTCTTGGCCCTAATTTGGTCTCTTGGAGTGCTAAGAAACAACCCACAATTTCTCGTTCAAGCATCGTGTCTGAGTACCGTTCTCTTCCTGTTACATCTGCGGAATTGTTTTGGATACGTATGATCTTACACAATTAATTTAACTATTTTTTTACAAGATCCTCCTCTTCTCTACTGTGACAATATCAGTTTTATTTCACTTGCCTCCAATCTTGGTTATCATGATTGTACCAAACATATTGATGGAGGCAGATTATCATTTCATCCAAGAAAAAGTTACTAGGGACGATCTTGTTGTTCACTGTGTGGCTATAGTTGATCAATTAGATGATATTTTCACTAAGTGACTAACATCTGCCCGGTTTCACTTCTTACAATCCAAGTTGCACGTCATTAATAGTTCGCCATTTAGCTTGAGGGGGCTTGTTAACAATCCCACCTCATCTCCACCGCAAATACCTCCGGGTGGTTAGCATTTTATCCATGAAGGCTTCAAATTTCAGTTTTCAATTCAAATTGTAATCTATCCAAACAAACGCTTGTACTCTATAACTCTATAAATACAAAGGATCCGTGTGATCCAATTCAAGGTGGGTTTACTTCTAACAGTCTATTTCTTTATTTCATACTTAGTTCTAAGCAAGTATTTCATCTCTCCCATGCACCATACACTCTCTTCGAGATAGTACTTATGCGACAAAACCAAACAATCTTGTGCACGTACGACTTGCAATGCTAACACTAATACATGCATGTACAAATTACAAATATCCACACATTCACTCAACAATGCATGTGCTCTGTCAGGACACATGTGTATGTATGCACATAAGTGCATTGATTCAACAATTTCCTTGATTAATGGCTCTGATCTTAATGCAGTTGCAGTGCTGAAATCACATATTAGAATTTAGAATTGTTCTGCTATTATGTTGTTTCATCTTACTCATCGTGAGATCTTCAAATAGTATTTCTAAATTCTATTCTTATATCTAGTTCTATAATTTAACATATTTTAGGTTCCCTCTTCTTAAAGGAATTTGATCGTCTATGGCATCATATTATTTTAGTTTGTTTTGATTGGTTTATTTATACTTCTTTAGTTTATTTTTAGGAGATTAGGGGCATATTAGTGTATTATATTGATTATATTCAAGTATCACAAGAAGATAAGTTGGTAGTTATGAATTTAGAAGAACAAATTCAACAACCCGCAGCCTGCCAATCTAGAATATAAGTCGGTAGTTTAGTTTAAGGGATGTACCCACTGAGGGTTTTTTTTTTTTTTCTTCTGTTGCAATAAACTAATAACTATCGTGTATTAAGAAAACCATGTTGAATTGTATTGAAAAATAAAAAATAAAAAAATTTGTTGTTTCCTTAATCTTAAATAAAATATCAACTTATTTACTAACACAGATAAAGATCTTTCTTTTCTAAAAATATAACCCCTAATAGAGTAGAATGGTGAAATGGAATGCCCATATCTGACAACAACGGTGAGTTGGAATATGGTTCAGATGACGATGACTAAGAAAATGTGTATAGGATATTTATTTATTTATTATTCATGCGAGAAAATAGATACAACGATATGGAATATATATGTTTTTCTTTTTCAATATTTTTATCCTTTAAAAAATAGAATTTTACAAAATTCCTATGAAATTTTCATTTTACTAAATAATTCCTTGATGAATAGAAATTTGCTCTGAATGCCCTAGGAAGAAGTAAATTATTAAGGTGGTTGACTAGTGGTCCTCCTTCTTAAGATGATTTCCTTGGAGCAAGGGGCCTTTGTCAGAGGCCGCTTTATCTCCAAGAACATTGCCCACTGCCAAGAGGTGTTTCGGGACGTTGACAGAAGAGTTCATGGGGGCAACATTATTGTGAAGCTCGACATGGAAAAAGCCTATGACCGGGTGGATTGGAATTTTTTTGAAGCAGGTGCTCCTCGGGTTCGGTTTTGCCTCAAATTGGGTCCAGCTTATTGAGGCCTGCTGGTGCAACAATTGGTTCTCGGTTCTGGTAAATGGGACCAGTTGTGGCTTCTTCAAATCTTCCTGCGGTCTTCGCCAAGGAGATCCCCTCTCCCCCAATCTCTTCATCATTTCAGCAGAAGTCCTCAGTAGGGGTCTCTCCTATCTCTCTGTCAGTGGTCTTTGTACCCCGTTCAAAGTTAAAAGAGGTTATAAGTAAAATACTCATCTGCTCTATGCAGATGATACGATTGTTTTTCTTAATGGGACTAAAAATTCGCTTCTCCAGATCAAGGCATTCTTCTCGCTCTACTAGTCCATCTCTGACCAAAAGATCAACCTTAGCAAGAGTGCCTTCTTCTGTTCGGCTAAACTTGCGCCTTCCAAAATCAGAAACATCACTCAAATCCTGGGGATTAGGAGATCGTTTGGCAACCTCTTCTACCTGAGTGTCCCAATGCTCAAGGGCAGGATTAGATGCAATGCCTTCTCCCCTCTTGTCGAGAAGCTAGCCGCGAGAATCGGTGGTTGGAAAGCCCGAATCCTTTCTCAAGCAAGTCGGCTAGAATTGATTTTTTATGTGCTAAGTGAGATTCTTATACACACTCTAGCTGCTATGCCGGTCCCAAAGAAAGTCTTGAATGATATGGAGATAATGTTCGCTAATTTCTTCTGGGGTTGTAAAGATGGAAAACGCATGTTTCATTGGAAGAAGTGGGCCTTTCTTGCCACGCTGAAGTCGGAGGGTGGTCTCAGCATCAAAAGACTGAAAGAGGTCATGCACTGTCTCCATATGAAGCTGGCCTGGGGCATTAAAACCGATTGGAAAGGGAGCCTATTGGGTTGTTTCATGCATTCGAAGTACTGGCAAGGCACGCCAACAGTTCTCTCTCTCAGTGGGACAGGTCAGTCCTCCCCCTTTTGGAAAGCACTTGTTCGCCTGTTCCCTATTTTAGATGAGCATGTGTAACTGCTCATTGGTAGTAGTTCTAACAGTATGTGGCGCAGCAACTGGTCTGGGTTAGGCCCGTTGACGTTGTCTCACTCCTTAGACATTCCTGCGTCATCGACTGACAGATGTATTGCAGATTATTTTTTACTTTAATGGGTTGAAACATATCATCCCTGTCCCTCTCCCTGACTGGTTGCGTGAGATTATTGTCCAAGGAGGATTCTGCACTTCTGACGGCGATGATAAACTTGTTTGGCCTCCTGACCTGGAGAGGAAGTTTTTTGTTTCTTCCACTTAGAACATCATCCGTGAGTGAGGAGTTGTGCTCCCTTGGCCAAATTTTGTCTGGAACTTGGTGATTCCCCTAAAGATTTCCATCATAATGCGAAAAATTCTATACTGGTCCCTCCCCATCGATGTTCTCATCCAACAGAAGGGGGTTCACATGGCTTCCAAATGTTCTTGTTGTCCTGAAGAGCACACCTCTAGCCCTTGTGTAGAATCCGCATACCACCTCATCCTGGAAGGTGCGCTCGCCTCGTGCATTTGGCGCCAAGTTGCAACTATGTTCAGGTTGCAGGTTTTCAGTCACTCCTCCATCCAGGATCACCTTCATTAGTGGTGGATTAGGTCCCTGCCTCGTTCCATCAACCGCAATTGTTTTCGGCTAGCGCTAGTTTTCATATTGTAGGAAATTTGGAAAGCGAGAAATGAGGCGAGATTCGACAATAAACGGATTACTGCGTCTGTGCTACTCTCAAGGGTGAAATGGTGGCTTTCCACTCTCTTCTCGACCTTATCTTCTACTATGCCGTCTCCTTCTTAGCCCAGGGCTGCGGCAGCCAATCCTCCCTATTCCCCCGGAACTACTCGTATTGTTTCGGTTGTTAAATGGATGAGACTGACAGAGGGTTTTCTTAAGTTAAATGTCGATGGATCGGTCCTGTCCAATCCCGGACCTACAGGTGGTGGTGGTATTGTTCGAGACCACCTCGGTAATGTGCTTCTCGCGTTTGCTAACGGGTATGACAACGCCTCAAACAATTTGGCTGAAGTGAGAGCTGTCCATGATGGCATTCTTCTTTGCTTGAACAGGGGCCTTCACAATATCATTGTTGAGTCGGACTCAGCCTGGGTAGTATGTTGTCTCCAAATGAACTGCACCCTCTCCTGGAAGTGGGCATATTGGCTTTCCAGAATTTCTTCCCTCTTGGGTAGAGGTTCTTTTCGTCTAGCGCATGTTCTCTGGGAAGCTAATGGCCTTACTGATAGTTTGGCGAAGCTTGACAGCAAGACGCAGACCAACAATGTCTTTGCTACCATTTCCTCCTTGCCCCGTATCACTAGAGGCATATCTCTTCTTGATAAGGAGGGCCTTGGTTCCATCAGAGAACAAGCTCCTAGGCCTCAGTACTAGTCTTTCCTTCCCTTCTGATCTCGGGTCCCTGTTGGTTTTTTGGTTTTTGTTTTCTGTTTTCTTGTTCAACTAGGTCATTGGGTTTTTTGTATAGCAAATGATAGGCGGGGCAGATCCTTTTCCTCTGTTTCCAGCCCGAAGTTTCTAGGTTGTAATTTCGCCCCATTTCAATCAATACAATCTAAGTTTCCTTACAAAGTAAATTATTAAGGTGACCTCATTTAATTTTTTCCTTAAAAAATTAGTGAAGTTAAGAATTGTGGGACCACCACTTCTTTAAAGAAAGAAATGAAAGTATTTATGTAATTTCCTCACTCAGAAAAGCATTACCCAATAATTACAGTTCCTCAAAGCATTACAGTGAACTTGCATTGAGTTCGAGCATGGTGCATTTCAACTTGACTCAACTCGACTCGAAGCTTGAACTCGAGCTCGAGTAATATTTTTAAAATTTTATATATATATAATATTTTAAGTTAAAAGTTTAAAAGTTAAAACAAATTCTACCTGACCCTACCCTACCCTCCTTGTCTTTCTTTCCCTTACCCCACCTAGCACGCTACTGCCCACTGGTTGCAGACATATGAATAAGCTCGACTCGACTCGATTCGAACCACTATCTCGACTCTACAGCTTTGGCAAACGACCCAAGCGTAAATGTTGAGTTTGAGGGCAAACTCACACTTGAGTATAACATGGACGAGTCAAGCCGAACTTGGCCCACCTCGACTCGACTTGGCTTGATGAATAGTCCTAGCGTGGACCCATGTATATAAAAGACCAACAGTCTACAGTCTTCGATAATTTGTACACATGACGCCGTGGATTGGGTACTACCCCATTCGTACCCAATGGATACCGACGGTCTTGTTAGGGGATCTGTGGTGCCACCGTGACTTATTTTATCCACGCCGGCCATTCATTTCTATCGAAAAGTCATTTTAGGGGAGGATCCAAAAAATGAGATAGATGCGACTGCTCGAGTATACCACACCATAGGAAAGAGTGGGGATTGAATACCCACCGCCGAAAACCTTCTAGGGTCCACGGGAGTTTTGGATCAAGCTAGCTGATATTTATGTTTTCTCTTCATTCAAGTATATGTGAGCTTATGAGCATATTGGATGGCAAATAAACATCATGATGGGCCATATGAAGGTTTCAATGGTGGTAGTCACTATCATTACTGTTTCATGTGGTGTCCAATTGAGCGTTCCAACTGTCTCATCTTGATGCCCCAACCTAAAATGATTTTTCAAAATAGATGGACGGTGTGGATAAAACACTTACGTGAAGGAGGGCCCATAAAGCCCCTGACAGGTCTCTAGCTAGGTGCTGCCGGTGGGGGCAGTACCCAATCCGCGTCCTTTTTTTTTTTTTTTCAAAAAAAAAAAAAACTTGAATTTCATTTCAAAGGGGACAGACTATACATGAATGAATGGGGAGCTCGGGAAACAACAAAAAATACCCGAGCTCCAATCGCACAGGGCATTCACATTTCGGGACCCTACCCTCAGCGGGCCCACTCAGGAGGTAAAAAATCTCTGCTGGGGCTCGTGTTGGACCAGTTCCATTCGCCAATCGCAACGATAGCAGCCATTTTACGAAGACACCCCTTTGACGGAGAAAGGTTCTCGTTCCTCGCTTTTAACATCTACAGCAAGACTACGTCATAGTTCACGACCTGTTTATTTAAGTTACAGTCATACAGGGTACATGTGGCAATGATACTTTAATCTAGACCGTTCAAATTGCAATTCCCAGTAGTGATAGAGAAAGGCCCTTTGAGAGAAACACTTGGTTTACACAATCCTAACCTTCAACTGAAGAAAATAAAATGGATGGTTATAAGTTAACTTTCCAGCGGTCGAAATCAGCAAGGGATGCAATATTTTTAACATCATTGATTCAAGTTAAATTTCAGGCTGTGCTCAATACAATCCAACTTAAATATGGTCCAGATTTACTTATGTATATTCCCCCTATACCGACGGATGAGATACAACAAGTTACAAAATGGTGGTGAATCATCATCCTAGTTCACCTAAAATATTCAAAGGTAGTTTTGGTCAAGGTCAATGAAACCAGTAGCAGAGACTTTCAACACAACAAACTCCCGTATAAATACCCCATCTAACCTCCCTTCATCTCTTCATCAACTCTCTCTCTCTCTCTCTCTCTCTCTCTCTCTCTCTCATCATCAACTCTCTCTCTCTCTCTCTCTCTCTCTCTCTCTCTCTCTCTCTCAAAAGGAAGAATCAGACAACCTAAGGAAGTAGAAAGTAAAGGAGGAGATAATGGCTGCCTTGCAAGCCTCTGGTCTATTATCATCATCATCAATACAATCAGCACCATGCCAAGGTAGATTTGTTGCAGTTCTCCATGCCCCGAAAGTTTGGAAGAATCATCTCTCTTTTCCAAAGCTACCAATCGGAAACGTGGAGGAATTCAACACCCACATAAGAAATCCACTACAAATCAAAATTGAAACACAAAGGACAGCAATTGAGAGAGGTGATGGGGACATGATCGCTAATTTCACCAAGCTTTATGCGATTGCAGAGGCGGTTGCTGATAGGGTGGAGATGCACACGAACATCGGCGAGCAGAGGAACAATTGGAACAATCTCCTTGTCAACTCCATCAATGCAATCACTCTCACGGCTGCGACCATGGCCGGACTCTGCGCCATCCCAACTGGTACCACCTCACTCTTGGCATTGAAGATCTCTTCCGCTCTCTTGTATTCAGCAGCGACGGGGCTGTTGTTGTTGGTGAACAAGATCCAGCCCTCCCAACTTGCCGAAGAACAAAGGAACGCTGCCCGGTTGTTCCATCAGCTCCACACAGAAATCCAAACCACCCTTGCTCTTCGAACTCCTACTCCAATGGATGTGAAGGATGCGATGGAGAGGGTGTTGGCGCTCGACAAGGCTTACCCTCTTCCATTGCTCCCAGGAATGCTGGAAAAGTTCCCAGCTATAGTGGAGCCAGCTAGATGGTGGCCTTCTAACAATTCAGAATCTTCAGAATCACAAAGGGTTCCTGCACAAAATAATACGAATGGTTGGAGTGGGAAACTTGAAGACGAAATGAGAGGCGTTCTTGAAGTTTTGAGGAGAAAGGATACCGCAGAGTATGTGCGACTGAGCAAGGTGGTCTTGAAAGTTAATAGGATTTTAGCAGTCTCAGGACCTCTACTCACCGGCCTTGCTGCTCTTGGGACTTCTTTTGTGGGGTCTCCTTTACAAGGTTCATGGGCGGTATTGGTCGGTGTCGCTGGTGGAGCACTGGCAAGCATTGTAAACACGTTAGAACATGGCGGACAAGTAGGGATGGTATTTGAGATGTATCGGAACTGTGCCGGCTTCTATCGTCTCTTGGAAGAGTCGATTGAATCAAACCTTAAGGAAAGAGAGACACATAAGAGGGAGAATGGGGAATTGTTTGAGATGAAGGTGGCTCTGCAGTTGGGAAGGAGCCTCTCGGAGCTCAGGAATCTTGCTGCATCATCTTCTTCTAAAAACATTGTGGAAGGTGGAATGGATGAGTTTGCCGGGAAGCTCTTCTGATGCTCCATACGAAAACATCTTGTATATCATTCATTCATTCATTGTGTTATTATTTGTACAGTTATGTAACATATGACCTAATATACAATCTGATACATTCAAATTCAGTTTACTTGTTCAAAACATTTTGAAAATTCCATCTCTCCGTAAAAAAACCAACTCTAAAGGAAAGAAAGATGTAGCATAATATTTCTAGCTAGCTAGCTGAATTCTGACCACTGATAATATGTAGCTGAATTTGCATCACTGAAAGGAAAACTTTCAGTTATACCCCATTCAACTCAATAATTCAATGGGTATGATGGCTTGGATCTTGGACCTATCATGCCACGCGGGCATATGTCTGCCGTTTAAATGTGCTTTGTAACACACGTGTGTGGGCTTAGCAAACCTCCATGTTTTGATATCCTCGAAGATTTTTAATAAGATGTATTAATTTTTTTGGGAGACCTTAACTGGTTAAGAAAGGAATTAGTGTTAAAAATAAGAGGGAGGGAGAGATTTATGCCCATATATGTACGATGGCATTTTCCATTCCTTTTTCAATTTAAGGTAATTGAGTTTTTACCGATATCTTTGTAGACGGCTCATGCAATGAGATTGGAATAACTAAAAGAGCGTGAGCTTATCACCAAAACAATCAGCCATGGCAGGAGAAACCCTTTAAAATTAACATCTTTGAATTTGTGAATTGTGCAAAAATCGGTTCTTCTCTTCTTCTTATTCTTAATATATTCATAATAAATTTAGAACACAGAGAGAAGTTGGCAGAACATAGAATTAAGAATTGCGTCATATGCCAACATTGGCAGCTATGTATAGGATCCTCGGGTCGCAGATGGTCTAGGGAGGATGTGGGCAGTGGCGGATGCCTCGATAGGTTTTACCATAGTCGATCGGACCTTCCGAGACACATGAAGGGCTTAATAGCCCTTGGCAATGCTGGTTTAGGGGCTTTCAGGAAAAAAAACAAAAAGAGAAAAAGGCCCATTCTCTCTGAGGGAGAATGGTTCTCAGTTCCTCTCTTACCATCGGGCCATTGACAGGACTACATACATCATGGCTTCTTTTATTTATTTATTTTTTCAATTGACTTTGAGTGGGCACTAAAAAAATTGTGCAACACCTGTCATACATCCCGACAATCATAAACTACAAAGCTTACTTCGAAAGCTCCCACAAAACAATACAGGAAAATCTCTACCTGCTTCCCAATGACAAGACTAGATCGTAGTTCACCACTTCTTTATTTAAGTTATAGTCCCTCGTACAACTACAAGGTGCATTAATTGAGAGTACTCCAAGATAGTGGTGGAAGGTGATTCGAAAATTACCGTGTCCGTCCTTCGCAAGAAGCACACATTTTGTTGTCCAAAAAAAAAAGAAATTGGATTTATCTAATGTTGTCCAAAAAAAAAAAAAAAGGCACCCATTTAGTTGGATCGTTTCTTATTGGTAGGCCCAGATTTCCATGATAAGGCTTAGGTTATCATTGAGTTCGCACCAATAGAAGTGAATCCTTAATAGAGTAGGGCTGGGAAGCTTAAGAGAGCAGTGACGTACGAGTCTTGTGGGTGTGTTGTTCATCAGTCTTTCTTTGCTTGGCGCTCTGTATATGATAAGCGGCTCACTGTGGCTTCTTGTGTTGTTGGGCCGCCCAAATGTTATAAAAAAATTAAAATAAATAAAATAATAATGATAATAATAATAAAAGGTTGTCTTTGGTCAGCTTAGTCTAATGGAAAAAATAATAATTTATGAGCTATAAAAAAATTTAAAAAAACTACAAGGCACATGTGTCATATAAACAGTTTAATCCGGACGATTCAAATCGCAATTTCTAGTAGTGCAAATAGAGATACGTAGAATACAAATACTTTCAAAGATATGATGCACGATTTTTTTTCAATATTTTTTATCCTTTAAAAAATCAGACTTTTACCACAAAAATCTTTTGGAATTCACATTTACTAAATAATGCCTGGTGAATGGAAATACATGGGAGATGCTTGTAGGAGTAACTTACTAAAATACCCTCAATTTCTTCTAAATTAGTGAAGCCAAGAACTGTGGGGCACTACTTTGAAAGAGAAATGAGTGTATTTATGTAATTTCCTCTCTTGAGAAGTACTGCCAGATAGTATCAGTTCCTTGAAACATTAGTCAGTAAAATCTCAATTCAAAGAATTTTACGGTAAAATCCCTTATTCATTCTTGAAGCAGAAAAGATACACGGGAATTTGAACCATGCCTCAAAGTATTGCTGCTGGTCGGATCACCGGCTGGACCTCATGTGTATAAAAAAACCAACAGTACACGTTCTTCGGTTGTGTGTACGCCTGACGACTTAAACGGCTTTATTTTATGGTAAAGACCCAAACACCGGTGGGCCCACCTGATGAACGGCATAAAGCTTGCACAGATCCAGGAAGTAGTAATAACTTCTGCTGGGCTCGTGTTGGACCAGTTCCATTCGCCAATCGCAACGATTGCAGCCGTTTTACGAAGCCCTACGCCTTTGACGCGTCTAGTTCTCGTTCCTCGGTTTTAAAATCAATGACAAGACTACGTCATAGTTCATCACATGTTTATTTAAGTTATAGTCATACAAGGTGCATGTGGCGTACACGCATACACCCTTTAATCCAGACCGTTCAAATTGCAATTCCTAGTGCAGAGAGAAAAACTGCCATGGAGAGAAGTGCTTCCTTCCAGGGGGGGGGAAGGGATGCTAGACGAGGAAGGCTGAACTGAAAAGCTGCATATTCAGGTTGTGTAATGTCTAGAGGAGGCGATATCTTTATAGGAGGGTTGACCGTAATTTAGTCTTCGCCTTTTCCAACGGATATGTGCTATGTACTAATAATAGTGCGGAATTCATGGGGGTTCATGAGAGCCTGTCCATCTGTGTTGGCATGGTCCGTGGAAGGTCATTTTCTAATCGGACTCCAAGTTGGTGGCGGACTCGCTTAACTGAGTCTCTTGGGTGGGGCCGGAAATGGATGTATTGGACGGCCTGAATCTCAAGCCCCAACATGATGGGCTCATTTCGGTTTTCCCATATTAAGAGAGAGGGGAACGGCCCAGCCGATAGCTTGGCACGGGAGTACAACAAGATCCAAGGTAATTGGCTCTACAAGACTATGTGGGACCTCCCCCATGAGATCCAGGGAGATGGTGGTTTTAGACAAAGTTGGGCTCGGTGCCATTAAGGAGGTGGATCATTGATGTAGAGCGGGTCGCGGACAATTTCATGGCTAAGATGGATCAGAAAAGGCACGGTCGGCGACAGAAGTGATCCGGACCATCGGACCTTAGATCGGGCGTATCTCACAATCCGGAATGAGTTATCCGACGTAAAATATATGATTTTGGGGTAGAACGAGCTACTTTAGCCAACCAACCCAGCTATGTTGGGTTGCGCAGCCCGGATTTGCAAAAAACCCCCTGATCGACGGTCGTTTCCTCGTTTTAATTTTGTTTTTACTATAAATAGTAAGTTTTAATTTGAGTATAACTTTTCATCCGTTGGGCTTTAGGAGTTGTGTCCAACATGAAAAGTGCTTAGGATAATTAGGAGAACGGTTTGTTGAAGCCAAATAGGACACTTACTATTTTTGGCCAAAAACCTTGCGCACTAGTAGACATCGTGACCGTCTATAAATAGTAAGTTTACTATTTATAGTAAGTTGCGAAATCTAGGAGTTTTAGTTGTAGTATGAGTCTGATTTCTTTCATGTTGCTTGGTTCCCTTATTTAAAAGGGTGTAAACTCGTTTTTAAGGATTCATCAATCAATTTCGAATTTATTAGAATTATTTCTATTTTCCTGCTTTCTTTCCTCGTGGATTCGAGAAGTCTCTGTGAGGAGTCCAGAGAAGCTCCGTGGATTCGGAGTAGTTATCCTTGAGGAAGACGGTGATCGACCTCATCACGTTCATCCCTGCGTCAATTTGGTATCAGAGCGAGGTTTTCCCTCGGGCCGATGGCAAACAACGAAGGTATGAATCAAAATCCTGTGGACGATGATCCAGGGATTCGTTATCTTTCGGAAAGAATGGAAGTTTTCCATCGGGAGAGTCAGTTGACCATGCAAGGGCTGCAGGCAACCCTCGACCGTCTTGCGGATGCGCTACTTCCGCCCCGAGCCCTAGGCGGTGCTCCACCACCTATGGTCGCGCCACCACCCGTGGTTGCTGTACGACGTGACCCTGATTATCGCAAAGCACTACCAGTGGTAAATCGTAGGGCTACACCAGATGATTCTAGTTCCAGCGACGAGGACATTAATGAGGTTTTTGATCGACAACCAGTCCATGGAGGCGATCGTCTAGATCGTGCTGAAAGAGACTATCGAGGTAAGGCTGAACTTCCTAGTTTTAACGGTTTATTACGTATCGAAGATTTTCTCGATTGGCTAGCCGAAGTAGAGAGATATTTCGATTATATGGATGTGCCAGACCATAAAAGGGTGAAGTTGGTAGCGTTTAAATTGAAATCTGGTGCTTCTGCATGGTGGAAACAATTGCAACTCTCACGAGCTCGCCAAAATAAGGCGCCCATCGCCTCATGGCCTCGAATGAGACGTCTTCTTCGTTCACGATTTCTCCCTAGTGATTATGAGCAGATATTATTCCAGCAATACCAGAATTGCCGACAAGGAAATCGAACTGTTACAGATTACACTGAAGAATTCCAGCGATTGGCTACACGAAACGATTTGTCAGAATCTGAGTCATAGAAAGTGGCACGATTTATAGGTGGGTTACAACCGGTAATTCAGGATCGAGTTCAGATGTACCCAGTCGGGATAGTAGATGAAGCAGTTCAATTGGCAGGAAGGGCAGAAACACAGCTTGCAAGAGCTCCTGCTCGTCCCTATCCTTCAAATCGACCCCCTATGACAGGTCCCACACAGGATCCAGTGCTGGCTCGAGGAAAAGATCCGGTAGGAGAACGTCCTCAACCTCCTCCACCCGCGAACGGTGATACGGGGAGCGGACCATCCAGACCTCAACGGGCAGCACCCACAACAGCGAGCCCGAGTAGGATTCCGTATCCTTATGCTCGGCCAAGGCCGAACAATTGTTACCGCTGTGGCCAACCGGGCCACTTATCAAACACTTGTCCTCAACGTCCGGCAGCGCACTTGACTATAAACGAAGGGGGCACTGAAGATGAGGCCGTGGAAGAGGATCATGGCTTTGATGAATATGAACAAATCACTGAAGAAATAGCAGGTGGCGATGAAGTAACAGACGAAGATCGTGGCGAATCTCTCGTTGTGAGGCGACTACTGTATACCCCACGAAAGGAATTACATCCATAACGGCACAATATATTTCGTACTCGGTGCACTGTCAGCGGAAAGGTCTGTGATGTGATCATAGACAGTGGTAGCAGCGAGAACATCGTCTCAAGAGTGATGGTGGATAAGTTGCAGCTACCAACGACGAAACATCCTTCCCCGTACTCAATAGGCTGGATAAAAAAAGTGAACGAGACCAAGGTAACTGAACAATGCACTATCTCGTTTTCAATTGGTAAACATTATAAGGATCAGATACTTTGTGACGTGGTTGACATGGAAGCCTGCCATATGCTACTCGGTCGACCCTGGCAGTCGGACCGTGATGCGACCCATCGGGGGCGAGACAATGTCTACATATTCATCAAGGATAGTCTAAAAATAATCCTTGCGCCTATGGCACCAGAGAACCACCCTGAAGCCTCTAAAGTGGAGGGGAGTTCTCTCTTGACCATTCGGAATTTCATAGAGGAGTCCAAGGAAACCGGCGAGGTATATGCCGTAGTGGTGAAGGGCGAGAAGGAGGAACCCTCAAACATCCCTCCAAGCTTAAGACTGTTACTAAACGAATTCAAAGAAGTCTGGCCTGAAGATTTACCTGATGGATTGCCCCCCATGAGAGACATCCAACATCACATAGACCTCGTTCCTGGGGCTAGCCTGCCCAATCGCCCTCATTATCGGATGAGTCCGAAGGAGTGTGAGATACTTCGGGGGCATGTGGAGGAATTGATCCGTAAGGGTCTATTGAGAGAGAGCATGAGCCCATGTACTGTACCAGCATTATTAACGTCAAAAAAAAATGGAAGCTGGCGCATGTGTGTCGACAGCCGAGCAATTAATAAAATTACTATTAAATATCGGTTTCCAATACCACGGTTGGACGACATGCTCGATATGTTAGAAGGGGCTAAAGTGTTCTCTAAACTCGATCTAATGAGTGGGTACCATCAGATTCGTATTCGACCCGACGATGAATGGAAAACGGCATTCAAGATAAAGGAAGGGTTATATGAGTGGCTAGTCATGCCTTTCGGCCTATCGAACGCACCAAGTACTTTTATGCGTTTGATGAATCAAGTTTTAAAACCGTTCACTGGCCGATTTGTGGTAGTATATTTTGATGACATATTGATATATAGCCAGGATGAGGCGGAGCATAAGAAACATCTCAGGCAGGTGCTGCAGGTCCTACAAGATAACAAGTTGTACCTCAACTTGAAAAAGTGTAGTTTTTTAACTAACAGCCTGTTGTTTTTAGGATTTGTTGTAACGTCCACAAGAATTCGGGTGGACGATGAAAAGGTGCGAGCTATTAGGGAATGGCCGATCCCGACAAACATTCATGAGGTGAGGAGTTTTCATGGACTGGCGACTTTCTATCGTCGATTTGTGCGAGATTTTAGCACCATAGTCGCGCCAATAACGGACTGCATGAAAAAAGGGCCGTTCCAGTGGACCGATAAAGCTGATAAGAGCTTTCATGAGATCAAGTATCGTTTGTCTACAACACCGATCTTGGTGCTTCCTAATTTTGATAAATTATTTGAGGTGGAGTGTGACGCTTCATATGTCAGAATAGGAGGAGTATTATCACAGGAAGGCAGGCCGGTAGCCTTCTATAGCGAGAAGCTCAGTGAAGCCCGAAAGAAGTGGTCGACTTACGAGCTTGAGTTGTACGCAGTTGTTCAGGCGCTGCGACATTGGCGGCATTATCTGATTCAGAGGGAGTTTGTTCTGTACACCGACCATCAGGCATTAAAGTTTATTAATAGTCAGACTAACGTGAATCGTGTGCATGCTAGATGGGTTACATTTTTACAGGAATTTACGTTTGTTCTGAAGCATAAGTCAGGTCAGCAGAATAAGGTGGCTAATGCACTTAGCCGTTGTGCGTCACTACTTGTTACGGTGAGCAATGAGGTGGTCGGCTTTGACTGTCTCAAGGAGCTATATGCCGAGGATGAAGACTTCAAAGATTCCTGGTTGAAGTGCCAAGAAGGTCACCCTAGTGACTTTCATATACAGGATGGTTTTCTCTTCAAAGGGAATCGATTGTGCATCCCTCAAAGTTCTCTAAGGGAGCAGATTATTCAGGAACTACATGGAGGTGGCCTCGGTGGACACCTTGGGCGAGACAAGACGCGAGCTCTTGTGGAAGAGCGGTATTACTGGCCGTAATTAGTACGTGATGTGGGAAGAGCCGTACAACGTTGTCATACTTGTCAGACCTCCAAGGGACAATCTCAGAATACGGGCCTCTACACCCCGTTACCTGTGCCTGACGGTCCTTGGGAGGATTTATCAATGGACTTCGTACTTGGTCTTCCACGAACACAGCGCGGCATGAATTCGGTGTTCGTAGTGGTCGATCGTTTCTCCAAGATGGCGCACTTTATCCCATGCAAGAAAACCCTTGATGCAACACATGTGGCGAATTTATTCTTCAGGGAGGTCGTACGGCTACACGGGGTCCCTAAGACTATTACTTCTGATCGTGACACGAAGTTCATTAGCCACTTTTGGCGGACTTTGTGGACTCGATTCGATACACGACTTCAGTTCAGCAGTGCTTACCACCCACAGACTGATGGGCAGACCGAAGTTGTGAATCGTACTTTGGGAAACCTCCTTCGATGTATTTCAGGAGAGAAACCGAAGCAGTGGGATTTGGCCTTGTCTCAAGCGGAGTTTGCATTTAACAACATGGTGAACCGCTCGACAGGAAAATCTCCGTTCCAGGTTATTTACGGACGAGTAACTCGCCACACACTAGACTTGGTCCCTCTGCCCAAGCTCCCAGGCATGAGTATTGCAGCAGAACATATGGCAGACAGGATCATGGGTATTCATGCGGAGGTGCAGACTAAGCTACATGCCTCGAACGAAAAGTACAAGGAACAAGCGGACAAGCATTGTCGACAAAAGGTGTTCGAGGTGGGCGACCAGGTAATGGTCCATTTGCGAAAAGAAAGATTTCCGACCGGGATGTACAACAAGCTGAAGAATAAAAAGATTGGACCGGTACCGATCATCCGAAAGATCAATGACAATGCTTATGTTGTTGATCTTTCAGATGACATGGCGATCTCACGGACTTTCAACGTTGCGGACCTGACCGAGTATCATGAACCAGCGCAGGAGGAGAACTCGAGGACGAGTTCTTTTCAAGTGGAGGGGACTGATGTAGAGCGGGTCGCGGACAATTTCATGGCTAAGATGGATCAGAAAAGGCACAGTCGGCGACAGAAGTGATCCGGACCATCGGACCTTAGATCGGGCGTATCTCACAATCCGGAATGAGTTATCCAACGTAAAATATATGATTTTGGGGTAGAACGAGCTACTTTAGCCAACCAACCCAGCTATGCTGGGTTGCGCAGCCCGGATTTGTGAAAAACCCCCTGATCGACGGTCGTTTCCTCGTTTTAATTTTGTTTTTACTATAAATAGTAAGTTTTAGTTTGAGTATAACTTTTCATCCGTTGGGCTTTAGGAGTTGTGTCCAACATGAAAAGTGCTTAGGATAATTAGGAGAACGGTTTGTTGAAGCCAAATAGGACACTTACTATTTTTGGCCGAAAACCTTGCGCACTAGTAGACATCGTGACCGTCTATAAATAGTAAGTTTACTATTTATAGTAAGTTGCGAAATCTAGGAGTTTTAGTTGTAGTATGAGTCTGATTTCTTTCATGTTGCTTGGTTCCCTTATTTAAAGGGGTGTAAACTCTTTTTTAAGGATTCATCAATCAATTTCGAATTTATTAGAATTATTTCTATTTTCCTGCTTTCTTTCCTCGTGGATTCGAGAAGTCTCTGTGAGGAGTCCAGAGAAGCTCCGTGGATTCGGAGTAGTTATCCTTGAGGAAGACGGTGATCGACCTCATCACGTTCATCCCTACGTCAATCATATATAGTTTGTTTTTTTTTTTTCTTTACAATAGGTTGCCCCGGGTAACCTGAAGTACAGTCCCTGTTGTGAGTTCATTTTTGTTGATATGAATCACAAGCTAGATTTTAGCATGTTCTTTTGAAAAAACAATGGATAAAATTCTGGTGTGGAACGTGTTAGGGATTTTGACCTGCGGAATCACACAGATCTATATCTAGGATAGCAATTCAATGGCACCAAGCACACAAGAGAATGCAGAGAATACTCAGATTTAACGTGGAAAACCCTTGCGGAAAAAAAACCACGGCACAAAGCGACAGATCTCCACTATGAAAACAGAAATTACAAAGAGAGAAAACTTACCCGATTCAAACAGCCTCGAATCTTACCCTTGCTACACCCTTTAATTTCCCTAGGACCCCTTTAGAAAGATTTCACATTCATTTAAAAAGCCCTAGGAATACTTATTTATAGTTTAGAAAACTTCCCTTTCTCATCCCAGTTGCGAAAGGACGCGAAAGGACCCTTTCGCATCCTAGTTGCGAAAGGACCCTTTCGCATCTTAGTTGCGAAAGGACTCAGATTTGAGACATCTCGCAACAATTTCCACCATGTCTTCAATCTTCAACCGTGTAGCTTCTTGACCTCTTCTCTTATTTCTACATCACATCATAGCTTCTCTTACACACTCCGTCTTCCTTTTACGCCACCGTCAAGCCTAGAGAAGTTACATAGAACTTAAACTTCTCTGAAGGAACATTCTTGTTGATCATGTCTGTCGGATCTAAATTCACATGCCCAACCACCTTTGCTCCTGTCTTTCCAAAAGAAAAGACGTAGTCTTCTTACCATCTCACCACTACCCAATATTGCTTGCTGGGGTACTTGCTCACAACATTGATAGCCTGTGAAGTAAACGGTCCAATCCAGACCATGGCATACACTGCCCAGCGCATTCGAATAAGGCTCATAAGATATCCTGCTTTTCCTCATCTGTTTTGGGATAAATCCTGAGGAAAACTTGAGGAAAGATACGTAAGGAACGCTCTCCAGCTTTACCTGGCCCATCACATCCTGGATCAATACCTACACACAAGGTATTCCTCCTATGATTACCAAAGCCTACTCCTCCTTCAGTCTCAACGCCGAGAACCATCTTTGCAACCCCCCGATCCTTCATCCTGGATGTCCCGAGTCTTCAGTACATTGATTTCAGACATGTCACAATTGGCGATCCACACGTCATCAACATACAATACCTGATCCACCATGACGGAATCAAACCACTTCCTAGGCGACAGGCCGAATCACGACCTCCTACAAAGTCTTTTCTCAGACCCTTTCACTTCGAACCACTCTGGTTGCTTCATGTAGATCTGCTCTTTACTTTCCCTTACAGAAGTGCAGACTCCACATCCTTCCTTCCAGCTGAAGATCACATTGGCCAACCAGCACCAATCACTGATCTAATAGACACCTGCTATACCGTCTGTGCGAATATCTCTAAGAAGTCGATCCCTTCTCCCTGAGCATAACTCATCGCCACCAACCTCGCTCTGTATCTATGTTGTATTCTCCTGAAGATTCACCTGCATCCAACTGCTTTCTGGCCCACTGGAAGCTCCACCCGCTTCCATATGTCGCTTTGGTACAACGAATCCATCACATCGCCCTTTTTAGCACCAAGCTCACCTAGAGCCATTTGAATAGAAGATGAATCTCCTGCGATATTGGAGTCATCCATGTACCTCGCCGATGTCCTGCGATCATGCCATGTGATTCTTCACACAGGTGGCTGCTTCACCTGCTCCGCATTTCTGTCTGCACGGTTCAGCCTTCCTACCCTGCTCGCTCATGTAGCCATGTCCAACATGCCACACACGTGCAGAGATGAAATCCGCTACATCCACTATAGCTCTACCTTTTGAAGTACTTCCCATCCGTGAGACAAACGGATCGATGAAAAAGCTTTCTATCAATAGTATTCCAATCATCATCAGTCATAGTAGAGTTTCGCTCCTCAAGAGCACCATCCTCGCCTTGCTTGGTTAACAGGATAATCATCTTAACCTTCCACAACTCAAAATTATTTTTTCTTGAGTACTTCTCAATCTCATACTTAGTGCTCGCCATTATTACTAATCCCTCAGATTCAGATCTGCGCCCCAACGATAGCTCAGATACCACTTGTTGGGAATTTTGACCTACGTAATCACACAGATCTAGATCTAGGATAGCAATTCAATGGCACCAAGCACACAAGAGAACACAGAGAACACCCGGATTTAACGTGAAAAACCCTTGCGGGAAAAAAAATCACGGCACAAAGCGACAGATCTCCACTATGAAAACTGAAATTATAAAGAGAGAGAACTTACCCGATTCGAATAACCTCGAATCTCACCCTTGCTACACCCTTTAATTTCCCTAGGACCCCTTTAGAAAGCTTTCACATTCATTAGAAAATCCCTAGGAACACCTATTTATAGTTTAGGAAACTTCCCTTTCGCATCTCAGTTGCGAAAGGACGCGAAAGGACCCTTTCGTATCCTAGTTGCGAAAGGACCCTTTCGCATCCCAGTTGCGAAAGGACTCAGATTTAAGACATCTCGCAACAGAACGCTCGAGGAATAGACAATCAGCGGATAGGCAGGACGACGAAAAGGCTTATCATTGCCCACAACCTGTGGATTATGGCAATCATGGAACCAATGCTCAGAGAAAACAAGAGAATAATGATGGGTCTTAAGCTCGGTTTCCATTCCTCCTGCTTTTTTTTTTTAAGGAAAAACCAATTTCATTCATTAGCCAAAATGTACAAGAATTGACATTCGGACTGCCTCAGAAAAAAAAGGACCTTAGAACAGCCTATCATAAATTGACAAGCGACAAAAATTGAGCAAGACAAAAAAGAGGGAGCAACCAGGCCCCCTAAGGGGGGCCTTGACGAATTGCACCGAGGCCGACTCTGTCCAAGAAAAGTGTAAGTCCCGTATCCTAGACCGTACCGTTTCATAGACTTCCGCGGTCTTACCGGTCGAATTCTGGCAACCTTTGACCCATAACCAATATTTGCGTGCGACCCTGATTCGTATGCCGTCAACCTGTATCAACTCAACCCAAGACCTTAACCATAGCGACCGCGCCGTCGCTGCGGTTCCGATGCCGCGACTTGCGCTCCAAGGTGATACCCTGGTCAAGAGATATAGGCCAACGTTCGGTGCGAAGAAAACGCCGCGCGTTGCGAAACCCAAGAGAATCTCTATGAGGTGTCACATCAATCCATCAATCCATCACATGTCAAGTACATGTCAAGTACATGTCAAGTACACATCACCTTTCACTTATTCTCAAGCAACTACAAAAGTTAAGAATCTCTTACAAGCCCATACCTCTCTTACACCAAAAGCCCTCAAAGTCAAAAAGTTCTTACACCACCCATGCTTTTCTTACACAAATGGCCACAAAAGTCAAGATTTTCTTACATCCATCACCTATCTCTCTCTCCCTTTACAACTCTCTCTCTCTCTCTTTCTCATTTTCAAACTCAAAAAAATCTAAGGAGAGAATTCCTATACGTATGAGAATTCTCCAAGCCTCTCCCTCTCTTTCAAAACTTCAAGTATGGCCCACTTTCCTACCCCATGATCTCCCATCCTAACCATCCATTCCCCATCTCCTCCATTGGAATCAAAGCTAAGGTGCTAAGGAACTCATAGAAGCAAGAAGATCGAACGGTGAGTGCTCCTCTAGATGTAAAAAATCTGATTTCTATAGCCTAGATATTTTCTTTTTTTCATGAGAAAAGTGTAGGACCCACCAATCAATGGTGGAGATCCCACACAATCCCATGGTTGTAGCCTAATGGCCTACCTTATGCATGCATGGGGCCTTTCTCTATGGGCTCCATCATAGTAGTTTTATTTCATATCATATTATGTTTGGGTCATCTAGACCTTATAACTATGTTGGAGATGGCATCCTCACCATGTATTTTAATTATAGGCCATGCATGTGCAAAATTCATGTTGTAAATGTAGATCTAGGTATGATGTGCAGGTGTGATTGATCTTGAAAGGGCTCAATAGTGGCGGAGCCCCTTTTCCTATGGCCGGATTGTCCTTCTATATGTCTTTTTCCTCATTTTATTTCCTGATGTGTGTGGCCCATTAATGTATTTCCCTTTTTATTTAACTTATATAATAAATTTTATCTAAGTACATGTTGTTGTCCAGAAATTTCTGAACAGTTTCTGGTTGTTTTTGGACCATATTTTGAGACTGTTTAGGGAACTATTCATACCTATTAAATATACTTTTTTGAAAGGTGAGGATCTCATCTTGATGTCCCCCAAATTTCAGCCCCAACTGACCTTCATTGGGGTCCCAAAGGTTTGGTCCAAGTGAGGTGGACAGTCTGGATTTTATGCACTATTCCAGCAACATTCCACCATGGACAGTTAGATTTTTAAAATTTATTAAAATACCTATGGGTGTTTAAAAATTATAAAAATTTTTAGAGAAGTGACTTACTTATTATAGGACCCACCTACAAAATTTTGGGACCAATGGACGCCTGTACACACTATGGTGATGGCGGGACCGGCCCATTATAATATGGTGTCCAGATCAGTCTGATTTTTAGGACAGATTGATTTATGTAAATGAATTAAAATATTTACAGATGTTCAAAAATTCTGAAATTTTTTTAGAGTGTGGTCCACTTATGTTAGAACCCACCTACCAAATTTCAGGACCAATGGACCCCTGTACACACCGTGGTGAGGGCCGGACTGGCCTACCACGTTGGAACATCTAGGTCTGTCCAATTTTTCTGTACAGTCTGTTTTGTTTAAATTAATTAAAATACTTAGAGATATCTAAAAATTATGAAATTTTGTGGGCGTGTGTCCCACCTATGAAAGTATCACTCTGTGAAATTTTAACCTCAGGTGACCCCGTTTAAGTATCCAAAAGAATGGGCCAAGATGGTTGGACTCCTAAATTTTTTCTGTTGTGCAGTCCAGCAATATGCCTTGATAAAAAAATCATAATTCAAAAATATTTCTTCTGATGGTGGGCTACCTTTTTGGGTTTTCTTTCATTGTATGCATGATGAGGGACCTTGGCCCTTAATTTTCAGAGTTTTAGAGGCCTTGGACTCACTCCAATGGAGTGCCCAAATTTAGGACAGCAACATGTTATAATTATGCTGGCCTTGGGTTGAAATTTTGAGGAGTGGGGCCCACCATATTATAAAGATATTAGAGAAAATGATTTATACCTTTAGTTCTTTAAATGTTGGGCTTAATGAATGCACTTTTAAGGCCCACCACAGTTGAATTTAATTGGGTCCATGAATGTAGCTAGTTGTTGAACTATTTAAGGCCCATAGAGTGGACCCATTTGATGTGTTCCAAGGTCCATGGGATTGGACCCATTTGATGTATTTTAAAGCCCATGGGATTAGGCCCATTTGATGTAATTTAAGGCCCATAGAGTGGACCCATTTGATCTATTTTAAGGCCCATGGGATTAGGCCCATTTGATATGTATAAGGCCCATGGATCGAGAACCATTCGATACAATCTAAGGTCCATGGGTTATGACCCATTGCAATGCACATAAGGCCCATTGGTGCGGCCCATTGATGTGGCCCATTTGATGAGTAAAAGGCCCATATGACGTGGCCCATTTGATGTATTTAAGGCCCAATGGGGTGTACCTAAGGTCCATTGCAATGTGTGATCCCAACCTGGTTTACGTAATGTTATTCACTACGGGCTACACCTTGGGAGCAATGTTGGTTTGACGTCCACATTGCAAGTATAATGTTGGTTAAATGTCCGCATTGCGACTCTCCCTAGGGCCCATTGGTAAGCCCGTACTTGTTGTATGCAAGTCGTCTAAGCCAGCTGCGTTGTAAGGATAGGGCATTACTTTATAACATGCTTAGTATAACTCCATGATGCACAGCCCATTTGTATCGGTCCATTTGATCGACCTGCTCGTATAGGCCATTTGATTGATTTAACCCATATGATTGATTAGGCCCATCTTGATATATTTGTAGCCTGTTGCTAAGGCCATATATGAGGCCCATTGTTGAGGCACACCTTGATGTGTATGAGGCCCGTTGTTGAGGCCCACCTTGATATGTATGAGGCCTGTTGTTGAGGCCCACCTTGATGTGTATGAGGCCCGTTGTTGAGGCCCACCTTGATGTGTATGAGGCCCATTGTTGAGGCCCACATTAAATATATATGAGTCCCATGTTGCAAGGCCCATTGTAATGTATGCAAGGCCCATGGGTCATGGCCCATTGCAATGTATGTAAGGCCCAATTGGTGTGGCCTATTCGATATATTTATGGGGTCCATGTCTTTAGGCCCATCCTGTTGTATTGGTGACCCGTCCATTGAGGCTCACCCGTGGTATATATTTGAGGCCCATGTGTAGGGCCCACCTATTGTGTATTTAAAGCCCATGGGTTGTGGCCATAGTGATGTATATTAGACCTATGTGATGTAGCTCATACTGATATGTATTAGACCCAGGTATGTGACTCACCTGCGAAGTATATTTGAGGCTCATTGTGATATATCTGAGGCCCATGGGTGCGACCCATCTAGATGTATTTAAGGCCTATGGACAATGTCCATTGTGATATGTGTTAGGCCCATGACCAGGGCCCACCTGTTTCGTATATTTGGCCCTTGTGTGAGGCCATGTGCCCATTATATATTTGATTCTATGTGGGTCATTCCTTGGGGGCAATGTTGGTTAAAAGTCCACATTGTCGACGCCGGTTATTGATACCGTTTATGAGTATGTGACATCATAACATCATGATACATGTCCATTCGCATCATCTGCATGTTTGTTATGAGATGTGATTGACCATTGCATATGTCATTGGGCAGGATGATGTGAGACTCCCTGATAGGTGGAGATTATCTCACATGAGTGTATGACATGTGCAGGATTGATGCATGATTGGATTGTATGACTCATGCATCTTGCATTGTGTTGTGATTACTGCACGCCCTAGTGACATTAGGGTTGTAGCCTCCACATGCATATCGTGGATGGCCAGATGGGATACCGAAAATCTGTTCGAGCATCGGGCCGCCATAGATGGCCCTGGGTGAAAATCCCTAAACACTCTCTTAGTTTCAGAGGATGCTCCAACGTCTAGACCGAGTGGGTAGATGAACGTTGAGTGTCGATTACCAGATGGCTGCGCTCTCCACTGTGTCGTGGTCGGTTGGAAGGGGGTGCGGCCTTACCCGCCCGAGGGAGTAGGCATGGCTAGGCTGAGTTTGACCAGCTCGAGGAATGGGTCCGCTATCGGCGAGCCGGGTAGGTATTAGCAGACTACTGACAGACGGATAGTGAGGTCTTTTTCACTTATCCAGTTGTGCGCTTGATTGGGACGGCAGGTGGTGTGAAGTATAATAGACCCCAGTGATTTCTCCAGAGAGGAACCGTACTGATATGAGGACTGACATGATATTATGACACCCCGTCACTGTTGTGCATGTGGGCAGGGCACGTGGGCGGGGGCACGTGGGCGGACGCTGATGTGGGCTGAAGCCTGTGCGATCTACCACACTGGGCGAGCTACCAACAGTTGGCAGGCTACTGTGCTGACAGGATACTAAGTAGGAGTTGCATACTCATTCATTCATCCATTCACTATCCACTTGGGCTGGTGGTGCGTAACTAATTATTGTGTATCTTCGTTATGGCAAGAATTTCGGTTGGGCGCGCGACTAATCTGAGATCAGGAGTTTACCACGTTGAGTCAGACTATCCAAATTTAGGTATGGGACTGGTTTGGATAGAGGTTCCTTGTGGTGGACCCCGTAGCCTGAGATACTACATACTATCATCCCGACATCACACTCCAGCATGATCATTCCATTAGCACCATATACTGCATATTCCATTACATCTTTGGCGTGTGGCATTGTGGGTTGTTATGTTTTTGTATTCCTGTGACTTAGATGAGAGTTATGATATTTGTTAGCTCTTTCGAATTGTGTATTACATTATATCCTTGTCATTCGACATTTGATTATATATGACTCATCATTTGCATAGCTGTCCTATATTGTGTATTCTGATATTGATTAACTTATGGACTTGTTCATACTTCCGCTTATTCTGTTATCGTATGATTATAATCTTGTCAGTATTTCTTTTTACGCTGATAATTCCTTCTTTTATCAGTGTTTCTGCTTATTCGGTCATTGTATGGTTTATAGATTAATAGCTTTCCGGTATTGTATGATTATGATATTGTATTGAATACTTGGCACTTATCTCGTGCACACACTTACACCACCCTCTAAGCTTTCTATAAGCTTATGCACGATAGATGCGTGCAGGTGATGTTAGGTTGCAGCAGCATTGAGCTTGGAGCATGCAACTGTTTTCTGGAGCTTTGATTTTGTCATATATATTTCCCTTTCAGCATTGTATTCAAATGATTATATTAGTGGATATGTGATGATGATGTTGCCTTTATGATTTAGGTAAACTTGTGGTTATGCTTATTACTAGTTAAATGTACAAAAAAAAAAATCCTACTTGTAGGATCCCAGGATCGAAAATCTGGCATATGAATGGTAGGAGCCGAGAATGGGGTACTACGGAGGCTGTCGGCACCGGATTCGGCGATCGAGATTCCTGTGAATTCGATTTTCGAGTTTGGGGCGTGACAAGAAGACTCCCCCTGACACGCCACGGAAGAAGAGAAGATTGATGAATCAAAGAGTTCACCTGGAGGAGCTGGCCAACCGAGCCATAGTGGAGGCAAGATTTGGGTTTTCTTCAATAACCCTATCTCTCTATCTTTAATATATAAAACTGCTCAATCTTTGTTTGTGGTAGTTCATATCCATAACTTCCATACTCCTACAAACATCACCTTTGTGTATGCTCGCTATGACAGATGCGAGAGAAGAGTGTTATGAGAAGAATTGTCCTCCTTTTCCAGATCCTTGATAGGTCCTTGGGCTGTCAGTGGGGACTTCAATACGGTCCCAAATGCCACAGAGAGGAGGAGTTGAAGGCCCCCCAACACCCCTAGTTCCGAAGAATTTGCGGAGGCAATAAATAACATTGGTCTTATCGGTGCAGGTTTCTCTGGAAACAAGTACATGTGGAGCAACAACAAGGAGGGAGCAGCCAGAGTTTGGGCCAGATTAGACAGGGTCTTGGTTAATGCGTCCTGGAACTCAACTTTTCCCGGGTTCTACATGGAGCATATTCCCCGTGTTAACTCTGACCACACCCCGATCCTATTAGTCTTTCCTAGACAGCCAAGATCAATTCCAAAACCGTTCAAATTTCAGCGAATGTGGGGTTCAACATGATTCGTTCCTTTAGGTTGTACAAGCAGCTTGGGGTGCAGCTGAATCCAATCACCTCATGTTCAATATTTTCCTTAAACTCAAGAATGTCAAGAGGGCTCTTAGAACCTGGAATAAGGAAATCTTCAATAATATTTTCGACCAGGTGAGGCAGGCGGAACGCACCTTGGAAGACGTTGAGTTAAAATCACAAACTGCAGTGCCATCTGCAGACCCAGACAATGAATTGCACAGTCAACTCATCTCAGTTGCAGACAACCTTAGAAAGTTGGAACTCATGGAAGAAATATACTAGAAATAGAAAGCTAGAATTAGCTGGCTGGAGGAGGGCGACAAAAACACCAAATTTTTTCACTTTTCGGCAACAGAACTACAAAGGAAAGTGGTTATTAGAAGTATAGATCTGGAGTCGGGGCAAAGGTTGGAGGATGTGTCAAAGATTAAACATGTGGCATAAGAGTATTTTAAAGCCGTTTTGAAGGCAGATATTGCTGGACGTTATTCCAATGCTGGTTTCCGCAGAAATGAACAAGCAACTCTTAGCTCCTCCTTCCTTTCTAGAAGTGAAGCAGGCCATTTTGTTTATCCTGAAGGATGGAGCTCCACGGCCGGATGACTTCCCTGGCAGTTTCTATTCTTCCTACTGGGACGTCATTGGCCATGACCTCCACATGGCGGCTTCATTCCTTTTCCAAGGTAGTTTTCCCAGGGCCATCTCAACTTCCCTTATCTGCCTTGTTCCGAAATCGGTAGCCCCCAAAAGATTTTCTGATTTCCACCCTATCGGCCTCTGCAATTGTTTATATAAAATCTTCTCCAAAATTATTTATATCAGGCTAAGTGAAGTGCTACCATTGCTTATCTCTCCAAAGTAAGGCGCATTCATCCAGGGCCAATCCATGGCGAAAAGCATTGTTCTAGCCCAAGAGATGGTTAGAGAAAAGTTCGCGAAGGTGATATTATTTTAAATCTGGATATGAAGAAGGCCTATAATAGGTTGGAATGATCGTTTCTTAAGCAGGTTCTGTTGAGATACGGTTTTAGTTCCTCTTGAGTAGAGCCAGTAAAGAAATGTTGAAGAAACGCCTGGTTCTCGGTTCTAATCTATGGCGAGGCTGCATGTTTTTTCAAGTCCTCAAGAGGGATCCACCAAGGAGACTCTCTTTCTCCTAGTCTCTTCATTCTGGCTACCGAAGTTTTAAGCAGAGGGCTTAAAAATCTGGTAGAGTAGGGGTTATGTCAGCCTTTCAAGATTAGGAGGGGGTGCCCGTCGGTCTCTCATCTTCTTTATGCAGACGATACTCTACTTTTTCTCAACATGGGGCCTAGCATCTCTCCGATCTGTGAAGACTTTCCTTAAATCATATCAATTGGCTTCGGGCCAAAGAATTAACGTCCTTAAGAGCACTCTATACTGTTCAGGCAAGCTCCCCTTATCTAGGGTCAAGTTTATTAAGAGATTCCCTGGCATTGCCAAAGCCTCTATTAGGCTAACGTACTTGGGAGTCCCATTGGCCTTTGGCAGGCTGAAAAGAGGTGTGTTCCAACCTCTAGTGGATAGAGCGGAAGGCCTTATCAAAGGGTGGCAGGCGCGCTTCCTCTCTCAGGTTGGTAGAGCTGTATTAGTGTAGCATGTCCTAGGGAGTATTCAGGTCCACTCGATGGCGGCTACTCACATCTCATTGTAGGTTATTGCAGTTTTGGAAAACAGTTTTTCTAATTTCCAACGGGGTTGGTGATGTAGAACGTGTCACAGATACGTTCCTAGCATGGTTGGGCCAAAAGAAGATGGACCGTAAATTGACCATAACTTTTGATTCGGGTATCATTACAGAGTGCACAACCTATCAATCTTTACTGAAACGGGCCATCCGAGGTGAACCGATCCATAAAGTGGTTCACATCCATGCATTTCATTAAAAAAAATGCGCGCTTTTAGCTCAAAAATGAATTTTTAGGAAAATTTTACTATTTTTAGTAATTTTGATTATATTTTTTTCTATTTTTAGAGTTTTAGATTTTCTTCCCTTTTAGAAATAACTTTTAATTATACTAGGACGCTTCTAAAGAAAGCTTATTTAAAATTTTTATTTTTAGAAATTAGGCATTAGAAGAGTTTTATTAGAATTAGAATTTTTATTAGAGTTAGAATTTTGCTATTTTTGGTAATTACGAATTTTAGTTTATTTTTTCTTTATTAATGGTGTAAGGAGACACATTAGAAGATTATCAATTATTTATTAATCAATTTCAAATTTATTAAAATTTATTTCTATTTTCTTCTTTCTTTCCTCGTGGATTCGAGAAGTCTCGGTGAGGAGTCCAAAGAAGTTCCGTGGATTCAGAATAGTTATCCTCTTAAGGAAGACGGTGCTCGACCTCACGTCCTTCCCTACATCAATTTGGTATCAAAGCGAGGTTTCTCCTCAGATCGATGGCTTCTAATGACGGGTCGAACAATAATCCCATGGACAGTGCTTTAGGGAATTTATCTTTAATAGCGGCAGCTTTCGAATCGGCGCAGCAAGAGAATCAACAAGCCATCCAAGGGTTGCAGGCTTCCATCGATAGCATGACGGATCGTTTGGCGAAGGCCCTAGGGTAGCTCCGTGCTCATGCTAGTGATCCACCACCAACAATTGCTAGAATTCATAAATTATACTGATCATAGGGCAATGCTATCAGTGAACCACAGGATGGATCAAGAATTCAAAATGAAAGTTGATCTTCCTAGTTTTAATGGTCAACTCTACTTCAAGGACATCCTCGATTGGTTGCTTGACGTCGAATGTTTCTTCGACTACATGAACATCATAGAAGAAAATAAAGTTAAACTCGTGGCCTACAAGTTGACATGTAGAGCTTCAGATTGGTGGGAACAACTTTAATTCAAGAAAACGAGACAGATGAAGGTGTCAATCTTCACGTGGTCGCAGATGAAGAAGTTATTATGCATGCTTCCTCTTTTCTAATCACGATCAGTTATTATTCCAACAAAATTAAAATTATTGGTAAGATAACTAATCATTAAAGGGTTATGTAGAGAAATCCTATTATTTGTCGGTGAGAGGTGACCGGGTCAAAATGGAGTTGTAACAGACCACAGGATTCATCAGTGGTGAACGTGTGACCTCTATAGGAACGGAGAACCAACCCAAGACTTCTAAAGTGGAGGGACAATATCTCATAACTGAAAAAGCCTTTGTTAAACAATCTGAGAAAATGAAAAATATATATTCATTAGTTGAAAAGAAAAAATATATGGAGCCTGTGAATATCCTAGAGGATTTGGAACCAGTATCGCAAGAGTTCAAGGGGGTTGTGATCGATGAACTCCCTAATAAATTACCTCCCATACAAGATATACAAAATCACGTTGATCCCGTCTCAGGGGCAAGTCTGCCTAATTGCCCACATTATCAAAAAGAATATGAGATCTTGAAGGCATATGTGAAGGAACTGATCAATATTAGTCAAGTCAAGGAAAGCATGAGTACATGTACTGTGTTAGTTCGGGAGCCTAATGCCAAGTATAAAAAAAGAGCATGAGTAATGATCGTTGGCATCAGAAGTTATCTCAGACTCACATGCCAAGTCTCTTGAGTAACTCGAGGATGAGTTTTTTTCAAGCGGAGGGGTCTAATGTAAAACGTGTCACAGATACGTTCCTAACATGATTAGGTCAAAAGAAGGTCGACCGTAAATTGGCCATAACTTTTAATCCGGGTATCGTTATGATCTATTAATCTTTATTGAAATGGGTCATCCGAGGTGAACCGACCCACAAAATGGGTCGCATCTGTCCGTTTCATCAAAAAACACGTGCTTTCAGCTCAAAAACAAATTTTAAGAAACTTTTACTATTTTTAGTAATTTCAAATTTTTAATATTTTTTTAAATTTTTAGAGTTTTAGATTTTCTTCCCTTTTAGAAATAACTTTTAATTATACTAGGAATCTTCTAGAGAAAGTTTATTTGGAATTTTTATTTTTAGAAATTAGGCATTAGAAGAGTTTTATTAGAATTAGGATTTTTATTAAAGTTAGAATTTTGCTATTTTTGGTAATTACGAATTTTAGTTTATTTTTTATTTATTAATGGTTTAAGGAGATGCATTAGAGGATTTTCAATTATTCATTAATCAATTTCAAATTTATTAAAATTTATTTCTATTTTCTGCTTTCTTTCCTCATGGATTCGAGAAATCCTAGTGAGGAGTCCAGAGAAGTTCCGTGGATTCGAAACAGTTATCCTCTTGAGGAAGACAGTGCTCGACCTCACGTCCATCCCTGTGTCAGTTGGGCTGGTGGTAGAAGGAAGCTGCATTAGAGGTGTTGGAAGACAATAGCGCAAACCAAAGAAGAGGGTGGGCTGGGAATCAGAAAGGCTAGCAGAATTCATGTCTGCGCTCAGGCTAAAGCTAGTATGGGCAATAAAATTAAAGGCCAATGAGAGTCTTTGGAGTGCTTTTATGAATGTGAAGTATGGTCAGGACCTCTCCCCTATGGGATAGAGATGCCCGGTTTCTTTTGCCTCTCCTTTATGGAAGAAGATCCTGAAGTTACTACTTATATTGGAGAGAAACATGCAATGGTTGTTAGGTCAGGGTGAATGTAATTTCTGGCAAGATAACTGGACGGGACAGCCCACTGATGAAAAATCTATTCCTCCCGACCTGATGTCCCTAAAGGTAAATCAGGTCCTAGGTTCGAGCGGCCCATTTCCCCCATGCTCGGTCTTCGAATTTCTCCCCCAACAAACAATGGATTTCATTTTGCAAGTGGGTTTTTACCTTACTAATGGCCTGATAAGTGCATCTGGCCTTTCAACTCCTCAGGTGAGTTCTCGGTCCGTTCAACTTGAAAGATTAGTAGGGCCAGTAGTCCTCACAAAGAATGGGCAAGATGGGTGTGGCATCCCACGTTGCCTCCCAAGACATATATGTTCGTCTGGTGAACTCTGTGGAAAGCTATCCTAGTGGATGGTGTAGTCGAAGGGCGTGGGATTCAGCTGGCGTCCAAGTGTGAATGTTGCTCCGCCACATCGTCCTCGGGTCACTTTGGTGAGACTCTTCATCACCTCTTTATCAATAGTGTGCTGGTGATGTCCACCTGGGAGCATTTTAGTGGGAGTTGCAATGATTTTATTGGGAGGGCCCAATCAATTGAGGTCAAGCTGAACCAATGGTGGAATGCCCCTTCGTCGACTGGGAAAGCATCACCTCTAAATATGTTGGTTCCTTTGCCTCATCCTGTGGGAAATTTGGAAGTCTAGAAATGGGGCTAAATTTGATTGTAGGCCCACCTTAGTGCCCGTTGTCATTGCTAACGTGAATAGGTGATTGTCCTTCATGAACGATTGGCCCCCGTCCCATCATCTTAGGCCATCTGGCTGCGCATATCAGCTGGATCAAGGGATGGATGCGTCTCACCTCATTCCGTCTTCTTCAAAGATCGTGAAATGGGTAAGGCCCATTCAAGGCTGGTCAAAAGTGAATATTGACAGGTCAACTAGGGGTAACCCGAGGTTGTCCGGTGGTGGGAGAGTCTGTAAAGGAGACAAGGAAGAATTTATTTTTTTCTTTCTCGAAAGGATATGGGATTAGCTCCGACATTAGTGTGGAGCTAAGCGCGATTCATGATGAGTTATCTATTTGGTTTTCTTAGGGTATAACCAAAGTGGCAGTGGAATCTGACTCCTAGCTAGTGATAGCCTTTTTGAATGGAAGCGTCATCCCGAGTTAGAAATGGAGCTATTGGTTGGCTAGAATACAGAGGTTGAAGCTCAAAGGTCACGTTCATTTTGTCCACATCTTCAGGGAAGGTAATGAACCAGCAATGGTATGGCTCGCTTGGGTAGCGAAACTCAATCAGCCTCATTGGTCTAGATATTCAGGGAGTTCCCGATCTAAGTTAGGGGTCTCCTTTTCCTGGATTCTATGGGCTTGGGGTAGTCAGGACGGTCTCTAGTACAGGAAACAAGTGACTTAGTTTCGAGTTCAGAGTGTCTGGGCTTCGTTATTTTAGTTTTCTTTTCCTTCTAGTGTTGGTCCTTTAGTTTTTTCTTCCTTCATTTTCCTGTTAGATTATGATAGACTTCGCCCAGGTCCTTTTTTCCTAGGGAAGCCGAAATGTCAATTTTCATGTATATTTTACATCAAGGATAAATGAAGGTTAATTTTATTTTTTTAAAGTACTTCCTTTACATAATCCTTTTTTTTTAAAGCTAAAAATTCTGACCAAACATAACTTTCAAAGGGCAATCTCAAAGTCCGGAATACATCTAAAATGCACTGGGAAAAAATAATCAAAACATAAATTAATCTAAAAAATGTACCTCTAAAAAACTGAAGTTTACTCCTTTACACAACCCTGATCTTCAACTGATGACAATAAAATGGATGGTTATAAATGAACTTTCCAACAGTCGAAATTAGCAAGGGTTGAAGTCTTTTTAAGATCATTGATTCGAGGGTAAATTTCAAGACGTGCGCAATATAACCCACCTTATATATAGTCCAAATTTCAAGCCAAGCACAATATAACCCACCTTAGGTATATTCCTCTATATGAACGGATGAGATACAACTAGTTACAAAATGGTGGTGAATCATCATTCTAGTTTTCTAAAAAATTAAATATCAAAGGGTCGGTTTATAGGGAATTTTACCATACTAACCTTGTGGTATGTAGATCAAACTCAAGGGTTAACAATCTAAAACATAGGGTTGCGATGTAGTAATAATTCGGTAAGACCAATGTCGATTAATAGAAAATTTGGTGAGAATATGTTAATATTTTAATCTAAAAAAATAGTTAGTCTAAATTTTTAATCCAATAAAATATTAGAGTTGTAAAAATAATAATAATAAGGAATAAGGATTTAGAAATCCCCAATCAATAAACTTTGAATTTAATTCGTCTTCTCGAGCTAATAACTCAACTAGAACTGAATTCCAATCTGTTTGAATTAGAAGATAACACATTAATGTCAATATAAAACATCTAACATATATTAAAATCATGATAGACAACTCCTTTTTAATCCAATAGAATAGAGTTGTAAAAATAATAATAATAATAATAATAATAAGGACTAAGGATTTAGAAATCTCCAATCAATAAACTTTGAATTCAATTCGTCTTCTGGAGTTAATAACTAGACTAGAACTGAATTCCAGTCCGTTCGAATCAGAAGATAACGTTCGAATCAGAAGATAACACATTAATGTCAATATAAAACATCTAACATACATTAAAATCATGATAGACTTGATTTCTCATAAAGATCTAAGTAATTACATTGTAGGGAACTGAAAGCATCTAATGTACCTGGAGGCGACAATATATCAAACAACTTAACATAATAATTCATTTCTCAATCTTCAATAACATATAATTACAATTCAACATAAAAAAAAAAAAAAAAAAATTAACTTTTATTGAAGAAATGAATTAAACAATAAATATCCATCAAAATGTTCATCCTTTAGCTTTAGCTAAGAGATTCGTTAATCAAAGACGTGATTGAATTAAAATTTTGAAAAAAAAAACATAAAAACTAATTAGAATAGAAGGATTGGAGAAAGACTCCTTGGAGGCTCTACAACTCCTTGTTATACCCCTTCTACCCTAATTCGTATCTAAGAAAGCCTAAAACCTCCCTTTAAATAAAAAAAATCTGCACAGACTTTTTTTTTAACACACACACCGCCACACACTCACGTGTAGTGGGATTTCACCACCTATGGGTACTCGAACCCTTGACCAGGTGTTGAAACTCCTAAGAGTCTACCACCGGAGCAAGAGTAAGGACCCAAATCTGCACTGACTTGAAACTGAATTCAATTTACGCACTTTTGTTACACATCAGCCACAGCTAACTATAGCCTTTAATCGCACTGAACATACTTTTAGTCGCACCGAATTAGTGCTCGGTTGTAGCCAAATTTCTCTAATTTCTATCTGAAGTCTCTGTCTCCCTTATATAGCACCAAACCTTCTTTCGGTGGCATTGAAGCTGACTTCAGTCACTCCTAAAATTGAGCTGAATTAAGTCTGAAAATCATAATTCCTTGCCAGACTATTTTGTGCACATTTGGTTATACCGCACCAAACTTATGTGGGACTAAACAGTCTGTTATTTTTGTTATTTGCATTGCATGATTTTTTAGTCTTTTCTCCACCTTTCGTGCTTGATTTTCTTAGATATTTGGCATGTGAATTCTTCATTAACGACTTCCAAATCTCGAAGTCTTCTCTTGATTAATCTTTTGAGCTTTAATCCTTTTTCTTAGGTATGATTTTATCTTTGTTTCTCGAATTACATTGCATATACAAAGTAGATGTTAGTTAGTCAATTGAGCACTTTAAATGTAGGGAAACTAATTAATGCAATTGAAATGATAAATACACAATATTTAGGTTTTATCACACTCCCAATCAACATTTTGCTAATCATAAGCAAAACATGCAAGAAATTCTGAATTCCAAAAAGGAACCAATTTTGTAATCTTAAATAATTTCAACTTAATCCAATTAAGAGAGAATCAAATCAAACATATTATTCATCTAAGTTCCAAGTTGATAAATATTTTTATTAAAAGTAATGATAATCTAATTGAATAATTCCCAACATTGAGTTTCATGAATGTATTATGTAATCTAGACTTAAGAATATTGTAGATTCAGTTTTTCTACCTTCATGTCTATAATGATAATAAAAGAAATTACCAAAACTTAAACCAGAACTTGTCTTACAATTCAATAATTAACTCTTCCAGCTCTTAATTTGTTCCATCAATGGCTTCCACACTATTACTTTTCTTCTCTTTTTTCTTCTTTTTTTTCCAAACAGTCTTTTCATAAAAAAATATAAGCCATTTTCTACGACAACTATTTTTTAGCTGGATAATACTTTTTTTTTTAACTTTTCTCAATAAACCTAATGGACAAATTTTCCAAGCTTGCTTCCTAGTATTCGTCAAAATCTTTTTTTCAACAATTTAGTATCAAACTAATGTTTAATGTGTAAATTAGGTGTGACTCATAAATTCATGATTCAATCAATGTAAAAAAAATTAAACTTAATCTCATTAAAATACACTTAATCTTAAAATCCATTAACTATTTAAAATTTAGGCTTACAAAATATTCAATACTAACTCTCAAATTTACCTCTTGAGACTATCTAAAATTACAGAATTTAGCTCTTAAAAAAAATTAATTCAGAATTTTAAGCTCAAAATAAAAAATCTCTATAGAAACCCACTCGAACCTAAAACCTACATTTTCCTCAATGTATAAATTGTATTCAATAAATATATTATGAGAGAAACAAAAAAAAAAAAAGAAAAAAAAGAGGAGTAGATAGAACAAGTACCTGAAGGATGACAAACGGCAACAAACTTCAAAGATTGATGCTTCAATAACTAATAATATATAAAATAATAGATCATATTTTACAAAAAGAAACTAAATCCTAAGAAAGTAAGGTAAATGATGTCCACCAGACTAGGAGATTAGTCCTAATACACATGATCTTCCAGAGATATGGACACTTCGTCTGGAACTAATATTTTCATAAACGGTTTTAATCTTTGTCCATTTACTTTAAACATATTACCATTTTTAGGATTCAAAACTTTTATAGCCCCATAAGGATAAACAGTCTTTACTATGAATGGGTGCCGGTCTAGATCACAATTTCTCAGGAAAAAGATGGAGATGAGAATTATAAAGGATGACTTTTTAATTTATTTCAAATATTTTTCTAAAAATATTCTTATCATGGAACACTTTCATCATTTCCTTATAAATTCTTGCATTCTCATACATGTCTTACCTAATTTCTTCCAACTCTACAACTTCGAATTTACACAGCATGCTAGTTTTGTCAATGTCAAAATTGAACTTCTTTATGGCCTAGTATACTTTATGTTCCAATTCTACTAGTAAGTGACAAGCTTTTCCAAAAACAAGTCTATAGAGAGACATTTTAATATGAGTTTTAAAAGCAGCCATATGAGCCCATGATGCGTCAGTTAACCTTAAAGATCAATCCTTATATTCTAGATTTACAATTTTCTCTAATATTCATTTAATCTCTCTATTAGAAACTTCAGCTTAGCCACTTGTCTGTAAATGATAAGGTATAACCACTTTGTGTGTAGTACCATATTTTTTCATTAAGTTCTCAAATAGTCTATTACAAAAATGTCATCACTGATTATAAATCTCAGCATTCCAAATCTTGATAAGATATTTTCTTTTAAAAACCAAAGAACTACTTTGTGATTATTACTTTTAAAAGGAATCACCTCCACCCACTTGGAAACATTATCTACAACTAGGATAATGTAAAGATGTCCAAAAAATGCGGGGAAAAGTCCCATGAAATCGATACCCTTGCAATTAAAAAGTTTGACAATTAAGATCAGATTTTCATGCATCATATTTTTATGTGACATTCTTCCTATTTTTTTACATTACTCACATGCATGCTTTGCAAAACTCATGGGTATCTTTAAACATCATTGGCTAATAGAAATCACATTGAAGAATTTTAGTAGTGATTTTCTTTGTTGAAAAATGACATCCACAGACTTGTGAGTGATAGAATGAGATAACACTAGTGTTCATTATTCGGAACACGTCTCCCAATTATTTGGTTTGGAAAATATTTAAATAGATTAGGATTATCCCAGAAAAAATGTACCTCTGTTAAAAATCTTATCTTATCTCGTGATTGTTGAAGGGTAAACTTGTTGGGAATAATAAATCAGTCCGAATAAAGAGCTAGTCGTTGCTGACTAAGTCTTTCAGCCATTGCTAAAAAAGTCTTTAAGTTGTTTCTTAGTGGAGAAAAAAGTGCAAGAAAAGTGGAGGTAGTTTTTGTTTTTAGTTATTTAAAGGTGTTCATCATTTTATAATCCGTAGGAGTGGAAGTGTAGTAAAAAGTTTCAAAGAAAGTATTGTTTATTTGTAACCTATCATTTGAGCTAGCAATAGTAATTTTCTTAATCAAATCAGACAGAGGTGCATCACCAATGACCTCAGCTGCCCACTCCTGCTATTAGTGATATTAAAGCCTTGTTGAAGGTATCCGGAGCCTGATTCAAACGATCGAATAGTGCTTTCCAACTATCTCATTCGTTCCAGACTCATCTATAGGATTGGATTTTCAAAATTCAAACTCTAGAAGGCGGTATAAGGTAAATATTACATTTTTTTATAAACAGCCAACCGAAATGCACAGGTTATTATTCCGAAGCTCACCAAAAGCAACTACGACAACTGGTGCATTCAAATGAGAGCACTACTAGGTGCTCAGGATGTTATGGACATCGTCGAGAATGGCTATTTTGAACCAAACTCCAAAGAAACAGAAGTTGCTTTGTAAGAAGCATAAAAGGTACTCCTCAGATCTGATCGAAAAAATGATTGTAAAGCAAAGTCCATTATATTCCAAGGATTTGATGAATCCACGTTCGAGATCATAGCACCTACCAAGATGTCCAAAGAAGTCTGAGAGACTCTTTACAAAACACACAAAGGCGCTGACAAAGTAAAGAAGATTCGTCTCCAATCCCTTCGAGGTGAATTCGAATATATGAAAATGAATCTGCCAGAAACTATTATTGATTATTATACATGAGTTATATATGATAATTGCAAACCAGCTTAGAAGGAATGGCGAGACTCTCACAGACACAAGAATCTCATAGAAAATTTTCAGATCTTTAAATCCAAAATTCGACTATATTGTTGTGACCATAGAAGAGACAAAAGATCTGAAGACTGTGTAACAACCTGAATTTTCACGGCCAGAGTATGTACTCGTGCCCGAGGAAACTGGATGTTTATAACGTACAACTGGATGCTCTGAAATCATACCCTATTTTTTTTCATTTGCTTACATCTAGATACATTTGTGAAGGTAACATTCACAAGAATAAAATCAACTATATTGATTATATATCATCGGAGTAAAAGGAATAATCAAGGCCTCATAATGAGAGGTTTATTACAACATCAGAGTTCACAGTGGAAGTATAAAACTAAATAGTAAAACTGTCTTCTTAGTCTTTCAAGATAATCTTCTATAGGGAAATATCATCTAGGTCATCAATCCGTATGCCACCTGCATCAACTGTATAGTTGGGAGAGGGTAAATGCCTTAGTGAAGTGTAACGCCCCGAACTTTTCGATACTCGAGCATCGAAAGTTCTTGAGCATTACCACAAGATTGAATATAATATATACTAATCTAGCTTTAGATCCTTACCCTAACGCTAACCTAACCATTGGGGATGACCTCTATTCATAGATCAACCCATCTGACCGTTGATTTTGTGACAAGACCACTCATCATGTAATTTGACGGACGTACCTTCCTTTAAATGAATTTATGAATAACTCCTTATCCATAAGGATTTAGATGTAAGTGATTTTACAAGAATCACTAAGAACGTACCTGCAACCATGTAGAGCCCTTAGATCTCACAAAACATGTAGAACAACAATAATTACAAAAATACAGCAAACCTAGGCCCTTGGATTCTAGATTACATGGTTCTCATGATACGTCTGATATAAAATTATATACCATGATTTTAAACCCAAAATTAACTATACATGTTGAAATTTATCCCTTAGATCATTGTAGAAAGGACCCAATGGAAGGATCAGTCGTAATCATTGATTTGGGGGCCACATGATCTTTGGATAAGCCTCAAATTTGGGCTTAGCCCTTATAATAGATGAGAAAACGATATGATGGTGAGGATGTCTTCGGAACACTGTCGTGGACCCGACATACAAGATGCGTGTGCACAGCACACACACTACCGCAATGCACGGAGACAGTAAACTCGGTCAAAACGAAGCTGACCCGCGCGCTCTTTCCAGCGGACTTTCCGCGGCAAGATTTCAAAACAGGGGGCTTGCGGGCGTCTCAGATGGGCCATCATCCTAACTCCCATGTCCGATCCGGACCGTCCATTTAACTCCAACAGACCATCTGACCAAATCCTAGAAGAAGAAGTTGCAAAGATAAAGAAATAACGACTTCCACCTGTTCCAGCATAGGATATACGGCGGCGAGAGAAATCTTGCGAAGCACCACAGATATGATCCGGAATAGAGCATGTCAGATCAAAACGGCAAGGGGAAATCCAATGGAAGGAATGGATTTCCCAGACTACTCTGATCTTGGGCCCCATCAGGCAACGCAGGCCGGCCGTTCCGCAATCAGCGTGCGTCCGCGATTTCTGCTGCGCAGAGAGTCTGCGACCGAGATCTTGGCCCCGATCGGGACCGTCCAAACCTCACAAACAGAAAATCAGAACCTCTCCATGGATTCAGAACAGATCGAAAGTGGAGCCGTGAGCTTTCAGGCCGCTCCGATCCTCGCTGCCGAGAAAACAGGGCCACAGCGCAGCAGGTTAAGCACGCCACTTTCTTGCGCAAGAACAATCTGGAAAGCCTCCCCGTGTCTATATGAGGAAGCCTCTCGTGACCGTAAAGACAGTAAGGAAGAAAGGAAAACAAAGAAGAAACACGAGAGAGAAAAGTGAAAAAGGGCAACTGGAGAGAGAGAGAGAGAACTCCAACCGATCACAGCAGCAAGACAGAAAGAGAAGGAAAAAAGAAAAGAAAAGAAAAGAAAAGAGAAAGGAAAGAGAAGAAAAAGAAAGAAAGAAAGAAAAGAGAGAGAGAGAGAGAGAGAGAGAGAGAGAGAGAGAGAGAGAGAGAGAGAAGAAAAGAGGAAGAAAGAGGTAGATAGAGTCCAACTGAGTCGACTCAAGGTGACTCAATGAGTCAACTTGTTGATTTGGGTTGATTCAACAGGTAAATTCTAATTTTACTAATCAAGGTTATAGGTAAATCGCTCATCTGCTGATAACCCTATATTAGGTTAAGGCTTAAAATCTTCACCCCTCTAAGCCTAAACCTAAATCTTAGCAAAAATCCTAACCTCTTGAATTGTTTTAGAACTCAATCCTGTGGCGTAAACACAAGAACAAATGAGGGCAATCCGACATCAAAGGTGAGGGTTTTACGCTTTAAGCTTATTCTAATTTAAGTTACTATATTTATCTTGCCTTTTCATACCTTTTTTATATGAATTATCTTGCCTTTTCATACTTTTGATGATGAGAGTTATTGTGTCTTTTCATACCTTTAATGATATGATTCATCCAGCCTTCTATGTTAATATTTTTCTGGGAATTATCCTATCAATTGATTCCATTATTATCATTACAATTATCGGCCCTTTGAGTTTATGACATGATGTCAATTATAAGGGATTTCTGTAAATTTATGTGAGGCCAAGTATGCAAGCCTTACCCTTATCTCATCACTTTATTGAGTTGGCCCTGTCACTCGTCTCTTTATTTAAGTTAGTCATTGTCACTCTTCATATTACAGAGTTGACCATTGCCACTCTTTTCTTATTATGTTGACCATTGCCACTTTTGTGAGTTGACCATTGTCACTCTTCTTTTTATTATGTTGACCACGTGCTATCCATCTTTACGGCTTGGGCATGTGTCTTGTCATTCCAAAACCTCCATAATTCAATTGATATTCTTTATTATTCGGATTCAGTTATATTCGTGCAAGTGATGTGTAAGATGTATCACAACTAGTGATTCAAATATTTTATCATGGACGTAATGCCTCTAGGTAAAGACCCTCTTAGGGTACGTAAGTCCTTGAGCCTTTGGGTAGTGATGCACAAATCGATGTGTGTAATTCGCAAATGCAATATCACATCACTCCCGGATTGAATGTCACAAATAATCGCTTCATGAACAAATCGTGACATGTAATTCACCCCGGCGCATGTGTTATGCACTCTTAGGAGTTCTCGTAAATCCACGGTAGCGTTGGCCATACCGACGAATATCCGTAGTTATAGGATACGGGTCGAGCCAGTTATCCATAAATCGTATTCCACAATGTGATTATCACTACGTATGATGAGTCTCACATTCTCTGCTAGGCATACATCTCATGTAGGTTGTTTGCACATGTTGATACCCTCGTGCTAATAGAGCATGAGACGTATCAGACCCTTACTTTACCTGTTTGAATCTCTTGAATTATTGTTTATCTTAAAGGATAACTGTCACGCCCCAAATTCAGAGATCGAGCTCACAGGAATCCAGATAGCCGAATCCGGTGCCGACAGCCTCCGTAGTACCCTATTCTCGGCTCCCAGCACCCATATGCCAAATTCCGATCCTGGGATCCTACAAGGAGGATTTTCTAATGTACATTTATCTCGTAAGAAGCATAACCACAAGTTTACCCAAATCATAAAGGCAACATCATCATCACATATCCACTAATATAATCATTTGAATACAATGCTGAAAGAAAAATACATATGTCAAAATCAAAGCTCCAGAAAACAGCTGCACACTCCAAGCTCAATGCTGCTGCAACCTAACGCCACCTGCACGCATCTATCGTGCATAAGCTTATAGAAAGCTTAGTGGGTGGTGAAAGTATGTGCACGAGGTAAGTGTCAAGTAAGCAATAACAGAGTAATCAGAGTAAGCGAAAATACTGGTAAACCCATAATCATACAATATCAGAAACACTAGCAAGATCATAAATCATACGAAATCAGAGTAATATGAAAACATGCTGATAGGCCCATAAATACCATCAGTCATATCTAGGCCGTATAAATGTAGAAGCATAGTAACCCAAAATGTCATATGCGTGCGGATGTAATGCGATATGCGATGTAAATGAAATGACCAAGCTGAAGTATGAAGTCGGGATGATAATACGTAATATCGCAGACCACGGGGTCCACCACAAGGGACTTCTATCCAAACCAGCCACATACCTAAATTTGGATAGTCAGACTTAATGTAGTAAACCCCTGATCTCAAGTTAGTCGCGCGCCCAACTGAAATCCTGGTCATGCGAAGGTACACATAACAAATAGATGCGCACAATCAACCCGAGTGAATAGTGAATGAATGAATGCATGAGTATGCAATTCCTACTCAATAAGTCCACATATCAGTACGGTTACTCTCTGAGAAATCACTGGGGTCTATTACACTCCAAATGAAATTGTCGCTCTCCCTAGCCGCACAGTCCAAGTGAGCGTAAGAAACCTCACTATCCGCCTGGCCAATACTCTGTCAATATCTATCCGGCATGTCGATAGCAGACCCATTCCGTAAACTGGTCAAACTCAGCCTAGCTTTGCCCCCTGCGCTTGGGTGGGTAAGGCCGCACCCCCTTCCAACCGACCACGACACAGTGGAGAGCGCAACCGTCTGAAAATCGGCACTCAACGCTCGTCTACCCACTCGGTCTAGACGTTGGAGCATCCTCTAGTAGCAAGAGGTTGTTTAGAGATTTTCACCCAGGGCCATCTATAGCAGCCCGATGCTCGAACAGATTTTTGGTGTCCCATCTGGCCATCCACGATATGCCTGTGGAGGTTACGACCCTGATGTCACTAGGGCATACAGTAATCACAACATAATGCAAGATGCATGAATCATACAATCCAATCATGCATCAATCCTGTGCATGTCGTGCGCTCATGCGGGAGAACCTCCGCCTATCAGGGAGTCTCATATCATCCTGCCGAATGACATATGCAATGATCAATCACATCTCATAACAAATATGCAGATGATGCATATGGGCATGTACCATGATACTATGCAGTCACATACTCATAGTTGGTATCACAATCGGCCTCGACAATGTGGACATCTAACTAACATTGCCCCAAGGGATGGCCCACATAAAGTCAAACACATAATGGGCCCACGGCCTCATACAAAGGCCTAATATACAACACGATGAGCCTTACTCAAGGGTTTAATACACATCACAATGGGCCTTTCACATGGGCCTAACATAGATCACAATGGGCCTTTCCCATAGGCCATGAATACATCACAATGGGCCTTACCCATGGGCCATGAATACATCACAATGAGCCTTACCCATGGGCCCCAAATACATGACATGTGGGCCTTACACATGGGTCTTTAATACATCAAATGGGCAATGCATCATGGGCCTAATACGAGTCACAATGAGCCTCAACTACAGGTCACATGTACATCATATAGGTCTCGCCAATCGGCTTTAACAATTGAAATCGGCAATCAGTCGTGATAATCGGCCTCGATTGCTAACCGGCAATCGGCCACGACAATCGAAATCGGTCGATAATCGGCATATAAATAAGGCAGGGTCCATAGATGAACAATCGATCAACCATAATATAAAGATCAGCCCTTGGTCGTGGTCATATCAAATCCGATAGCACGGAATCATCTGTCTATGGCGAATGAGGCCCACTGATTAGGGTGAACCCATAAGAGAATGATGAAAATGAGACTATCAAGGCCTAAGAGAAGGTCACAATGTGGACATTTAACCAACATTGTCCCAAAGGAGTGGCCCACATAGGGCTGAACATATGGTGGGCCCACGGCCTCATACAAGGGTTTGATATACGCCACAATGGGCTCTATACAAGGGCTACATACATAACAAGTGGGCCCTGCATAAGCAGCAAATGAGACTACTCATAACATACCCGTCTAGATGGGTCACAAGTATATCAAAGTGGGCCTCATAACATGGGTCTCATATATGGCCTCAGCACCAGGCCACAAATACATCAAGATGGGCCTAATCGATCATATCGGCTAAATCAAATTTAACATCCCGAAAATCGGGGGGTCGAGCAAAAACTCAACTCCCGAGTTCCAAAATGTTATTTATGTAACATAGATATGTATGATTGAATGTTGTCTATGATAATGTATTAAACATGAGTGAGATTAAGCTAGAACAGCATATCATACTCCAGAGACAGTTAAATTAACAAGCGGAAGATTGTGATAGTAGGTATAGCATATATAAACAGTTGTATGTCTCCAGAGTGTGAATATGTTACCAGGTTATATACATACATGTATACTCCAAAAATAAACAAAACGAATATACATGAGTGCGCTAAAAATATAAAATGACAAGTGTCAAGGTATCTAATCAATCTCCCTATAATCCCGTCAATCAGAACACATATGAAGGAGGAATCCTCCTCATCATCATCAGGTCCAGCTCCGCTTCTCGAGCAGCGCCATCATCTGCAATCACAAAAAGGGACTGGTGGGTGTCCAGAAACACCATCCCGTAACGTGGGAGTGAGTGATCAACTCAGTGGGATAAGAGAGCAAAGATTAGCATGTTATCAAATCAATCATGCGATAATAGTAAAGCAGTAAATCAAACAATCCTAATACTGTTGTTAATGCAATATGACATGACGTGATGTATGCCCTCACCGACGATCTCCCTCATACGGCACTATCTTACGACCGCGGCATGCAATCGTCCCTCAAGTGCTCCACATCTTCCAAGCACATGCAATGTTATGGTGATATGATTTCTGAGTTGTTATTAGTCCATTCAAACAGCAGGATTGGGAAACTAAGGTACTTCCCTTATATCAATCCCAACACAGATCCTGTCTAGGGTCGTCACTCCTAGTAATCTCATACGATGTATATTTTGTAGGTCGCTGCAAGGGCTGTCAGGGCTGTTGCACGCACTCGTTGCTCCGCTCCCCCATCACCTTATCAATACAGGCCTATTGTACTCTACTGCTACTGAAGGGTCGTCGCCTCCCATAGACTCAGAATACGCTCGCGGTCACTACAAAGGACTCGTCGCCTGATCAGTGTAGGCCGACAGCTAGAATATAGTGTCTCATACCACCATAATCTGCTCACGAGACTAGGTGCTCACTGGTCACTACGGGAAGGTTTTTGGCCCCAGCGTAGGCCGACAGCTCGACCACGGTGTCCCATACCACCATGCCCGGCTCATGAGTCTTCGTGGATCAAGGTACCATGGTTAATAGGGTTTACAATGGTAAGTTCAGTACCCTAGGTTCAAGCAGTTATGACTCATGTAGGGTGAACATACATCGGCCAGTCGGGTTACTTGACGGGCTCGACTAGCGCGATCGCATCTCAAGTCGAACGACATGAAGTGCGTAAAACACTTCGTGTGGCCTAACCACTGCCGCCAACTCCAAAACATGACTCACGTTCATCGACGCGTCGTTCATGGCCAAGATAAGCCAACCACGAATTCGCTCGGTTGCCGACTGCCTGGACTAAGTATAATCCTAAACATGTGGAATCACATCAGCAAAGCATGTGAAAGTATTGAAAATGAAATACAACCATATGAGCATGTTAACACATGTTGTAACATACAACTTAAGCAAATCACCTGATACATGCCTTTCATACATATAATGAAATTATGCATATCGCCAACATATAGGAAATCATTTCCATCAGCAAATTAATTGAGAATTCAATCTCAAACTAAATCATAATGAAATCATCAAGCACATGTCATAACATACAACTTAAGTGAATCATCAAGCACATGCATTTCATTCATATAATGAAATCATGCATATGGCTAACATGTAGGAAACCATTCACACCATCATATTAATTGAGAAATCAATCTCAAACTAATTCATAACACCATTTAATCCAATACATACTAATACAAGCATTTATACAAACACTTACACTACACACTTAAGTCTACATATAGTATGTCGACCCGAAGTGCGCATTTAGGCGAATCTCCTCGCCAAACTAATTATGCACGTATTCCTAACATTCTAATGCGACAATAAACCATGTCAATCACATCAGCAAAATATGCATGAAAACAGTACTTCCTACAAATGACTAAAATGCCCTAAATCTCATATTCTCCGTCGGTTTACGAAACAGGAAACGGACAGCATGTTGTACATGTCAAACGGCGATGCCGTCGATAATCTACTACTAAACGACATCGAAAGCTTTGGAAACAGTCAATCAAAGCGTCTAAAATCCGCACCTTATCTCTTATAGGTGTGTGAATTCGAATGGAGCGTATACGCTTCCTCTACGGCGAATAGAGAACCTGTTTTACAAGATTTATCAACTAACAAGCTATGGAACGAAAGGAATCTCAAATCAGCAACTTCTAGGGTATTTTCTTACCTGAAAATGTGAAGAAATCACCGGCAAAGTGATTAGAGCGAGTGGCTTAACCACTTGCAGCACATGGCACAAGCAGCAGGGAATTCTCTCCCACCTTCTCTCACAAACTCTCACATTTTCTCTCTCCCAATCTAGGGTTTTTTACAAAATCGGATGGGAGAGAGGAGTGAGGGTTCCAACCCCTTTTATCAGCCCAAAAATGCCCAAAATAGGCTCAGGAACAAAGTTCACTTAGTGCATAACCAAATCGGGGTCGTTTCGGTCCAAAAGATGATTTCTGGTGGTCCCCTGGCCGAACGCGATCGAACTTAAGCTCAAGCATACAGGATCTAGCACGCATCAAGTTTTCAGTCCGGCAGGGTTCACAGATCACACGTGGCGGTCCAGTTTCAGTTCAGCGGTCACCGCACGTAGATCAGGGCTGCAAGTCTCATGATATGAAATAGAAATTTTTTCTGATCCGAGGGTGTAATTTGACTGAATTCTGACGGTCAAAACGCTTAATACTGACACGTCAAGTCGTGTGCCAGATTTGAATTTTAAATTCCAAATCTGTCCCTATTCGCACTCTCTTCAGTCCGGGCTCAATGAAATAGCCTGTGATTATCGGTTGGACTTAATTTTCGAAATGATTGTCAAGTCCAGTAAGGCGGTTCTAACGGTCTAAGATAGGAGGTATCGGACTTTCGACGCGCGGTCTATATCCAATACAAAATTTCAAAGTGGTCCAGAGAACAAACCTGCTTAGATTTTGATCCGAGGTTTTAGAGTATTATAGCTTCATTGGTTCTACTCGATTTGGGTCTTGTAGAACGTATTTAAAGTGATCAGGGACTATTTCCCAGCTACTCTAGTGTTGCGCTAGCTAACTTATACTTATTTTCTAAAGGAATTAATCCTAAGTGGTTTCTTTGGCTATGGAATTGGGTTCTGAACGATTTTTCAGGTGTTTTAGTTGACCCACTGCCTAAGGACGTCAAATCCCAAATTAGCCAAAATCCGGGGTGTTACATCAACCAAATGAGCCGATACAAGCAGGCCGATCAAATAGACCAATACAAATGGTTGAATCAAATGAGCTAAGTCAAATGGGCCCCCAAATACATTGAATCGGGCTTCATTAAGTGGGCCCCAAATACATCAAATGGTCTACGCGTCATGGAGTTATACTAAGCATGTTATAAGGTGATGCACTATCCCTACAACAGAGATGGCCTAGACGGCCGACACACAACAAGTATGGTCTATCAATGGGCCCTAGGGGGAGTTGTAATGTGGACATCCAACCAACATTATCCTCACAATGTGGACTTCAAACCAACATTGCTCCTAAGGCACGACCGTCATAAACATTATTACATAATCCGCGCTGGAATCACACATTGCAATGGACCTTAAGTACATCCCATTGGGCCTTAAATACATCAAATGGGCCATATCATATGGGCCTTTTATTCATCAAATGGGTCACATCAATGGGCCGCACCAATGGGCCTTATGTGCATTGCGATGGGTCATAACACGTGGGCTTTGAATGCATCAAATGGGCCTGATAACGTGGGCCTATATATATCAAGATAGGCCCCAACAACGGGCCTATAAACACATTAAGATGGCCTACATACATGGGCCCATATATACTAAAGTGAGCCTCAACATTGGGCCCATATACATGCTAAGATGGGCCTAAATACCTGAGCCCATATACATCCAAGTGGGCCTTAAAATAATCCCCAAATGGTTGTACAGTTTAGATGAAACACGTGCATTATGGAGGGTTCCATAGGGATGGGAAGGATGGTCGGCATAAATGAAAAACATACCTTATAGTGGGGCTCATAGCAATGGAGGGTATGGATTATAATACATACATCAGTGGGTCCCATGTGGGGCCTATCATAAGGTTTATTTTCCACCCAACCAGTTGATAAGGTCACATGGGTTTGGGCCCACCAAAAAGAATGCTTATCTTCCATCCAAGCCTGTTCATATGGTCGCTAGACCTAGGACCCACTGTAATATTTATTTTTCACCCAACCCGGGCCCACTGTACTGTTTATTTTCCCCCCACCTAGGCCCACATAAATGTTTATTTCCATCCAAACTGATCATAGGGTCACATGGGCCTATGGCCCACTGTAATGTTTATTTGTCACCCAATCTATTCATAAGATCACGTAGACTAGGGTAGGGCCCACAGTAATATTTATTTGCCACCCCACCTAATCATATGGTACACTACCAGTCATGCAACAGTCCTACGTGTACCATACACTCATGTAGGAAAACTCCGCCTATCAAGGAGTCCATAAACAGTTTGCCCGAAGGCATATGCTATGATCAGTCACTTCTCATATCAGTCATACATATGATGCGTATGATAATGAATCATGAATCTATACTAAACATGTATATATAGATGGTTCTGCGTATAACTGAGATGGGCCGAGACAGCCTACTTACTACAAGTATGGGCCTATTAATGGGCCTTAGGGAGGGTGACAATGCGGACATTTAACTGACGTCATCCTTACAATGTGGGCATCTAACCATCATTGTTCCCAAGGCATTATTTGCTATAAATATCATTATATGCCATGGAGGGATCACGCATTGCAATGGACCTAGTTGCACATAATTAGGCCTTAAGTACATCAATTGGGCTGTATCATATGAGCTTTACATTCATCAAATGGATCACCTCAATGAGCCTCACCAATGGGCCTTAGGTCCTTTGCAATGGGTCATAACCCATGGGCCTTAGAATTCATTAAAAATGAGCCCAATCACATGAGCTTTATGTGCATCAAATGGGCCTAATCACATAGGCCTTATATATACCAAAGTGGACCTCAACAATGGGCCACAAATACATCAAATGGGCCTACACACATGGGCCCATATATAACAAAGTGGGCCTCAACATTGGGCCTATATACATGCCTATATGGGCCTAAATACATGGATCCATACTTATCAAAATGAGCCTCATGTGAAGCCCGCCATAATGTTTGTTTTCCCTATCCAATCTGTTGATACAATCACATAAATAGAGGGCCCACCAAAATGTTTATTTTCTAGCCAACTTATTGGTATGGTCACATGGACCAAAGGGAGCCCACTGAAATGTTTATTTACATTCAACCTATTCAGAAGGTCACATGGACATGGGGGTGGGTCTGGAGCCCACCGTGATATTTATTTTCCACCCCACCTGTTCATATGGTCACGTGGGGGGCACGGTGATGTTTATTGCCATCCATACTATTCATGAAGTCACGTGGACCAGGGGCCCACGGTGATGTCTATTTCCCAGCCAACCCGTTGATAGGATCAAGTGGACCAGGGGGTGGGGCCCACCATAACGTTTATTTTCCTCCGATCTGTTAAAAAGGTCCCTTGGACCAAGGGACCCACCGTGATATTTACTTGCTAGCCAACCTGTTGGGTGTGGGCGTGGGGCCCACTGAAATGTGGTTCATAAATCCAGCCCACTCATTATGTGCGTCCCACTTGGCTGAGGGTCCAGACCAAGTTTAAGCTGTATCCAAATTTCAAGTAGGCCCCACCAAGTGCTTTTATATGTTTCAGGCGTGTCTTCACATGATTTTAGATGGTATGGCCCACCTGAGTTCCGTATACGGCTGATATTTGGAAGGAGGCCCACTGTACTAAGGGGCCACCTAGTGAATGGCATGGATGTTCGAAAGGCATCACGTGGGACCCACAGCTACGGTCGTGAGCCCCAGCCAGTCCGTCCGTCACTCCTTTCTTTCTTTCTTTTTTTTTAAGGGAATCCCATGGTTTTTGGTAGGTGGGGCCCGCCTTCGGAAAATCCAACCCATTCATTGTGTGTGTCCCTCCAATTTAATGGTCCAAATCGAGTTTCAGGTGGGTCTAAGCCGCATGTGGACCCCAACATTTGATTCCATGTGGTTTGGCATACCATCATATGAATGATGATGGTGTGGGCCGTCCAAGAACTTTTTATGGCCGATGTTTGGAGCCAACGCATCATTAAAGGGTACCTATTAAATGAACGGCATGGATATAGAACATACATCATGGTAGGGTCCACAATTCGAGCCAATGGGCGCCACCTTCTTTTTTTAACGTTGGACGTCCTCTGGACGTCATGGCAGCAAGTGCATGCCATGTATATAAACTTTTATTTTTATTTTTTTATCCTATGTGGGACCCACATTAACCAGATCTACCCCGTCCATTGTAAGTGTCCTAGAAAATTAGGGGTCCAAACCAAGTTTCAAGTTGGTCCAAGCTCTTGTGGACCCCAGAAATCATTTTTCCAAGTTTTAACGGAAAATACTAGCATTTTTAATACCATGGCCCGCCAGATAATTGGATCGGTCTCATTTTTCGGTTCAACACCTAAAATGATCTGAGGAAGAGGATGGATGGATTGGATTAAGTATATGCATCAAGGTGGGGCCTGCATGAGTGGCCCACCCCATGCATAGTACACCCATGTCACTTCACACTTAACTGGGAGTACACACCCACGTCTGTACATGCACTCCATGTTAGCCAACCCACACGTCCAGCGTCCAGGGACGCTGGACGGCCTGGATAAACACAAACATTAGGGTGGGCGCCACATATACGTGGCCCACAAATTAAGGTGGGTCTCACATGAACGTGGCCCACCTTTTGGATCAACATGATATTTGTGTTTTCCCATCTTCTTGGCCGTCCAATTAGCCCATTACAAGATGGGCCTCACGATCAAGCGGCCAAGATCACCTTTCACATGGTGGCCACAAGAAATCACATCAAAGAAAGAGAAAGAAAGAGAGAAAGAGAACACCGGTGAAATAAAGGGACCCCGCTACTATGGGCCCCTCACTACAATACGTACATCGCTATGGGCCCCAATACAAGGGGTCTTTATAAAAAGAAATGAAATCTAACGGTCGATCACCCACCTCTTGCACTCCTCCTTGCTCCTTACGGCTTGTATACACCTATGCACAATGATCAACGGTGGCAATGGAGTTTTGATGGTAAGGATGAGAGATGAGAGGGTGGGCCACACTTGTGATTTGGGAGAGAGTTGGGGAGGCTTGGACGTATGAAAAATTTTTGCTTGGGAGATTTTGAGAAATGAGAGAGAATAATAAAAGATATAGTTGGAGTGATGGGTGTAATTAATGAAGTATGGGTTGGTTTGAAAAATGGGTAAAAGACGAATGGTTATGGTTAAAATTTTTGTAAAGTGAGATGGTGAGGTGAAAAGAGAGTTGACTTGAGGGAAAAAGGAGGGATGGGGCTTGTACTTGAGGTATGGTTGTACTTTGACATTGATTGATGGGACATCTCGTAGAGATTTCCTCGTAATTCGTAACGTGCGGTGTTTTCTTCAAATTGAACGCGGGCCTGCATCTTCTACCCTGGGTATTGGGTCGGTCCGCGAGTCACGGCGTTAGGAGCGCGGCGACGGCGCGGTCGCTAAGGTATAGGTTTCGGGTCGAGTCAATTCTGATATGCGGTACTCGGCTTGGGTTCACGCGTAAACGTCGAATACAGGTCGAGGATTGCCGAATTTTGACCGGAAGGACCGCGGAGGCCAATGGAACGGTACGAACTAGGACACGGGTCTTACAATAACCTTCGCTATGAGTAAGGCATTGACCCTCTCCCAACCATACAGTTGATGCAGGTGGCATAAAGATTGACGACCTAGATAACTACTTTCCTATAGAAGATTATCTTGAAAGACTAATAAGATAGTTTTATTATTTAGTTCTATACTTTCACTGTGAACTCTGATGTTATAATAAACCTCTCATTATGAGGCCTTGACTATACTTTTTATTCTGATGATATATAATCAATACAGTTGATTTTATTCTTGTGAATGTTACTTTCACGAATGTATCTGGATGTAAACGAATAAAAAAGGGGCGCGAGTTTAGAGCATCCAGTTGTACATTTTTAACACCCGGTTTCCTTAGGCACGAGTACATACTCTGGTCATGAAAATTTGGGATGTTACATGAAGGTTGTCCTTTAAGATTAACAATAATTCGAGAGATTCATAACAGGTAAAGTAAGGGTCTGATATGTCTCGTGCTCCACTAACACGAGGGTATCAGCATGCGCAAACAACCTATATGAGATGCATGTTTAACAAAGTATGTGAGGCTCATCATACATAGTGATCATCACATTGTGGAATACGATTTATAGATAACCGGCTTGACCCACATCCCATAACTATGGATATTCGCCAGCATGGCCAACGCTACCATGGATTTACGAGAACTCCTCAGAGCATACAACACATGGGTTGGGTGAATTACATGTAACGATTTGTTCATGGAGCGACTATTTACGACATCCAATCCCAGAGTGATGTGACACTGCATTTATGAATTACAGACATCGATTTGTACACCACTGCTCGAAGACTCAAGTACTTGCATGCCCCAAGAGGGTCTCTACTCAGAGCCTATTACGTCTATAATAGAATATTTGAATCACTAGTTGTGATACACCTTACACATCACTTGCACTTATAACGAATACAATTGAATCCGAATAATAAAGAATATCAACTGAATTATGGAGGTTCTAGAATGGCAAGACATATGCTCAGGCCGTAAAGATAGATAGTACGAGGCCAACATAATAAAAAGAAGAGTGGCAATGGTCAACTTAACAAAAGTGGCAATGGCCAATATAATAAGAAAAAAGTGACAATGTTCAACTTTATAATATGAAGAGTGGCAATGGCCAACTCTAATAAAGAGATGAGTGGCAGGGCCAACTCAATAAATTGATGAGGCAGGGGCACGCTTGTATCCATGGCCTCACATAAATTCAGAGAAATTTCTTATAATTGACATAATGTCATAATTCCAGCAGAGCTAGTAATGGTAATGATAATAACTGAATCAATTGATAGGATAATTCCCAAAAACAGATAGATAAGATAGGTAGGATAATTCACATCATTAGAGGTATGAAAAGGCAAGATGATTCACATCATTAAAGGTTTAAAAAAAAAAGGCAAGATAATTCTCATAATTAAAAGTATGAAAAGGCAAGATAATTTACACTTTAAAGGTGTAAAAAGGAAAGAGAAATATAATAACGTAACTTGGTGTAAGCTTAAAGGATAAAACCCTCACCTATTGAGATAAATCGCTTTCTAATTGCTAAGGTTGATGTGTACATGCTTTAAGATTGAGATCTAATCATGAATAACACACTTTGTGTTGTTAGATTACAATAGGTCATGGTTCGTATAGTTAAGATTAACGACTAAAGTTGGGTCTGAACTGTAGATCTAGGATTTAATAATCTAATTTGAAAACTAGGACTAGGTTACGATACACGTTGATGACTTACCTTATTCGATCCCTAGATCTCAGCTTGATAAGTCAATTTGAATGACGTTGAGTTGACTCAGTTCGACTTGCCATAGAGAACTTGCAGATACGCCAAAGGGCATACGCGAACTCAACAGATTTTCATGTCGAGTCAACTCAACAACGACTCGAGCTCCATCTCTCTCTTATTTCTCCTTCTTCTTCTTATTATTATTTTTCTTTCTTTATTTTCCCTCACGGTTGGACAGAGGTCTTTTTATAGTAGGAAGGATTTCTAGATTCTTCCTGCGTAAAGAGATGTTTGGGTCAGGTTACGCATCTCTGTTTGCGTAGCCGTGGATGCGAAAGGAACTTACACACTTTCTTGTTTGCGTAAAGGAAAAATGGAGAGGCCAACGTCCCTAACTCTCTTAGATCCTCCTATTTTAGACATCTTGGGAGGGATCGAAATCCCCTTCCTGAGGTTTTGGATGGTTCAGATCGACAAGGATGCCGACGTAGTACGGATGGAAGCGTGAAAGGTTTGAGGACTCTGTCGTGTTTGAGTCTCTTTCGGATGTTGCCGCAAAGGCAGGTGTTTTCCTGTTCTTAGTTGGGGTCGAAATCCTCACAGATAGGGTTTAGACAACTTAGATCTTGGAAGATGAGTTGCGTAAGAGAGTTTTGGTGGAGGATTTCTCCGCACTTGTTTCGGATGTTGTCACAATGTGTGAAGGTTTTAAAATCTTTAATTTTATTGTATGCTTAGGTGGGGTCCACTATGATCGGCTTTTAGAAAATATACTTCATTCATTGATTTTGTGAGGTCATGTTGGGCCATGGGTCCAAGTATGAAGCATATCGGAGTCTTATCTTAGGAGTTTTCCTTCCGAGTGCTGAAATGGATTTAATCTCCATTAACGGTCCATATTTAATGATCCGAGCCCAATTTTTGGGGAGATGTGTAGTTAGGGTAGGCAAACTATTGGAAAAAGTTTGGTGGTTAATGGATGGTGGTAAAAGGCTAGATCTGAACTTTCACCTTTTACATCAAAAGGAAGGAATTGGCTCCCCCGTTTCACGGTGTACGAGCATAGATCAGGGTCTGAATTTTGTATGACGTCATAGCCATGTGAGGCCAAGGTGTGGTCCAAGTTTGAGTTTCAATGGATGGTACAAAGTGGCTAAATCTGAAGATCTAGATTTATAACGAGTTGTTATACTTAACAAAGTGGGGTCTTTATAGTTAACACTTGGTCCATATGATGGGCAATCCAAATCATTCATATGAAGAGAAAAATCTAACTACGACTACCCATGAGGTTTCTTCACTCACTAGACACCAAAATCAACGGTTACAGGGTTGATTTGTCGATTGAGTCACTTCTACAATGATCTAAGAGCTAAAATTCGACGTGTATGGTTAATTTATGATACATAGCCATAATATAAAATTTTACATTAAATAAACAGTGGGAACCATGTGATTTAGAATTCAGGGGTCTAGGTTAGTGGCATTTTCATAATTATTGTTGATCTATGAGTTTTGTGAAATCTAATGGTTCTACATGGTTGTAGACACGTTTCTAAGTAATTTTTATAAAAGAAATTATATCAAAATTACTATGGATAGGGAGTTATTAATCAATTCATTTAAGGGAAGACACATGTTAAATCACATTATGGAGTCTTATTTCCAAATCGACGGTCAGATGGCTTGATCTATGAATGGAGATCATTCCTAACAGTTAGGTTTGTATCAAGGCAAGGATGTAAGGCTAGGATAGCTAAATTGGTATCGCACACATATAAATATTATGTTACTTTTCACGATAATGCTCGAGAACTTTCAATACTCGGTATTAAAAAGTTTGAGGTGTTACACTATGTCCGTGGAAGAACTTGTGGGCTCGTTGCAAGCCCATGAATAGAAGGTGCATAGATGGAGTGATAATAAAGCATTAGAGCAAGCTTTGCAATCAAAGCTATTAATCACTGAAGAAAGGCATAATCAGGGGGAGACATCATAGTGAGGACGAGGTCAAGGATCTCGCGGAAGAAGTTCTGAAAATTTTGAACCCAGAAACGATGGCTATGGTAGAAGAGGCTTCAACAAAGAAGGATGTGGACAACAAAACTTGTTCCACACAGGAGAGGACGAGGAAGAAGAGGCGATTACAACAACCATCAAAACACTGACAAAAGAAGTGTTCAGTGTTATAACTGTTACAAGTATGGCCATTACAACAACGAGTGTAGAGGTAAGCTTCCATCAAATAAAGCTATTGAAAGTGCTAACTATGAAGAAAATGATTAAGTTAAATATGATTCATTAAGTCTTATGACACACAACATAATCAATCCGGATCAAAATATTTGGTACCTCGATTCTAGAGCCAGCAATCACATGACTAACAGAAGGAATTTATTTACCAAACTTGATGAGAATATTCAAGAAGAGATTTCGTTTAGCAATCTCTCAAAGGTCCTTGTTCAAGGGAAAGGCGATGTATTGATCAAGCAGAAGAATGGAGATCATGGTTTTATCTCCAATGTCTATTATATCCCAGACATGAAGACCTACATATTGAGTCTTGGACAGCTTGTGGAGAAAGGCTATAATATTGGCTTTAAAGATATGTAGCTAACTATTGCTGACACTTAAGGTTGGTGACTCGAGTCAAGATGGCGAAGAATAGGATATTCCCTCTGTCTATTCATCATGACACTCCAAAGTGTCTAAATGCTATCATTAATGACAAAGACTAGATTTGGCATTGAGGTATGGACATCTGAACTTTGAAAGTTTGAAACAATTGGGAAGGAAAAATATGGTGAAAGGCTTACCCAACATCCATCATCCAAATGAAATATGTGAAAGCTATATTATGGGCAAACAACATGAAAATAGCTTTGGAAAACAAAATGATTGAAGAGCAACCAAGCCTCTCAAACTAGTTCACACAAATGTGTGTGGTCCGTTAAATCCAATATCAAACAGACATAATCAATACTTCCTCACTTTTATCAATGACTTCAGCAAAAGAACGTGAGTATACTTTCTCAAAAGAAAGTCAGAAGTATTTGATTTTTTTCAAAGAGTTTAAAGCTCTTGTGGAGAAACAAAGTGGCTATCTCATCAGGACATTACAATCAGATCAATGCGGAGAATATACCGCAGACGCTTTTCAAGAATTCCTTAAGCAACAAGGAATCAGACATCAATTCACACCAGCTTATACTCCTCAATTAAATGGTGTAGCCGAAAGGAAGAATCGCCCTATTCTTAACATGGCAAGAAGCATGTTAAAAGATAAAAGTATGCCGAAGAGTTTCGAGGCTAAAGCTGTCTCATGTGCGATATATCTGCTAAACAGGTGTCCTACAAGAAGTTTGTAAACAAAGACACCACAAGAAGCATGGAGTACTCACAAACCAAAGGTGTGAGTCATCTCAGAATTTTTTGTTGTATTACCTATGCCAAAAAAGCAAGAAGGGCTAAGCTTGAAGATAAAGGAGTAAAGTGTATCTTTGTTGGATACGGTGACAGAATTATGGATACAAGCTATATAATCCCATCACCAAGAAAGTATTCTTCAGCAAGGATATCATTTTTGAAGAAAATGAATCCCGAAACTGGGATCGGATTGAATCCTCCAAAAATGCAAAGGTAATTCTCGAAGAAGAAGAGCATGATCAGTCAAGAGAAGTGGTTAGAGAACCACAACAGACACCTACATGCGGTTCCCCTTCACCACTAAGGAATGAAGCTTCGTCATCAGGGGAACGAGAATTTTTAGACATGAGGCCTCATGGTTATTGAAGCTTGAATGATGTGTATGCAAAACCAATGGATGAGGACATCACTCTGTATTGTCTTCTGATGAGCCGTGATCCAATTAGCTTTAAAGAAGCTAACAAAGAAGATAGATGGAAGAGAGCAATGGATGAAGAAATTAGATCCATTGAAAAGAACAAAACATGGGAGCTAACTACGCTACCAAAAGACTGCAAGACCATTAGAGTGAAATGGGTCTACAAGACAGAGAAATACTCAAGGAGAAGTCCATAGATACAAAGCAAGGCTTGTAGCAAAAGGATATAAGTAGAAAGAAGGAATTGATTATGGAGAGGTCTTTGCTCCTGTTGCGAGACTTGAGACCATCAGACTGCTAATTACATTAGCTGCTCAAAACAAATGGAAGATTTATCGGCTAGATGTAAAGTCAGCATTTCTAAATGGATATCTTGAAGAAGAAATCTATGTGGATCAACCACCTGAATATATGAATAAAGGCTAAGAAGATAAGGTATATAAGCTGAAGAAGGTATTGTATGGTTTAAAGCAAGCACCTCATGCATGGAATACAAGAATTGATGATTACTTCCAAAGGAATGAATTTGAGAAGTGTCCCTACGAGCATGCACTATATATGAAGGAGTCAGACAGAAGCTTGTTATACGCATGCCTATATGTTGATGATTTGATCTTCACCATAGTTTGAAATGACTGACATTGGCCTAATGACACACTTTCTTAGGATCGAGGTTGTGCAAAGCGAGAAAGGAATCTTCATCTCCCAAAGCAATTATGCAAAGGGAATTCTGAAGAAGTTTGGAATGGAGAACTGTAATCCTGTCACTACTCCAATAGAAACGGGATTAGAGTTGAGAAAGAATGAGCAAGGAGATGTTGATTCAACTTATTTCAAGAGTCTGGTTGGAAGTTTAAGATACCTGATATGTACCAGACCAAATACACTCTATGGAGTCAGATTAGTCAGTAGGTACATAGAGACTCCTAACCAATCAGAGTTGAATGCAGCGAAAAGGATACTTTGTTACATCAAGGGAACCATCAATGATGGTATATTCTATACTTCTAATGAAGCTTGCAAATTGGTTAGTTATTCTGATAGTGATTGGGGAAGAGATTTGGATGAAAGAAAGAGCACAACAGGATTCATGTTCTGTATGGGAGATACAACATTCACATGGACTTCAAAGAAGCAATCGATTGTAATGTTGTCATCATGTAAATAAGCTGAGTATGTTGCTACCAGCTCAACTGTTTGCCATGGTATATGGCTAAGGAATGTTATGAAGTATTTGGAATTTCCATAGAATCATCCTACAGAGGTCTACATCGATAATCGTTCAGCAATTGTATTGGAAAAGAATCCAGTGTTTCATGAACGAAGCAAGCATATTAATACTCGATATCATTTCATCAGAGAGCATGTGAAGAACAAAGAAGTTGAATTAATTTCTTGTAGGACTCATGACTAGATTGCTGATATTTTTACAAAACTGCTTAAACACAATGTATTTATAAGATAGAAGACAATGCTCGGAATGATGAACCTTGAAGAGACAAGTTTAAGGGGGAATGTAGAAGGGTAAACTTATTAGGAATAACAAATCAGTCCGAATAAAGAGTTTATTGTTGCTAACTAAGCCTTTGAGTCGTTGCTGATAAAGTCTTTAAGTTGTTGCTTAGTTGAGAAAAAAGTGCGAGAAAAGTGGAGGTAACTTTGGTTTTAGCTATATATAAAGGTGTTGCATCATTTTGTAATCCGTACGGAGTGGAAGTATAGTAAAAAGTTTCAAAGAAAGTATTTTTTATTTGTAAGCTGTCATTCGAGCTAGCAATAGTAATTTTCTTAAATGAATCAGACAGAGGTGCATCACTAGTGACCTCAGCTACCCACTCCTGCTATCAATGATGTCCAATGAATCGACAATTTTATAATCACAAGATAATTTTCTATGTCTACGTACTAAAGTAATTGGGATACAACAAATAATTATTCATCTAGAAAAGTGTCTTTGATTGGTGAACTCTCAATGGAATCCAAAAGAACAAATCAAACCGTTGCCACATTCTCTACTCCGTTCTCAATGAACCATAAGATCCAATAAAAAGAAAGGTTTCTACTGTACTCACAGTGCAGTCGAATGTTAGGTTATGTTACAATATTTGTGAGCGAAAGAACATTTGAAAATGATTCGAAAAAGCGAGTTGCATTTGATTGTCTGGATAGACAACGTGTTAGCTTATGTTACAATATCATACATCCAAATAAAAAGGGAAAAGGATAAAGAATTATATGTACAAGAGATGTTGTTTCTTCAAGACTTAAAAGAGCTTCCCAGCAAACTCATCCATTTTGTCTCTACCTGCATTCTTAGAAGAAGAAGATGATGAAGCAAGATTTCTTAGCTCAAAGAGACTCCTTCCTAACTGCAGAGCCAGCTTCATCTTAAACAATTCCCCATTCTCTCTCTTGTGGAGCTCTCTTTCCTTAAGGTTTGATTCAATGGACTCTTCCAACAGGCAGTAGGAGCCAGCGCAGTTCCGATACATCTCAAATACCATCCCAACTTGGCCACCATGTTCCATTGTGTTTACAATGCTTTCCAATGCTCCACCAGCAACACCGACCAATGTCGCCCATGACCCATGTGAAGCAGACCCAATGAAAGGTGTTGAGAGTGCAGCAAGACTAGTGAATAGAGGAGCCGAGACTGCCAAAATCCTATTAACTTTCAACACCAACTTGCTTAACCTAACATACTCGGCAGTGTCCTTTCTCCTCAAGACTGAGAGAATGCCCCTCATTTCCTCTTCAAGTTTCCCATTCTTTCCATTTTTTGTAGGAAGTAGTTGTGGTTGTTTGGGTCTTGTATGGTGTAGTTGCCACCATCTGGTAGGCTCTACTAAAGCTGGGAAACTTCTCGAGCATTCCCAGAAGCAATGGAAGAGGGTATGCATTGTCGAGAGCAAGCACTCTCCCCATCAGATCCATGGGAGTAGGAGTCCGGAGAGCAAGGGTGGTTTGTATCTGAGCATGGAGCTGTCGGAACAACCGAGCAGCGTTCCTTTGCTCGTCGAAAAGTTGGGAGCGTTAGATCTTGTTCACTAACAAAAGTAGCCCCGTGGCTGCAGAATACAAGATAGTAGAAGACATATTCAATGCCATGAATGGGGTGGTCTCAGATAGACAACACAACGGAGAGTGTTAGGAATCTAAGTTTGGATACACCGAAAATATCAAAAAATAATTTGAAAATAAAATGTTTCACTAGCCTGAATCATGTAAAAATATGTTGTCCTTAAAGCGTGATTTGCCCCCTAATTATCAACTGCTGATGGGTTACGGGCGAATTGCTTCCAAGATAAGACAAGCCTTCTAGATCCAGCATGCATCAATCACGATAGATCCACTGGGAATAATTTTAACGCAGGAGATTTCTTCTACCAAACTCATATGGTGGAGATGTTCTAAGTTTTTTTAGAATGAAGCTATGGATTGTATTTGATGATGGGAGAGATGGTGTGTTGAGATGATGAAATCGGACTGGAATGGTCCAGTTCATCAGGCATAGTACCGTTTTTGTGTGGTATTCAATGGTCTAGAAGGTTTGAAAAACATTTCTGATCGGTGTCCATTAATCTCAGACCTTTCTGGTCGTTAGATCAAAAGATCTGTCTGTTGGATCATCCTGGCCTGTCCGTTTTCGGACTGTTGTAGCTTTTAAGGTAGCTATCTGTTGTTAGAAATGGACGGATGTTTCAGATTTAAGATCTGATCATTCTCAGTCACCTACAAAAACCCAGGCTCATTTCAGATCCACACCGCCCTAAGGCTCTGACCAAACCCATCGCACTGCAATCGTACCATCTCGCACCAGTTTGCGTAAGGTCACGAGGGAACGACCACTCTGCGTCTCGCGCCGGTTCACATAAGGTCGCGAGTGCAAAGTGTGCCATCTAGCGCCACTACTGCCTCACTGCCCACGCCCACGCCCTTGCCTGTGCCCGTGCCCGAGCCCGAGCGCGAGCACGTGCGTGCGTGCATGTATCTACAACCTGTGTATCTCCTCCCCTAAAGACTTCAAGTAAGAATACTCTTCACTACATCTTATATAAACCACAAAAGGATTTTAACCATTTTCGATGTGGGACAAAGCACACACCACACTTTTTAATTTAAAAAATTTTAAAAAGTATTTTGGCGGGAAAATTCAAAATTTTTGAAAAATTTGAATTTTCATTTTTTATTATTTTGAAAAAACCATTGATTTTCAACAATCCCCCACTGGTTTTTTTAAAATAATGAAAAACTTTGCTAGAATAATAACAGTTATTATGCATAAAGAAAGATATCTTGCGATTTGAATCTTTCCTTAGTGTAAATATTTTAAAGTTATTTCAAAATTTCTTATTACTGCAGCATTGAACAAGTTATTCCTATATGATATAACCGAAAATACCACACACATAATAGCTCTTGTGTTAGGTGTTCCTTCATAATCTCACTTAGCACTTTTAATGGCCATGTGCTTATCCTGTTTCATGAACGATCCCGAGATAACTCTAGCTCTCATGAGAAATGGCATCACTTCTATATTCACATAGGTGAAATTCTTACAGTGTTTCTGTTAAAACACTTGTCCTATTTGACTAGACTTCATTAAGAGTTTTAATACTCACCCTCTTTTATAATGGTCAGCACTAGATGAGGTTATTAATTTATTTAGTGCTGAAACTTTTCACTTTTTAGTGAATTGTTGTTAGCCATTAAACCCAATATTTAGAGATTTTCTAATTTATGATTGGGTTTCTTTTACTGGTGAAACTTTAAGTAAAGAGTTTCAACCCCATCCCTCTTAATGTTGTCCTTATTACCTCTTTCATTAGAAGTTTAGTAAAATGATCAGCCAAGTTATTATTTGACTTTACATATGAGATCGCAATAATTCCATCTTGAATCAATTGCCTTACATAATCATGTCTCAAACTTATGTGTCTAGCTTCCCATTATAGGTACCACAATAGGCTTTTACTAAAGTGGTTTCACTATCACAATGAAGTGAAACAGCCGATATAGGCTTCGCATAAAATGAGATTTCTAATAGAACATCCCTTAACCACTCAGCCTCTTTGTTTATAGCAGCTAAAGATATATATGAACTCAGATTCCATAGTTGAGTACGTTATATAAGTTTGTTTCTTGGATCCCTAAGATACAGCTGCACTTCCTAGGGTAAATATTCACCTTATAGTGGACTTGTTGTCCCTTACACTCGATATCCAACTTGCCTCAGTATATCCTTCCAACACTGTTAGAAATTCTGATCAGTAAAATAGTTTTAGTTCTTTGATTTCTTTAAGATAACCTATAACTCTACTTATTGTTTTCCAGTGTTTAATACTTGGATTACTCGTAAACCTACTTAGTTTACTCACAGTGTATGTTATATCCGGTCTTGTGCATTGCATTGCATACATAAGACTGCCTATGGCACTAGCATACTCTAGTTGTACAACTGTTCTTCCACTGTTTTCTTTTAACTTGATACTTGTATCAAATGAGGTCTTTGCCTCTTTAATTTTCAAGTGATTAAACTTATTTATTATTTTCTCAATATAATGAGACTGGCATAATGCGAAACTCCCACTATGTTTTTTACCTTTAATACTTAATATGGTATCTACTTATCCAAGATCCTTCATTTTGAAAACTGAAGAAAGAAAATTTTTTATTTCAGTTATACCATCCATTTTATTACTGATTATCAACATATCATCTACATACAAGCATATGATTACAATATAATCATCACACATTTTTTAATATATGCATTTATCAGCAATATTATGTTCAAAACCATAAGATAGAACTTTAGAATCAAATTTATCATGCCACTGTTTTGGTGCTTGTTTTAATCCATATAAAGACTTAACAAATCTACACACTTTTCTTTCATTTCCTGATAGAGCAAACCCTTCTAGTTGCTATGTAAACCTCATCATCGAGATCACCATTCAGGAATGTTATCTTCACGCCCATTTGATGGATATGAAAATGATGTATAGATTCTAGAGTGAATAAGATCATAATTGATGTTATTCGAGCTACTTGTGAATAAGTGTTAAAATAATCGATTCCTTCTTTCTATCTGAAATCCTTAGCAACTAATCTTGTCTTAAAGGTTTGAATTGTATCATCTGTGTTATCTTTTTTCTTAAATACCCACTTACAACCTATTGGTTTAGAACCTAGAGGTAGATCTACGAATTCTCATGTTTGGTTAGACATTATGGAATCCATTTCATCATTAATAGCTTCTTTTCAAAAAGTGGAGTCTCTTGAAGTCATAGCTTCACTAAAGGTTTTAGGTTCATCTTCTATAGTTAAAACCATAGGTATTTTTCTAATCACCTTCTCTCTATCACCCTCAACTAGATGAAAAGAGAGTCGTTGAGAGTCTATTTGATCAAGATCACGACTCTTTTCTATTCTTGCTCTTTGACTCTTACGAAGTTCACTAGGAGTTTTCTCTTCTATTTGTATTTCTATTATAGTTTCATTATGAGATTAAATCTTAGCATTCTTTTTCTCCGTGAATACAGAATTCTTAAAAAACTCCACATCTCTAAACTCTATGATTACATTAGTGTCTAAGTCTAGAAGTCTATAGGCCTTACTATGTTGTGTGTATCCTACAATGACACACTTGATAGCTCTTGGTCCTAATTTAGTTCTTTTAGGTTCTGGTATTCTGCAGTATGAAAGAGACCCCTACACTTTAAGATATCTTATGTTTGGTTTTCTTCCTTTCCATATTTTGTATGAAAAGGTCTTGATTTTCTTAGATGGAATTCGGTTTAAAACATGAAATGCAACTAACAGTGCTTCTCCTCATAGGTTTAGTGGCAATTGTGCTTATATTAGCATTGAGTTGACCATTTCTACTAATGTCCTATTTTTTCTCTCTACTACACCATTTTGTTGTGATATATAAAGTATTGTGTAATGATGTATTATGTCGTGTTCTTCACAATAGTTAAAAAATTCATTAGAGAAATATTCTCCTCCTCGGTCACTATAAAAGATTTTAATATTTTTAACTAATTGATTTTCTACTTCGAATTTATAGATCTTGAATGCATTAAATGCTTCATCTTTCGATTTTACCTGATATACATATACATATCTTGAACAATCATGTATAAACGTTATAAAGTACCTTTTACCTCCACGGGTAAGAACGTCAATTAGTTCACATATATCAGTATATACTAGGTCTTATATTTGAGATGATCTCTCAACGCTAGGGAATGGTTTCTTGATTATTTTAGACCATATGCAGACTTCATATTTATCATTATTACTATCATTGTATGATATTAGGTCATTCTTAGCCATGAGTTTTATGGTACTGTAACCAATATGGGCTAGTCTACCATGCCATAGTATTACAAACTCAATCATGTAAGCAGAAGAATTCTTTTCATTTAAAGAAAGTTTGATCATCTCATTATAAGCATAACCCTTTCCCACAAAGTTCTCATTTTTAGACAAGATCAGCTTGCTTGATTCAAACACAACCCTAATCCCAGGCTTGCTTAAGAGATCCCCTGAGATAAGATTTCTCCTTATGTCTGAAACATGCAGTACGTTGGTCAAAATTACCTTCTTTTCAGAGGTAAAGAGTAATTCCATGGTTCCTTTTCCTGCAACTTTCAATCATCCTTCATTTCTCATTTGAACCTCTTGACCATTGGTCTCATCTTCATAGGTTTTGAAAACAGATTGATCATTGCATACATGGACTGTGACACCTGTATCATACCACCAACCAGAAATTTTCTCTTGAACTAGGTTCACTTCTGTGACCATGGCTATGATTTCATTGTTTACTGCATTAGCCTCTTTCTTAGGATTTTTTTAGTCCCTACAGACTCGAGCGAAATATCCGATCTTGCCGCAGACATAGCAAGCTCCTTTAGGTTTATTATTTTTCTTCTTTTAGATTTTCTTAAATTTCTCTTGATTTCTTATTGGGTTTAAGAGAATCAGCTTTCTCATATGTATTATTTTGGGATGGCCTTTCTACTGCGTTCACCTTGGATGAGGATGCTTTTGTCTCAGTTATCCACCGTCTGAGTGTACCACATTAACATTATCCTTTTTGTCTCGGTTAAGGGATTCTTCTTCAATTCGAAGATGCTTCTGAATTTATTCCAGGGTGAATTCTTCAGATTTATGCAGTAGTTTCTTCCTGTAGTCTTTCCAGCTCAGAGGCAATTTTACGATTATAGCTCCGACTTGAAAGGATTCAGGAAGATCAATTTTTATGACTTTTATTTTTTTTACAATAAGTTACAATTCTTGGATTTGGGCAAGCAGCGGTAAATTGTCTACCATCGTGAAGTCGAAATACCTAACAATTAAAAATTTCTGTGTACCTTCTTCTTCAACCTTGTATTTATATTCCAGCGCGCTCCAATTTCTTTCGCTGATGTAGTCCCCATGTACAAATCATACGATCGATCAGAGTGAGCATTAAGGATGTGGCCACGGCACAGCAGTTCATTTTTTTTCCTTGATTCTGGCAACAACCTGTTATGGAGTATCAGTGTCCTTTGCTTCAGGCAGAGGCTGGAGAGTTGGGTCCAGGATGTAGAAAATCTTCAGAGCGGTCAGCAGGAATTTCAGTTTGTCTTGCCATCTAGTGAAATTTGAACCGTCGAATTGGTCCAATCGGATCAGATCCTGGTTCATCAGTTTAACTAATGCAACACTTTCGGTGTTCATGAGATTCACGCTTTAAGATTGTTAGGAATCTGAGTTTGCATACACTGAAAATATCAAAAAATAATTCGAAAATAAAATGTTTCACTAGGCTGAATCATGTAAAAATATGTTGTCCCGTGGATAAGACAAGCCTTCTGGATCCAGCGTGCAGCAATCACGATAGGTCCACTGGGAACAATTTTAACACAGCAGATTTCTTCTGGCAGACTCAGACGGTGAAGATGTTCTAAGTATTTTAGAATAGAATTATAGATTGTATCTGATGATGGGAGAGATAGTGTGTTGAGATGATGAAATCAGACTAGAATGGTCCAGTTTATATAGGCATCAGGTATAGTACTGTTGCTGTGTGGTATTCAATGGTCCAGAACGTTTGAAAAATGTTTCCGACCGTTGTCCATTAATCTCAGACGTTTCTGGTCGTTAGATCAGAAGATCTGTCCATTGGATCATCCTGGCTCGTCCATTTTCAAACCGTTGTGGCTTTTAAGGTAACTATCCATTGTTAGAAACGTGCGAAGTGTAAAGTGCGCCATCTAGCGCCACTACAGCCACACTGACCATGCCCGTGCCCGAGGCCGAGCTGCCGTGAGGGTGATGGCATTGATGGAGTTAACAAGGAGAGTATTCCAGCTATTCCGTTGTTCTTTGATGTTTGTGTGCATCTCTGCCCTATCAACAACCACCTCGTCTATTGCATAAAGCTTGGCAACGGTGTTCATGGTATCCACATCATCCCTTGCAACCACTTTCCTTTTTGTTTAGACAGTGGTATGTATTTGGGTTTCACCACGGCTATTGAGATCATCATCGTTTCCAATCGGTAGCTTAGGAAAAGAGAACTGGTTCTTCCTAATTTTGGGGGCATGGAGAGCTGCAGCAAATCTAGAACATTGAAGTGATTGATGGGGTTTTCCTTCTCAGTTCAGGGGAGAGGCAATGCAAGGGATTGAAAATTCAAAGTAATTCACTGCGCTGCTCGACCGGTCGTAAGTGGTCCACGACCGGTCATGAGTGGCGCTCGACCAGTCGTGGGTACGAGCCTTGGCACAACTCAAAGTTTAACGACTTTGGGTAATATTTCTCCGGGATACTCGACCGGTCGTAGGTGGTCCACGACCAGTCGTAGGTGGCTCTCGACCAGTCGTGGACTTGGTATGACCGATCGTGGTTATGCAAATTCGTTTCGCGATTTTACGTGGATTTCGTGTCGTAAGTCCTTTCGCAACTGGGATACGAAAGGGAGTTTTCTAAAACTATAAAAAAGGAAACTCTAGGATTTTTCTAGGGTATGATGGTGATAGAAAAATACAAGAGGAATATCAAAGGTGTGTGTGTGTGTGTGTGTGTGTGAGAAAAAAAAAAGAGAGAGAGGAAGCTTGTAGAAGGGAGGTTATGCTCGTGGAGGTGATCTACCATATCTCAACGCTTTTACATCCTTGTAATCGGTGAGATCTCTTAGTTTTCTTTATTTCTCTTACTGTTTATCTACTCTTGCGTGAGTGATGAAGGTTTGATTATAGAAAGGTGTATTAGTAATCGGTTGTAACGTTCTACTTCATAGTAGATTGTTGATCTGGACGAGGTCCTGTGGTTTTTACCTCTTTGAGGGTTTTTCATGTAAAAATCTCTTGTATGGTGTGTGATTGATGCTTTAATTTATTTCATTGCTTTATTATTTCATAATTTTGGTTTGTTCTGGAGGGCTAGATCCTGAAGTTTTGTGCAAGGCCCCCAACAGTGATGACGGCGTGGAAGTCGAAATAGAAGCTTGCATGGCTGCCATTTGCATTTTCTCTCTTTCCTATGGGAATTGGATTGAAAATATATGGGTGGAGGGAGGATGAAAACAAGCAAATGAGTTTTTTTTTTTTTGTCTTTGTGAGGAAATCAGCAGAAGGACGAAAACTAGCAAAAAAAAAAAAAAAAAAGGGTTTCGGTCAGGAGATGAGTAGAAATGTGAGGGTGTATTTATATGAGCTGAGCTGAGCTGATGTATGTTAAATGTAGTTTGGTTTACTTGACTTTTCCATGCAAATCTCCTTTGAATTCTTTTGTTTTTTTCTCAGCGCTTGACGAGAATGGTTCTCCGTCAACCCCTCCCTTGAGTCTTGGACCCAATCCGCGCGCGTGGCTGGCTGCTATTCTCACTTGAGAAATTCTAAAGGAGAATTACTATGGACTATATATATATATATATATATATATATATATATATATATATATATATATATATATAAGCTATTTTCACTCGTATAAATTTGGTTACAAGTGAGGGTCCAGAGAATCAGTGGTTAACTACATTTTTTTTACGGTGATTATCTTTGATCATTGTATTTTTACTTTGTGTCCCATATGAAGTGGGACCATCTAGATGAAGGGATTGGATTATTACTTCGTAGATAGAAAGATCGAGCAGCCTGGGCGAGTCTTGCAGGTAAAGCTCTTTTTATGTAGATGGATGGCGTCGCGGCGCGGGCGATGTTGGAAGGAACCGATCTGATCGGCAGCCCTCAACGGCTTCCCCGCCTCTTCGTAATCAGAGAAACTTTGATACAGTGATAGAGCATGATGCTTCATACACGTTCACGCTGGAATTTTACACTTGCTTCTACATCACACGAATAGAAACAAGGAAAATGTGTGGACCCTGTTTAATTGAATTACAGATTCATGCACCAAATTTATTTACCAGGTTGCCAGTTCGTGATTATGAAGCAGATGGTGATAATGAAACTAATCAACGGTTTTAATTTAACAGGCTAGTATGCATTGATCTTAGGATAGAGTCTTTAGATCAAATCTGAATATAGGATTGTGGGCTAAAAGATGCCACATCACGCCAAATGTTTAATTTGAATTACACATATGCTGCATTAAGTGCATGTGTCTGGGCCATCATACTCTGCCAAAGTATGAAATAACTTCATTTTTCTATTTTATTTTATTTTTTAAGAGAATTGTAGTATTACACACGGCCAGGATAGACATTCAGACACCCCACCCAGAAAAAGAGAAGAGGGACGCCCATCGTATGATAAGCATCTACAAAAGATCCCCCACATGCAAGTTCAAATATCATCCCAACTGATCCTAGCCCAATGAACGCATATTCAAGTCCTAATAGCATCGGACTAAATGAACGCTGATTATGTGTTGAATCGCTAGTGGACAGTTCTGTATGGCCCACCATGATTTATGTGTTTTATCCAAACCGCCTGTCTATTTTCCAGCTTATTTTAAGTTATGACGTACGAAAAGAGCCAGATTAAAGTCTCAAGTGGGCCGGGCACATCTCAGGAAAATAGTGACAATTAAATGCCCGCCATTACAACTTTCTAGGACCTATTATAATATTCATTTTCCATCCAACCGGTTAATCAGTTCATACATATATAAAAGTTTTGTGGCCGGGCCTTAAAAGATTTTTAAGGGTAAGCCTTCAATCACTACCTTTTCCTGTGGTGTGGCCCACCTGAGATTTAGATCCATTTCATTTTTGGGTTCATGCACTGAATGAGCTAGCAAAATGGATCGGACAGCATGGATAAAATACATACATCATGGTGGGGCCCACAGAGGGCAGTATAGTAGCCAGTCGCTACTTGCAACGTCAGTCCGCGTCCTCGTTGAATGTATATTTGCTGACGTGAGCTGACGAACATGACTATGTCCACGTACGTGAGCCCTGATGTGGCATTCTAACCGTTCATTACACGGACCCCTTTTCTTTGCGGTGGATGCCCGTAGTCTCAAGATCCAACCCTTCGATGTTTATCCTTTTAATTCATCCAAAAGTTTTGCGGCCGGGCCCTAAGAGGTTTTTAACGGTAAGTGTTCAACCACTAGCTTTTCCTGTGGTGTGACCCAACGTAGATTTAGATCAATCTTATTTTTTTGGTACATGCCCTAAATGAGTTAGCCAAATGGACGGACAGCATGGATAAAATACATACATCACGGTGGGGTCCACAGAGCGTGGTACAGTAGCCAGTCGCCACTTGTAGCGCAGCCCGCGTCCTCGTCAAATGTATATTTGCTCACGTGAGCTGACGAACATGACTATGTCCACGTAAACCCTGGCGTGATATTCCAACCGTTTATTAGACAGACTCGTTTTCTTTGTGGCGGATGCTGGTAGTTTGAAGATCCCAACCCTTCAATGTGTATCTTTTTCCATCTTCTTTGCGACAGTAGCTGCGTATAATTCTCATAGGGTCTAAATGAGGCCACCATATCAAACAGCTGAAATCTTTGAATCTTGAAGATATCTGGACCATCACAAATCTACGGTGATACCAGCATATCTAAAGCTTTGAGCACCAAGCATGGCCCCACATGTGGGGATTACACGTGTCATCAACTTACCCGTTACCTAAAAAACTCGGCCCCTGAAATTCCTCTAGGCCCAGGTGGCTGCATCGCAGCATGATACTGACCATCCATCCAATGGACCACAAAACTTGTACATACTGTTGGCACTTGGATTGTTTTGGACATGTGTGTTATTTGCCGGCATGCTTGAACCGTTTGTACTGCTCAGTTCTAACTGAACACCTTGACCCCAAGTGTTAAGATAGACAAATACATCGAGTGTGATTGTATATGATTGAGACATGAGAAGTTCAGTCAATTGTTCAATCACTCATAAGATAGTTATAAAAAGATCAGGTGATTATCAAAGGGTGGAGGAGTTCTTTCTCTAAAAATGAGTTACAACTTGCCTTCATACGAAATGACTTTTATTAGTGAAATATTCGAATCAAAATGAAAACTTATGGTCGATCATAAGAAGAATTATAAGACGACTTCCTAAAAGATTAATTGATTGTATTAATACTGTGAATAGTCTAGCACAAAAGCATAGACTTAGATTGCAGCTAAAGATTATGATAGGTTGGCTAACCATGCTTGTTTGACCAGCATGATTTGAAAATTTGAGTTTGGCATGGCACATTGAATTGATGGACTAAGTTTTATGTTTCATTATATGCATGTACTAAGAAAACGTTATGAACAATGAGTTGCATTTGAATGTTTGGACAGAAAGAAAGAGTGTTAGCTTATGTTACAATATCATACATCCAAATAAAAAAGGAAAAGAATAAAGAATTATGTGTATAAGAGATTCTGTTTCTTCGAGAATCAGAAGAGCTTCCCAGCAAACTCCTCCGTTTTTTCTCCTCCTGCATTCTCAGAAGAAGAAGATGATGAAGCGAGATTCCTTAGTTCAGAGAGACTCCTTCCTAACTGTAAAGCCAGCTTCATCTCAAACACTTCCCCATTCTCTCTCTTGTGGAGCTCTCTTTCCCTAAGGTTGGATTCAATGGACTCTTCCAACAGGCGGTAGGAACCAGCGCAGTTCCGATACATCTCAAATACCATCCCCACCTGTCCACCGTGTTCCATTGTGTTTACAATGCTTGCCAATGCTCCACCAGCAACACCGACCAATGCCGCCCATGACCCATGTGAAGGAGACCCAATGAAAGGTGTCGAGATTGCAGCAAGACCCGTAAGTAGAGGACCCGAGACTGCCAAAATCCTATTAACTTTCAACACCAACTTGCTTAACCTAACATACTCGGCAGTGTCCTTTCTCCTCAAGACTGAGAGAATGCCTCTCATTTCCTCTTCAAGTTTCCCATTCCAACCATTCTTTCCATTTTCTGCAGGAAGCGATTGTTGTTGTTCTGGTCTTGTATGGTGTAGTGGCCACCATCTGGTAGGCTCTACTACAGCTGGGAACTTCTCGAGCATTCCAGGAAGCAATGGAAGAGGGTATGCCTTGTCGAGCGCAAGCACTCTCTCCATCACATCCTTCACATCCATGGGAGTAGGAGTCCGGAGAGCAAGTGTGGTTTGTATCTGAGCATGGAGCTGTCGGAACAACCGAGCAGCGTTCCTTTGCTCCTCGGCAAGCTGGGAGGGCTGGATCTTGTTCACCAACAAAAGCAGCCCCGTGGCTGCAGAATACAAGATAGTAGAAGACATATTCAATGCCATGAATGGGACAGTCTCAGACAGGACAGTGGAGAGTCCGGCAATGGTCGCTGCCGTGAGGGTGATGGCATTGATGGAATTGACAAGGAGAGTATTCCAGTTATTTCGTTGTTCTTCGATGTTCGTGTGCATCTCTGCCCTATCAGCGACCACCTCTGCTATCGCATAAAGCTTGGCAACGGTGGCGATGGTGTCCGCATCACCTCTGGCGTCAGCTTTCCTTTGTGTTTGGACAGTGGTCTGTATTTGGGTTTCACTACGGCTATTGAGATCATTATCATTTCCAATCGGTAGCTTTGGAAAAGAGAAGTGGTTCTTCCTAATTTGGGGGGCATGGAGAACTGCGGTGAATCTAGAACGTGGAAGCGATGGCGACATGGATGCTGGAAGAGAAGTTTGCATGGCTGCCATTTGCGTTTTTCTCTCTCTTTCCTATGGGAATTGGGTTGAAAATATATGGATGAAGGAAGGAGGATGAAAACTAGCAAATGAGGCTTTGGGGGGGAGATGAGTTTAAGGATGAAAACCAACGGATGAGTTTTTGGTGAGTAGATGAGTAGAGATGTGAGGGTGTATTTATACAAGGTGAGCTGATGTCTGTTTACGTAGTTTGTTTGACTTGACTTTTCCATGCAAAACTCCTTTGAATACTTAATTTTGTTTTTTCACACCACTTGACGAGAATTGTTCTACACCAAATAGCCCCTCCCTTGAGTCTTGGACCCAATCCTAGCGCGTGGCTGGCTGCTATTCTTACTGGAGAAATTCTAAAGGAGACTCGTCATTTCTCCTCCACAAAAATGATGATCCAGACCGTTAATCTATAGTTTCCTAACTTTGATATACTATATGTGAAATTTCTTGCTCATTGAAGCTATTTTCACTCTAATAAATTTGGTTACAAGTAAGGGTCTAGAGAATCAGTTGTTAACTACCTTTTTTGGATGGTGATGATTTCGATCATCGATTTTTTTATTACACATCCCATGTGAAGTGGGACCATGTAGATGAAGGGATTGGATTATTACTTCGTGGACACGAGTCTTGCAGGTAAAGCTCTTTTTATGTGAATGGATGGCGTTGCGACGCCTGAGCCCAAGTACCAAATAGTGCCTGAAAGGAACGGGTCTAATCGGCAGCCCGATAGACTTCCCCTCCTCTTCGTAATTAGAGAAACTTTGATACACTGATGGAGCATGATGCTTCATACACGTCCACGCTAGATTTTGGGGTAGCTTGTTAATACACGCCCTTGTCATACACGCACTCCATGTTAGCCACCGCCACTAGGGATCGATACCGAGACCTCAAGTGTTGAAACGAGGTATCCCCACTCAGTCTGCCCGTTGAGATATGGATCCGGGTGTTCCACGCTAGAATCTACCCTTATGTCTATATCACACGGATGGAAACAAGGAAAATGTGTGGACCCGATTTACTTGAATTATAGACCAATGCACCAAATTTATTTACTAAGTTGCCAGTTCGTGATCATGGAATAGACGGTAATAAAGAAGCTAATCAATGGTCCTAATTTAACAAACTAATATCGATTGATCTCAGAATAGAGTATTTCGATCACATCTGAATATAGGATTGTGGGCTATTTAAAGATGGTCCATCATGTGAAATGTTTAATTTGAATTAAAAATATGTCACATGGACAAATATTAAGTGCATGTGTATGGACCGTCGCACTCTGCCAGAATACGAAATAATTACCTCGTTAAGTACCATTGTACCAGATGAACGTTGACCACGACAGGAGCAAGAAATTTCTTATGTGGACCCCACCATGATGCATGTATTTTGTCCATGCCGACCGTCCATTTCTCCCGCTTATTTTAGATCATGATTCTTAAAAGAAGGCAGATTTAAATGTCAGGTGGACCCCATCACAAGAAAATAGTGGTGATTGAATGCCTACCATTAAAAATCTCCTAGGCCCCATTGTAATGTTTATCTGGGACCCAGATGAAGGGAAAATACAAATACCACTGTAAACCAAAATTTTTTGATCCCAGCAAGTTTTTAATGGACGGACTTCAATCATCAATTTTTCTTCTGGGGTGGTTCACCTGGCATTTGGATGTCTCATTTTTGAGCTCATGCTCTAAATTAAGCTACCAAAATGGATGGACGTAATGGGTAAAATACATACATCATAGTAGGTCCCACCTAGGGCCGTCCAGTAGTCAGCGTCACTCAGCAGCGTCTGTACGCAATCCGCGTCCTCGGCAAATTTATATTTCGCTGACGTGCACTGAATTTAAATTTCGCTGACGTGCACTGACGATCATGACTTTGTCCACGTGGAGTCATACTGAGTAATCCAACCGTTTATCAGACAAACCTTTTATTAGGTGTTACCCAGCTAACACCTCAGTGGGTGTTAACATGACCGTAGGGCTAACCCTGACGATGTGTTGTATATCAATGCCATCCATCCGTTTCTTCATCCCATTAAATTGTGGTCCCAAAACTTAAGCAGATCCCAATATCAGGTGGACCACACCATAGGAAAGAGTGATGATGGAGTGCTTCACCATTAAAATTTTAATTTTCAAAGGGCCTGTCAAAAGGTTTTCGTAATTTTTATTTGCCATCCTAATATTGTTAATGTCAATAAGACTTGGATGAGTGGAAAATACGAATATCTGGATTCAAACTTTTTAGGGCCAATAAATTTTTTTTAATGATTATCCATCACTTTCTCTAGTGATATGGTTTACCTTAGACTTGTATCTCCAGGTTTTGTTTAAAATAAGATAGGAAAACTTATGGGCAATGTGGATATACAACAAATATATCAAGGTGGGCCTCACACGGTTGGAGTAACAACCACTAAAGTGTTACTTGGGTAACACCCCCACACGGATGCCCATCATTAAAAGATCCTAACCCTTCAATGTTTAGCCTTTTCCCTATTGGTTGTGGACAGTAGCTGTATATGATTACAATGGCCGTTTAAATGCAGCCACCGTATCAAACAATTGACATTTTTATTTTTGAATACACCCTGATCCATAGCTGAAGTGATAGATTAAGTGAAAGATACCTCATTTCAATCTTGAGGTCTTGGTATCGATTCCCTAGTGCGGAGTTGTTCGTGAGATTTCTATTTTTTGGAGATTTCTAAACCATAACAAACTCACTGTAATGCCAGCATATCTAAAGTTTTGATCTCCAAGAATGATCCTACACGTGTGAAATTATGTGGAAAAGAATATGTATATAGCATGACCACGTGCATTAGATTAATGGATTTTTAAATGATAGCTATATTTTAATAGGGTCATTAGAACTAAATAAAATTTTAGTCAATTAAAATATATAATTATTTAACTTAAACTAATATTCAAATTAAACAAAGTAAAGTAATTAACTATAAAACTTTCAAGTCAATAAAGAGTTCAATCATATAAATTAAAAATCATATGTCATTCAAGCAACTAATTTATAAATGATAGTGGATGTTTATGAAGGATGTGCTACCTATCAATTTCTAACATTCATCTAATTATACATATATATAATTAAATATTCAATCACATAAGTATAATTAAACAAGTGCTCAAATACAAGCATGTATAATAGTTCGATTTCCCTACTCCATTCCCAATTCAACTCATGAGTATATCAGATTTTTACTATCGAGGTTTTAAATTTGGTTCACATCCAACCTTTATAGCCTTACACAATGACTCTAGTATACACTCTCACAAGAGACTTTAATTGGTATTTAATTAGCTAACTAATAACATCGGTCTTAATCCAATGACCTACGTTTACTCCTATCAGAAGCTCCCTCAGAAACTGTGATTCTATACACCCGTGTTCGTTGCTCTACACAAGGACTTTGATTTAGGTCCTACATAAGGATTAATGTACTATACAAGAACCTAATCGAGTTTGTCAATTCAAACTCTTACACTCAATCTTACACAAGAAGTGAGTATACATGAATTCTAACACATGGTAACTCACTTGTTAGATTGAGTCCCCTTTGATGTGTCTTCTTGGGTTACATGATCAATGCTCTCTCGTGCTTTAATCAGCTCCTCTTTACTTCCCTGATCATGATGTTGATGTGTCGCAAATGTTTCAACTTAAGAATCAAAGACCTTGCATGCGATACTTTGATACGTTGACAAAGTTAATTGGAGGTAGGGTAGAATCTCCTATAATTAATTAGAAGTTGTAATGTCTAGGGGATTCTACTAAAATGGTTTTCTAAATAATTTAGATAAAAGATATTCTAATAAGGTTGAGTCTAAAATCTAGAAGATAGTGGAGATTGAGTTCATCTTTAACATTGAGGTTTGAATCCTTTTTAGAGAATAAAATTGCATGAGGCTTAGGATGCATGTAGAATATGATTGGGGATTCACTTAAGTTTCAATTGCATAAAAAATTCATACAAATGCCTAAAGACTAAATCTTTATTATAAAGGAATCGAGTTCTAATAGTCATAAAATGGGCATAAACAACTAGTCATTAGTTGCACCGAATTAGATAGGAAAGCTGTTAGACAAATTTGGACACCTTCGATCACACCGACCATGATCGTCGATGGGACTGAATGTGGCATTCGGTTGCAGCCTAATTACTTAAAATTTTATCGCATCACGCTATTTTATTTTAGCCAATTTTAGTGGGACCGAAGATTGTTGAAATTGTGCGGTTTTTTCGACAACATGAGACCTTTAAAGCTAATCTAAAGATGGTCAATTTACACAATATAGCTTAAGGATTATCGTCAAAGGTTTACTTATTTTGTTTAATATCATCTAAAGGTTTAAGTTATTTTAGGTCAGGGATTAGGATCGATCACCGATACACCTTATATACATGTTCTTTGCTTCTCGATGCTCTACGTCTATTTGTGTCTTTCGATCTTCAGCTTCTAACTACTCAATCGACTATATGACACAAGGACTCACGTAATTGACAAATAATATAGAAAAATCAGTGCACTAATAACGTGAGGATCACACATGTCAACAATCTACTCATTAGTAGATCATCTCAAGCCTTGAAATTCCTCTAAGCCTAAGTGACTACATTGCAACATGATACAACCATCCATCCAGTAGATCACAAAATCTGCACATAGTCAAATAGACTATCATGCCTCATCATGCCTCCCAAACTCTCTCTATATATCATGCATGTTTAGGTGACTTGGTCATGGATCAGCCATGTGAACTTGGGATGGCCAGTAGGAGTCATAAGACCGGTCAACCCATGTGTAAATAAGGAATATATATAAATCGAGCTAACTCATACGGGTTCCATTCAATCCAACTGAGTCACGTTGACAATACTCGTACACGTAACTTTGTCAAGTTATGCAACATATGTTAGAGAGCAACCCAGTTCGCGTTACGCTTCGTTTCCTTCACTCATGAGCTGGACTCAAGTGTTAGTTTTGCACCACTAAGAATTAAGAATTGTACATGTGGCATTTATCAACACATTCAATTTAGTCCATTGTCATGTTGGAGTACAATCCTAACCTTCGATTCGCGGACACTAAACATGTCCCGCCAATGTGATAGTCAACTAAATAGGCTTTTTCTCCAGTTCATGATGTGTATCTAAAATGAGACTGATAACTTGTGTTGTGGTTTAATTTGAATTATTTGTATGCCATATATGCAATTACCATGTGACCGAGTATCATCCCTCACCATGGTAGAGTATCAAAGGTTTTTTTTTTCTTAGTTGTATGGTTTGTTTGGATGCAGCTACATAAGTAGCATTTTTCACTGATTGTGACAATTAAATTACCTATTTAAAATAAATAAATTTAGTTAAATACTATTTGTAAGTTACTTTTTTTTACTGAAAAGAACTTCAATATTTCAGTAATTTTTTTAAAGCTTTTTTTATTTTTCTTTAACTTTTCAGTTGAAAGGAGAACCATAGGAGAGATGGCCCTACTAAACTTCAGTTCTACCGGCTCTATCATATCATCCCCAATGAATATTTATAGGATTCTCCACCCAAGAGTTTTCACGGTATTCTTGGGTGTTTTGGCCTGATGAGTGGGGCTTACTTTGCATATACATCCAATTGTGAGTGGGCCACATCTCAAAATTCTCACTACCATTCAAACGAATTATTTCATGTGATCGGTGTTGGGATTTGTGTTGTAGAATCACACAGATATGGATCTATGACAGCAATCCAAGAGCACTAAGCAATCAAAAGAAATATAAAAATTTAACGTAAAAAATTCTTGCGGGAAAAAATCACGGTACAAAACGATAAAAAATTTCATTATAAAAACTCATATTACAAAGATAAAAGAACTTATCTAGCTCGAGCAATCTTCAAACCTCACCTTTTCTTCACCCCTTAATACCCAAGGTGCTCTTTCTGTCCGCCAAGTAATAATACAATCCCTCCATCTACATGGTCCCACTTCATATGGGATGCGTAATAATAAAAAAAAAAAAAAAAAATCAATGATCGAAGATCATCACCATCCAAAAAAGGTAGTTAACAACTGATTCTTTGGACCCTCACTTGTAACTAAATTTATACGAGTGAAAATAGCTTCAATGAGAAAAAATTTTACATATAGTATATCAAAGTTAGGAAACTCTAGATTAACGGTCCGGATCATCATTTTACTGGAGGAGAAATGGCGAGTCTCCTTTGGAATTTCTCAAGTAAGAATAGCAGCCAGCCACGCGCTAGGATTGGGTCCACGACACAAGGGAGGGGCTGTTTGATGGAGAACAATTCTCGTCAAGCGGTAAGAAAAAACAAAATTAAGAATTCAAAGGACTTTCACATGGAAAAGTCAAGTCAAACAAACTACGTTAACGGACATCAGCTCACCTTACATAAATACACCCTCACATCTCCACTCATCTACTCACCAAAAACTGGTTTTCATCCTTAAACTCCCCCAAAGCCTCATTTCCTAGTTTTCATCCTCCCACCTTCATCCATATATTTTCAACCCAATTCCCATAAGAAAGAGAGAGAAAAATGCAAATGGCAGCCATGCAAACTTCTCTTCCAGCATCCATGTCGCCATCGCTTCCACGCTCTAGATTCACCGCAGTTCTCCATGCCCCCCAAATTAGGAAGAACCAGTTCTCTTTTCCAAAGCTACCGATGGGAAACGATGATGATCTCAATAGCCGAAGTGAAACCCAAATACAGACCGCTGTCCAAACACAAAGGAAAGCCAATGACAGAGGTGATGCGGACACCATCGCAACCGTTGCTAAGCTTTATGCGATAGCAGAAGCGGTCGTTGATAGGGCAGAGATGCACACGAACATCGAAGAACAACGAAATAACTGGAATACTCTCCTTGTCAATTCCATCAATGCCATCACCCTCACGGCAGCGACCATTGCCGGACTCTCCACTGTCCTGTCTGAGACTGTCCCATTCATGGCATTGAATATGTCTTCTACTATCTTGTATTCTGCAGCCACGGGGCTGCTTTTGTTGGTGAACAAGATCCAGCCCTCGCAGCTTGCCGAGGAGCAAAGGAACGCTGCTCGGTTGTTCCGACAGCTCCATGCTCAGATACAAACCACCCTTTCTCTCCGGACTCCTACTCCCATGGATGTGAAGGATGTGATGGAGAGAGTGCTTGCGCTCGACAAGGCATACCCTCTTCCATTGCTTCCTGGAATGCTCGAGAAGTTCCCAGCTGTAGTAGAGCCTACCAGATGGTGGCCACTACACCATACAAGACCAGAACAACAACAAACACTTCCTGCAGAAAATGGAAAGAATGGTTGGAATGGCAAACTTGAAGAGGAAATGAGAGGCATTCTCTCAGTCTTGAGGAGAAAGGACACTGCCGAGTATGTTAGGTTAAGCAAGTTGGTGTTGAAAGTTAATAGGATTTTGGCAGTCTTGGGTCCTCTACTCACTGGTCTTGCTGCAATCTCAACACCTTTCATTGGGTCTCCTTCACATGGGTCATGGGCCGCATTGGTCGGTGTTGCTGGTGGAGCATTGGCAAGCATTGTAAACACAATGGAACACGGTGGACAGGTGGGGATGGTATTTGAGATGTATCGGAACTGTGCCGGTTCCTACCGCCTGTTGGAAGAGTCCATTGAATCCAACCTTAGGGAAAGACAGCTCCACAAGAGAGAGAATGGGGAAGTGTCCAAACATTCAAATGCAACTCATTGTTCATAACGTTTTCTTAGTACATGCATATGAAACATAAAACTTAGGCCATCAATTCAACGTGCCATGCCAAATTCAAATTTTCAAATCGTGCCGGTCGAACAGGCATGGTTAGCCAACCGTTCATAATCTTTAGCTACAATCCAAGTCTATGTTTTTGCGCTGGACTATTCCCAGTATTAATACAATCAATTAATCTTTTAGGAAATCATCTTACAATTCTACCTGTGATCAACCATAAGTTTTCCTTTTTGTTCAACTATTTCACTTATAAAAGTCATTTGGTACGAAGGCAAGTTGTAACCCATCTTCAGAGGAAGAACTCCACCCTTCGATAATCACCTGATCTTTTTATAACTATCTTATGAGTGATTGACCAGTTGACTGAGCTTCTCGTTTCTCAGGCATATACAATCGCACTTGACATATTTGTTTGTCTTAACACTTGGGGTCAAGGTGTTCAGTTAGAATCGAGCAGTACAATCGGTTCAGGCACACCCGTAGATAACACACCTGACCAAAACAAACCAAGTGCCAACACTATGTACAAGTTTTGTGGCCCATTGGATGAATAGTCTGTATCATGCTGCGATGCAGCCACATGGGCCTAGAGGAATTTCAGGGGCCGAGTTTATTAGGTAACGGGTAAGTTGATGACACGTGTAATCCCCACATGTGGGGCCATGCTTGGTGTTCAAAACTTTAGATATGCTGGTATCACCGTGGATTTGTGATGGTCCAGATATCTTCAAGATTCAAAGATTTCAGCTGTTTGATATGGTGGCCGCATTTAGACTGCTATAAGAATTATATGCAGCTACTGTCCACGAAGAAGATGGAAAAAGATAAAAATTGAAGGGTTGGGATCTTCAAACTATGGGCATCCGCCGGAAAGAAAACGGGTCTGTCTAATAAACGGTTGGAATGTCACGCCAGGTTTACGTGGACATAGTCATGTTTGTCAGCTCACGTTAGCAAATATACATTTGACGAGGACGCCGACTGCGCTACAAGTGGCGACTGGCTACTGTACCACGCTCTGTGGACCCCACCGTGATGTATGTATTTTATCTATGCTGTCCATCCATTTTGCTAACTCATTTAGGGCTTGAACCAAAAAAATAAGGTAGATCTAAATCTACGTGGGCGACACCACAGGAAAAGGTAGTGATTGAACACTCACAGTTAAAAACCTCTTAAGCCCCAGCCGCAAAACTTTTGGATGAATTAAAAGAATAAACATCCAAGGGTTGGATCTTTAGACTACGGGCATCTGCCGCAAAGAAAAGGGATCCATGTAATGAACGGTTGCAATACCACACCAGGGCTCACGTGGACATAGTCATGTTCGTCAGCTCACATCAGCAAATATAGCTTAGAATACCTTCTAGTTCCGTATACAACCCTGTATATAACTTTAGAAATAAGTAGAACCAGAATAGGAAACAAAAATCGTAAAATCTTCGTAAACTTTTCATAACATCGAAATAGCTTCGATGTCATCAAAAAATGACAAAATATGTCCAGAGATCAGGGGCAAAAATCTGAAAAATATTCGATGGCATTGAAGCCGCTTCGATGTCATTGAAGTGGCTTCGATGACATCGAAGCTGGTTCAATGTCATCGAACAATGCAAAACTAGATTAAAGACATCTGTCTACAACAATCTCCACTATGTCTTCAATGTTCAAATATGTAGTTTCTTGTCCTCTTCTCTTATCTTTGCCTTGCATTATACCTTCATCAACACTTCTTGTGCACACTTCGTCTTTATTTTATGTCATTGTCAAGCCCAGAAAAGTTGCACATAACTTGAACTTCTCTGAAGGAACGATCTTAGTAAGCATGTTTGTCGAATCTGAATCTACATGTCCAACCACCTTTGCTCCTGTTTTCTCAAAAATAAAACGTAGTTTTTTGTACCTCGAATGTATCAAAGTAATCATTTCACCGCCTCCCAATGTTGTTTGTCAGGGTATTTGCTCACAACACCGATTACTATTGAGACTCAAATATTGCATAAATTTCCTCATTTATATCTTGGTTTTATAAACATGAATCACCTTAATATTCTAATTTACTCATGTATATGTTGCAAGGCGAATTTAAGAGCTCGGATTGAAAAATGGTGTTAAAAGCATGAATTTGATGCTCAAGAATCACCAAGGCAAGGAATGAATCTTACGATACCAAGATTGAAAAATTCACATGCCAATGATCCAAGAAAACCAAGTAAGGAATGAAGAGAATCAAAGATTTGAAGTGAAGAATCTTGAAATCGTCCTGAAAAAGTGTATTTTGAAACTCTGAAGTATATTTTGAAAATTTATTCAGTGTAAAATCTATGTTAAACAAACTGTGCAGTGAGAAGTCTATTTTAGAAAACTGCATATATTTGACGCTGTTTTATAAAGTTTTCCAGCATTGTACGAAAATCGGAGCTCCTTACTTATAAATAGGGCTTCCTAGGGCATTCTTAAGCATCATTAAAAACATTCGAGAGCAATATTTAGGTTTTTAAAGGGTTTTCAATTTTATAAGTTATTTTTTTCCTTTTAGATCTTTTCTATTTGCATTTATTTCTTTCTTACTTTCTTTTTCTATTCTAGTTATATTTTCTAGGTACCTTCTGGCCCAAGCTAGAAAGGAAGCACGTGGGTTTAATAATTCTTTAAGTTATGATGATTGATTGTTTTAATGATGAGAAGAATGGTGTATGCATGTTATCTATTATTTAGGTTTTGTTTTTATCCTTTTATGAAATCCATATATTTATATCATTTGAGATTCGCATTGGTAGATAACCAGTCTAATACAAACCATGTCATACATTGTCAACTGCATTCGAATAAGGCTCATGAGACATATCCTTATTTTTTTTCCATTTGTTTTGGGACATGTCCTAAGGATTTAAACCTTGAAGTAAGTCGAGTAGGGACCGCTCACCAACTTTTCCTGGTCCATCGCATACCTACTCAAAGTATTCTACCTGTGATTACCAAAGCATGCTCCTCTTCCAGTCTCTTTAAATATCAATGCCAAGAACCATCTTTATAGTCCCCCGATCCTTCATCTCGAATGTCTCGCTTAAACGAGTCTTTAGTACGTTAATTCCAGACATGACATGATTGACGATCTACATGTCATCAACATATAATTCCTGACTCATCATGAAGAAATCAAATTTTATATCACTGCCTAGGGAACGGGTCGTACTACGACCTCCTGCAAACTTTTTTCTCAGCCCCTTTAAACTTCAAATCGCTCTGGTTACTTTATGAATAACAGCACTTCCGATTTTTTCGTGCAAAAGTGTAGTATCCACATTCATCCTTTCAGCTCAAGATCGTATTGGGCAACCAGCGCCAACATGAATCTGATTGACACTTGTTATACAGTTGGCGTGAATATCTCTAAGAAGTCGATCCTTTTTCTCTAATTAAGCATAACCTTTCGCTATTAGTCTCACTCTATATCTATGTTGTATCCTCTTTAAGATCCACCTACATCCAACCGTTTTTCGGCCCACTGGAAGCTCCACCGGCTCCCATGTGTTGATCTGGTACAATGAGTCCATCACATCATCCATAGTCACCTTCCACTTCTTAGCACTAGGCTCACCTAGAGCTATCTAAATAGTAGATGGATCTCTCTCATCTTTAATAAGAGTATATGTAATGTTAGAGACGTCCATGTACCTCACCGATATTCTGCGATTATGTTGTGTGATTTCATTCATAGGTGGCTGCTCCACCTACTCTATATCTCTATCCACGCGTCTTAGCCTTCATGCCCTATGTTGAAGTGCTCCCGATCAACCTGTGAAGATTATCGAGTCATTGCACTTTCATGATTACCAGTGCCCCTTTAGATACTTTAAGGGAACCATCAATACCTGTGAACTTGCACCCTATAGCCTCGAGTGCACCGAGAGAAGTCAGACTCTTCTTCATGTCGAGAACGTGCCTTACCTCGGTCAAGGTACACTCTATCCCATCAAATATCTTGATGTGCACCATACCAACAGTCATAACATTGCAAACACCGTCATTGCCCAAAAAACCTGTCCACCATCGCATTCTCTGTAACTGGCGAACCAACTCCGATGAATAATCATGTGAAAGGATGCTCTTGTGTCTAGAATCCACTTGCCCCTACGATCATCGTATGAGCGTCTGATCGTAGACATAGTCAAGATATCACCATCACATCCACTCAATCTATCTGACGTGGCGGCATTAGCCTCCCTGTATGAAACCTCAGATTCTTCTCTCTTAGATTTAGGATTTGCACAATCCTTATTCGTGTGTCCTTCTGTCCCACAATTCCAGCATTTTAACTTTCCTTCGCCCATGCCCTTGGATTTGGATCTAGAGCTTAAAGATCTTATACCTTGTTCAGAATTTCTACCCCTCATAATCAATGCATCGGAAGATGTCCCTATGTCACTATTAAGCTTTCTCATAGCCTTCCTTTGAAGAGCTGAGATAACGACGTCGACACTCAGGGTTTCATTTGCGATGCACATCGTGTCCTTGAATGACTCATACGATGCCGGAAGAGAATTCATTCATCATCTTTGATCACTTCCTCCATATCTAGCAATTTTCACACCAATTTATTAAAATTGTTGATGTGAGCCTCCGGATCTCCACACTCTGTCATCCTGAAGTTATACTACTATAGCTTCAAGTATAAGCAATTTTAAGAGGATTTTTTCACATAGACATCCTCTAACTTCGTCCATAACTTAGCCACAATTTTCTCCTTCATAACATTGTAGAGAATCTCATCCGTGAGACACAAACGGATGGAGGCTAAAGCATTATTATCAAGAGTCTCTCATTCTTCATCTTTCATAAACAATTTTCGCTCTTTAAGAGCCTTAGCTTCGCCTTACTTAGTTGATAGACTAATTATCTTCATCTTCTACAAGTCAAAATTATTTTTGCCTGAGTACTTCTCAATATCAAACTTGGTATTTTCCATTGATGTTAATCCTGCGGATTTAGATCTGTGCCCCAACGATATCTCTGATACTACTTGTTGGGATTTATGCTGTAGAATCACACAAATATGGATCTAGGATAGCAATCCAAGACCACCAAGCAATCACATAAAAAAAAAAAAAAGGTGAAAAACTCTTACAAGAAAAAATCACAGTACAAAGCGACAGAAAATTCCACTATGAAAGCTCAGATTACAAAGATAGAAGACTTACTCGACTTGAGCAATTCTCAAACCTCACATTTATCCACCCCTTGAAACACTAGAACCCTTTTAAAAACCCTATAATAGCGTAGAATTCCCTTAGAATACCTCGTAGTTCCGTATACAATTCTTTATATAGCTTTAGAAACAAGTAGAAGAGGAATAGGAAACAAAAATCGCAGAATCTGTGTTTCCGCAAACAAATCTACGTAAACCTTTGATGACATCGAACTAGCTTCGATATCATCGAAAAATGACAAAATATGTCCAGCGAGCAGGGGCGAAAATTCAAAAAATATTCGATGGCATCAACCGTCTTCAATGTCATCGAAGCTGATTCGATGTCATCGAACAATGCAAAACCATATTAAAGACATTTGTCTACAACAATTGGAGATAATATCTATATTTTTTTCTTAACTTTCTATTATTATGATCAAAATTAAACAGTGAAGATATCCATATCGAGATTTATGTGTGGAATATTCCATCCCAAGCATTATGCAACATTCCAACAGTCTAAATTACTGAACCATGTGGCCCACTTGTTACAACTGAGGGCTGAGGGCTCGAGTATAGCATTGGGTTCAGTATCATAACATTTTTGGTTGGTCACATCATGTATGTGTAGTTGAGAGCATGGACCAATTATTTTGTCGTCCCATGAACTACCAAGCCTGGTGCAAGAACTATGGGCCCCACCGTGATGTGTGTGCTTTATCCAAGTCGTTCATCCGTTTTTCCTAAATCATTTTGGGGCATGAGCTCAATATCCAAGCACATCCAAATCTCAAGTGGACCACATGCACCTCAAAAAACAAGAAACAATAGGGATTAAATGCCTACCATTGAAAACTTTTTTGGGCCACAGAACTTTTGGATCAAACTGATATTTGTTTTTTACCTACATCCAAGTCTACATGACCTTATAGACAGGTTGGATGGCAAATAAACATCACTGGACCCTAAGAAGGTTTCTACGATGGATGCCATTTGTTAGGAATTGATATTTGGATATATCGAAAATATAAAAAATAAATAAAAAAATTATTTCACTAGGCTGAATCACGTATAAAATATGATGTCCTTAAAGCGTGATTCGTCCCCTTATCAACTGCTGATGGGTTACAGGCGAATTGCTTCTAGGATAAGACAAGCCTTATCTAGATCCAGCGCGCAGCAATCACGATAAGTCTACTGTGGAACAGTTTGAACGCAGCAAATCTCTTCTATCAGACTTAGATGGGAGATGTTAAAAATATTCTAAAATGGAGAATTGGATTGTATCTGATTTGATGAGAGAGATGGTGTGTTGAGATGATGAAATCGGACTGGAATGATTCAATTTATATAGGCATCAGGTAGTGGACCATTGCTAGACTGCTATCAATGGTTCAGAACGTTTGGATTACGTTTCTGACCATTGATCATTAACTCCAACCGTTTTTGGTCGTCGGATCAAAGGATATCTGACTGTTGGATCACCATGGTCCGTTCATTTTCGGACCGTTTGGCTTTCAAGGCAGAGAGCCGTTTTCAGAAACTGCTAAACATTTTAGATTTATGGTCTGACTATTCTCAGTCTTTACCATTTTATACCACACTGCACACAGGCACAGACCAGACCTATCGCACCGTCTCGCGACGGTTCGCGAAGTGCAAAGTACACCATCTAGCGCCACTACTGTCTCATTGCCCACGCCCTCGCCCATGCCCATGCCCGAACACACACGCGTATCACCTCATCCAAAAACTCCAAGTAAGAATACTTTTCTGATGTGGGACAAAGCGCACACACTGCACTTATTTTTCAAAAAGCATTTTGGCGGGAAATTCCTGAAATTTTGAAAAAATTCAAATTTTCTTTTTATTTTGAAAACCCACTGATTTTCAACACCATTATCTTCGAAGTTCCTATGGTGTGGGCCGTAAATGAGCTGGCAAAATAGATGGACGGCGTGGATAAAACACAAATATCACGGTGGGCTCATGGTATCGGGTTCACCATGCAATCTGCCTCCGACCAAGGCCGCAAATTTAAACCAGTGGATGAAAGATACACCGAAACCAGTGTAACAACCTTTCTAACATCCAATACGTACAGGTACTTATCAATCTACTCCGTTCAAATTCCAATCATCGATTCACCTCTGAAATGAGTCATATGTAAAAGCCACAAAATTTCCAATCTACCAATCAGATGCTTGCTTTTGGACTGCCAACAATAGCTAACAGTAACAATCCAAAAAAACTGTCCAAAGATCTAATAGAAATGCTCATTTAATTGTAAAATCTTTGAGCTGTGGCCCACCCAATGATCACAGCATTGGTCTTTGTGCATTATGAAATGGACCTCCCATCAAAGGCGTTGGATGCGACTATACAAAAGAAGTTTCAGTGTATAGTTGTGCACAGTACCATTCTGTCTCCTATTCGGCGGTGTGCCTTTCATTTAAACCCCAATATGGATGCCCCCGGTGAGAAAGTTTCATTGATTAGGCAATCCAAGCCATCGATCACTTTTTTTTTTTTATTCTAGATTAATTGGACAGTTCCAATTTCCAGTCCATGTGGGCCCATCAGATCAGTCCAGTAAGTGGATTGCACGTGACCCAAAAATAACCATGACTTAATAATCACAGCCATACGATTAATGGGTGGCAAAAACGGACAGGAACTATAACCATGGTTTCATTTCTCCTCTCAACCGTCCGTGTGCAGGCACCAAATTGAAAGGTTAAGATCATCTTATCAAGGATGTCTTTGAGCCATATGGGGACATCATAGACCAATGGCCAGGATTACCCAAGCATGAGCCCGACTTATCTACGATTGAAAACCCATGTATACTGTGCATAGATGCATGCCATGCATCCTATAATTTCTCATAATCAAATGACCCATGTAACATACGTGGAGCCAGGCAATCTCAGCCATTGGCACATAAGTTACCTTTACATTGACGCTTATCAAATTAACTTTATTTATTTTTATTTTTTTTAAGTAACTTAATTACTTAACATAAGTTAAAAAGTAAGTTATTTGGTGGTATCCATGCAGGGCCCATTTGGATACCACCAAATAAGTTACTTTTTCTACTTATAGAAAAGTGACTTTTTTCATATACATCTGGTTTATGATTAGTTATAAGTAACTATTTTATTTGAAAGTACTTAATCACTTTAGTTTAAAAAAAATAATTTTCTACTTTACATAAGTTAGTGAAGAGTGGTGTAGGGAGAGATAAATAGAGGAGAAACTGATAATTATGTTGTTTATCAAACATACTTATCTTCTTAATAAGTAAAAACTAAGATAAGCTACTCGAGGCATAAGTAGCTAATCTTAAGCAACTTACTATCCAAACACCCCCTAAATGACTCAACCAAGCAAAAAAATACAAGGCCAGCTGAGTCTAACCTGAGTCATTAATGTTTCATCAATGGCAGGAAGGATTGTCAACATGGTGGCCTAAAAATGACCGAGCTAGGGCTTTCTTCAGCCTAGATTTTGAACTGGGTGGGCCATGCCTGTCCGGCCAGCACCATTTGAAAATTTGAGTTTGGCATGTTCCGTTGAATGGAGAGTAAGTCTCATCTTTCACATGCATGCATGCAGGAACTGTACACATTCCCTTTGCCTAGGGAAACCAAATTGTTTTAGTGTGGGTCCCATTTCAGATGGGTCAATTATGCAAAAGTTGAAATTGTGTCCTAGTTGCCCAATTGGTTTCCTTTCCTTTGATAGCAATCAAAATGAAAAGTTCAACGAACAAATCTGCATTAGAAATGGTAATTTTCATTTCGTTCGAAAAAAGAAAATGTTGGGTGAAGAAAATGGTAATTTTCATTTCCTTCCGAAAAGAGAATTGTGTTCTCAAATAATGGTAATTTTCATTTCCTTGAAAAAGAAAATGTTGGGTGAAGATTTCTACGTTTTCTTTTTTAGAAACAGCTCTCACTTTTTGCTTTTGACCTTTCTATATTTCCATGAAAATTGTGTGCTAAAATAGACAGCTCTAGTTAGAGCCTTTCTGAAACATGGGATTAGGTGGTACGAAAATTACAATTGGTAATAAAAATTCCATCCAGGGTTTGAAAATGAAGGGAAGGATGGATTAATCCAGGTATTATGTCACGAGTCCCAAAAGTAGATGCTGAATTTCTTGTGGATTTTGAAATCCACTGTATCTACTGCAGGATTTCTTGTGGATTTTGAAAGCTATTACATCTGTGAGCCCCACATTGATGCATGTGTTTTATCCATGCCTTCCATCATATGCACCCTTTACACATGACATTCCAGTTGCATATGCGTATAGGTGACTAGCATTAGTTGTGAAATTTTATCTGTTAATTATAATTCCATGGTCCACCAAATGCAGGTTTGGCTTAAGCTTAATAGTATTTTTCCTAAAGGTGGGATTGACCAGTCAAAATACCATAGTATTTCCAAACATGAAATCATTATGCAACAATGGTGTTAATTTCATTTAATGCAATTACAAACCATTTAATCCAGCATTCCAAACATGCCTAGATTTTTTTCTACAGATTACCTCAAATACGATGTTTTCCTTTTTTAAATCTACTTTTTAGATTCCACCAATCCAAACAGACCCCAAACATAAGAAATCTGTGGCATGTCCAATCTACACGATCGTACCATGGCTGTGCCATGCTTATATTCACTAAGCTCTCATAAATTACCCTCCTCTTTAAAGAGGCCTCTGTTTAAAACTTCAGTTAGATCCCCGACCATCCAACTGGTCAGGAATCTGCAACAAGGCCCAGAGTTGACAAGTTTAAAGAACCATTTCATCCATGCAGCGAGCCGTTTCAACATGACTTATCCCAAGAACAACCACTGATATGAACACCTTGATCCTTAAACATTGCCAAGGCAGTTAAAAAATGCTGCTCCATGGTCCATATTTAACAAAAGATAGATCGACTGCAGTGAGGAAGATCTGGTTCCCTGCTCATCATTTAGCTTCTGTGCATCTTTGTCGGTTGGGAGTTTAACGGTGGGCATCAGAACACACCTGTGTTTGAGGAGTGGAGAGGGCATCGTGTGGTGGAGGCAACCTTGACGAGAAGTCACCTAAATGGAATGACCTAACACTGTTTGGAAGGATAGGATGTTCCAATCTGGGAGATTTTCACGACACTACAAGCAATGCTAGTATGGACCGGTGCATGAGACCAATCAAGCTATGATGCATCAGGAATCCATAGTTCCTGATGAGCAATTAGCACTAACCAAAAAAAAAAAATGCTACTCGGTTTTGAATTAATGGGTTGATAGAATTTTACCATAAATGGAGAAAAAATGTAACCCCCACATCCAACTAGAGTTCTTCAGTTCAACACGCCAGCATTTTTAACATCAGCTATGGCTGTAATATATGACTTCCCACTAATGTTTTTTTTCCCCTTCCCCTAACCTCGGGGATTTTTTAAATAAATTTAGCCTTATTGCTTGCCTGGTGCATACCATTTTTCTCATGCAAATGCCAAGGGCTTCTTTTTCAGGTCAGAGTTTTCATTCCTCTTCTCTGCAACATCAAGTAATGCCTTCCGCCGGCTATGAGCACTCTCAATGTATTCTTGGATTGGGGGAAGAAGTCCCTGTTCGGCATCATCACCGCGTACTTCGCCTCGGATAATCTATTAAAAGCATAAGATCAGGTCTAACTTCCTCATGCCTCAGTGGTAGACTCGCAAGAGTTTGAACATGAGGTCATGGGTTCGAGTACCCATTGTGGTCAAAATCCACTGGTGTGAGTGTGTGGGTGTGTGGGGTGTGAGTGCATGTGTAAAAGAAAGGTCTAACTTCCAAAATGTGAAAGGAGTAAAAAGGAGCAGCTTAGTTATACCTTTGATGCCCAGTGCCGCTCTGCTTGTTGACACACATCTCTTATATCCCTTCCAGACAATCTGAAAATTGTCACACATCAATAAAATGTACAATATTCAGGCAGAATTTTAACAAAGTCCATATTATGGCCTATTGTGCCGCATTTTCAGTGATTGAGTGCTTGATTACTAAGATATTTAGCACTTGATACTCTTTTTCCTATGGGAACATTTGTATCAGTTAAATTTTAGCGACTTACATTTGATATTGAGATTAGATCTTCGCTAAGTGTACGAGTAGAGAGAGAGAGAGAGAGTTCTCCACGAGAGTGCACAGAAAACACACATGCACACATAGTTGTGTATGTTTTCCTATACTCCCCCTCAAGCTGGAGCATGGATATCGATCATGCCCAGCTTTTAATACATGAGAAGCTGATGACTATCAGCATGAGCTGCTACTCCCCCTCAAACACAACATGGTGGAATATAAGATCCTCAATTGCAACTTGTTGTATGATGTAGATTGAGCTTTCATTATCCGTTGAATCTTCTCCTCAAATAGAAGCACTAACCAAACTCAACAATTTGAAGCACTAACCAAACTCGACAACCATTCACATCCAAAATCCTTTCAAGGACACGTGCAACACTACACAACGAGTGAACTACACTGACAATAGTTGAGAGGAGACTACCCACAATGACGTGTGAAGACACACAACACCACACAATATGTGAGTGAAGTACACCACAAATGATAAGAAAAGCCTAACGAGGGAAGAAACGATGAACGGAAAAAGAAAGCTCCATTGCTTGTAGAAATTTTCCATGTCAGGTTGAGAGAAACATATAATGCTCCACGGGAGTACACGGATAATACACACACAATTACATATATTTTTCTACAACATGTGTGTGCAATAAAGCTCATGAACATGCCCCACACATGTGCCATCATTATGCATAGACGCAAGAGCTAATTCATCCATTAGGTTAGTTCGACCTTGTACATGTTTCCTTAAATTAATATCTGGTCGTCCAATCAGCATGTAGTCCCCAATAATGGAAACATGTGGATGGGTTGGAAACATTAGTGCTGCTTTTTGTGAATGGGAGACGAGTTCTAGATGGGGCCTACCGGGCCATTTTGAAGACCCCACATGCATTAGACGTGCATCAGGAAGACTCCAATTTGGGATGATGCATGTGGGTTGCTTAGGAGACCATTTTAGTCATTGAATTTCTATTTCATGTCGACCATTGAATCTTATCGATCAAGCCATTGGGCCACTGGATCTTTTAGATCTGGGCCCCTTTGACTTCGATCTTGCTTTCTTTAATTTTTTGTTATTTTTAAAATTTATTTGATAGTTGAGATTGATAATAGATGTTTTTGTTTTCTTATTTTGAATGATGGCCCACTTCACTTAAGGGCATGTTTGATTTTTCAAACATTTGGTAAACACACTACAAGTGAGTAATAATTATTTTACTGGGTAATTAAAGTGTTGTTATCAATGCTTGATTTAACACTTACCTTTTTTAGCTCTAAACCCGAGGAGACTCTGAAATATATGTGGGGTCCACCATGATGTCTCCGTCTTATCCACACTGTCCATCTGTTATGCCAACTGAATTTAGGGCTTGACCAAAAAAATGAGGCTGATACAAATCTCAAGTGGGCTACACCACGAGATTTAGGGAATCGAACATCTACCATTAAAAACGTATCGGTGCCACTGTTTCCTTTAGTGTGGGCCACCTGAGTGTTGGATCAGGCTCATGCTTTGGCTCATGCCTTATAATGTTACACTAAAACTGATGGACGGCTCAAATATATCATATATATCATGGCGGGGCCCATAAATTTAAACCAGTCTTTTTGACTCAATTTTCAAAATAGAAATCCAAGTGCATTTTCAAACGTGTAGTAACAATTACTATTTCCCATTGCATTTACATGTGATTTGGAAAATCAAACAAGCCCTAAGTGAGTGGCATAGCTGTAATTATTCTAAAAAATTTTAATTCCGAATTTTTAATTATAAAAGTACAAGAGGGGTCGAGCTCCAACCCTAATGGAGATTTGAGAAGAATAAAAAATAATAAAAATAATAAAAAGAGAGAAAATAGAAACTCTCGTGTGAAGGAAATTTCCTCTTTGTTTTTTAGGGTTTACGAGAAACCCTCCCTTCCAATTGAATTGTGGAAGGATAGAAGCTTGTTTAGTGGTGGATTCTCTAAGGTACATCCATTATCTTTCGCTTCTTCGAAAGGTATTCTTCTTCTCGTCTTCCTCTTTTCCTTCCATTACAACCTTTTAAACCCTAAAAAATTTGAATTCCTAAAAACCTCATTCCTAAATTTTCATTCATGAATCTAAAACCCTAATGAAAATCTCTTCTTTTTTTTTTGTGAAACTTTCCCCAAACCAGAATTTTTCTTGCATCATTATCTATCCACGTGGTTGTTGCACAGTTCCACTATCCATGCTAGATTGGAAGTCCCTACTTCCAAGTGGGCCACTCTTGAACTATTTTATATTTTTGTGCACCACGTATGTGAAAACCTATGATCTTTATGTTATAAATCTGAATTTCTGAATCTATTACGATGATATGTTTGATTTTACATATTGATTGATGAAATTAATGTGTAATTGATCCCTCATCTTGCAGCCTAAGATAGTTTCCATCATCCTACATCAATATTATATCTAACGCTGATTAATTATGAGAATCCCCAAAGGCACGATTTACTGCTTCTTCGCAAAACATGTTCCACTTCAACTAGGAAATATAGTTATAGCAAACAAGATGAGTAAACAAATCAGAGTCTAAAAAAATTTAGGAATATGATTACATTTTGTAAGTACTTACTCTTCTGTAACTGCAGCAAATTGACCTAATTCAGATTTTTTCAAGTGCCTTGCATATTGGGCTGCAATTTCTTCACGGGTTTGTTGATCAGGTAGGCTGAAAGTGATCATTGAGTCAAAGCGACTGCAAGATAGGAAATAAATAAAACGTGTTAATATACAATATTACCGAGAATATGATGAGGTACAAAAATCTTTTCACAAAATACTTTCTCATTTGAAAGCCTGGCAAGGAACTAGAAATGATGAAATTTTTGAACAAAATAGAAATGCCAAAAAGATTGCGAAGAAAATAGTAAGGCTAAACTAAGGCTATTGATAATCTTTAGAATAAATTGGGTATAATAATAATCATAATCATAATCATAATCATAATAATCATCATCATCATAATCATAATCATAATCATAATAAAGTATAAACATCTTCAAACTTGCAAAAATGAGAGAGGAAAGGGAAGGGAAGGGTAGGGATCTAGATCATATTAGATGCATTAAGAGCAATAACCAGAGGGTAATAATAAAGGACAATGAGATCAATGAAAGGGGAGAAGCTATTTTCAAAACTTGTTAAATGACAACCACTCTAAGAGCATAGGTATAGAAGGAAACATAAACCCAAATAAAGTCGAAGAAAATAAATACCTTCGTAGGATTAGGATATCTCAAGTGAAAATAGGAAAGGTGGGTCCAGATGGTATTCCAATAGAGGTTTGGAAGTGTATGGAAGATACTACATTGTTTTTTATTGACAAAATTGTTCAACAAGATTGTACGCATGAAGAAATAGCAAACGAACGCAGGAGAAGTATCGTCGTACCTATTTATAAGAACAAAGGAGACATACACAGCTGCACTAATTATCATGGGATAAACTAATGAGTGATACCATGAAACCTTGGGAGAGAATGATTGAGCAAAGACTTAAGACATGAGACAAATGTATCAAAAAGTCAATTTGGTTTCATGCTTAGGAGGTATGCCACTGAAGCTACTTTTTTTACTTAGCTAATAGATGGATAAATATAGGGAAAGCAAGAAAGATCTCCACATGGCATTTTATTGACTTGGAGAAAGCATATGTGATAGGGGTCAGAGAGTTAATTTGGTGGTTGTTGGAAAGAAGGGAATTACACAAGGATCTATTGACATGATTAAGGATGTATGAGGGAGCTGTAACAAATGTGAGGACCACTAGTGGAGAGACAAGTGAGTTCCCAATTGTTGTGGACTCACACCAAGGGTCAGCATTGAACCAATAATTTTTCGATTGGTTATAGATGAATTAACAAGGCTTATGCAAGAAGAGATCCCATGGTGTATGTTGTTGTAGATGGCATGATTTTGATTGACAAGATGAGGAAGTGCATAAACATGGCAAGATTCATAGAGGGGTGCTTTAGAATCTAAAGGATTTAAAATTAGTATGACTAAAATAAAATATTCGGAGTGGAATTTTAGTAACAATAGGAGTGAAAACAAGGAATTAGTTTAGATTATTGACTAAGCTTCCCGAAATGACCACTTTTGATACCTTGGGTCGATAATTCATGAGAATGGCGAGATTAAGAAGGATGTTGCCAATAGCATTCAAGCTGGGTGGAAGAAATGGTGATGCAGAACAATTAACCACTTGCTCTAAAAGCTTGAACGTTTAGAGTATGGCGAATTAATCCCTTTATCTCATAGCCCAGGCCCCACATCTCATGGGCCCCAAATTACATGGGCCGCCCACCCCAAGTATGCCCCCGCATCCCACGGGCTACCCCACTCAAGCCCGGTATGAAATGCGCATTAATCACCCCTAATGAGGAGTCTCGATCGCGAGACCTCTCCTGTGGGCCCCAAATCACATGTGTCACCCACCCCGAGTGTGCCCCTGCATCCCACGGGCAACCCCACTCGAGCTCAGTGTGAAAATGCCCTTGCATTAAATGGAGATGTGCCACTTCTAGATTTTTATGTGATCGTCGTGTACCACTCAAACTGTTCGGAAAAATTTATAGGATAGTTATAAGATCAGCCATGCTTTATCGTATAAAATGTTGGGCAAGTAAGGAACAACACATTCATAGGGTGAGTGTAGTTGAAATGAGGATGTTGAGATGGATAATTGGCAAGACAAGCAGGATAGAATTAGAAATGAATGCATTTGAAGAAACTTAGGAGTCACACCAATAGGTAATAAGATGAGGGAAAGTAGACTTAGACGGTTTGGTATTGTGCAACGGAGACCAAGAACCGTGCCGGTTAGAATAAGTGAGTTGGTACAAGTTGAAAACTTTAAAAGGGCAAGGAGAAGGCCCAAAAGAAAGTGGATGAAGGTAATAAGAAGAGGGTTGACAACTTATGGCAGAATAATATTCATGTAGCCGACCCTAATTAATTGGTATAAGGCTTGGATGAAGATGATGATGATGATGATGATGAAACTAACAAAACGACGTGAACATAAAAAATGCAAGAGGGACACATATAGCGTTTGCATTGTTGATAATATTGGCCAATATTATCGGTATTGCTAGTCGGAGATATGAAAACCATATCGAATATAGCTGGAAATGCAAAATTCTAGAGTATTGATGATAATATCAAAATTATCGCTTTGTATCACAATGTAAAAGTGATATTTCGCGATATCGTGAGATATCATCAATTTTTCCTTAAGGATTTTACTAGCATCGACGATACCTGTCACTATTGACAGACATTGTTGATACATTCCAGGAACCACAAGCTAACCTCCCAAAAAAAGAAAACCTTAAATCCAATTTTTTGCACATTTTTCTTCAGATTTCTCTCGTCTAAGCTATTAGTGGGTGAATTTCAATCCATCCATTACTTGGATAAAGCCCACATTTGAAATCAAAATCAAGATTTTCTTGCATTTGGTAAGTTATTTTGCATTTTGATCAATTTTTTTGCCTAAATCATACAAAATCAGTGTGAAATCAGATGAATCCTTGATTCTTCATGTTGTGCGTGGAAAATCAAGGATTTCAACTTTTGATTTTGAGATTTGAGTGTAGGTCGCACAATTTGGGGGAAATTAGAAAAAATTCAAAGTTTTCCCAATTTCTCCCAAATTGCTTGCAATGTCGCACTCCAAACATGAAATCAAACATGTATGAAGCTTGATCTACTGATTTATTAAGTTTTTCTCAAATCTCAATAAAAATAATATTTTTTTAATAAAATAATAATTAAAATACAATTTTTTTCGGAATTTCACTTCTACTAGCAGTCTATTGAGTCCAATTTTAAAGTATTTAGGAGTGTTTGATGAGATGATCATCACATACACTCTATTTTCGTGATTTGAGTGTGGGTGGCCCAATTTGGGGGAAATTGTGACAATTTCAAAGTGTCTCCCATCCCCACCCCCCCCCCCCCCCCCCCCCCCCCCCAAAATTTCTTGCAATGTTGCACTCCAAATATGAAATCAAACATGTATGACGCCCAATCCACTGATTTATTAAGTTTTTGTCAAATTTTGAGAAAAAATAATAATAATAATAATAAATTATTAAAACATTTTTTCTTTAAAATTCACTTCTAGCAGCGACTAATTGAGTCCATTTTCAAAGTATTTAGGAGTGTTTGATGAAATGATCGTCAAATACAATCTAATTTCAAAATTCGAGTGTAGGTGGCCTGATTTATGAATTCATTTTGAATATAGTTGCATTAGTTCAGTCAGACAACAGATATCTTATGACCCTATATAAAGGAAACCTATTATGTGCACTTTTGTTTAGATGTTATGATTTAAAAGTGTATTAAAGTCTTTTTTAACAATCTCCGAAGTTTCATTGAAAAATTCAACCCATTTCCCAATGTTTCCTAAAAAGTACGATGCATTACCCGATACAAATGATATATCTTGTGCAATAACCGATATGTATCTGTATCCCAAGGGTGCAATACATAACACGATACCAAACATTGGACACAATGCATCTCAACAAACATCATATCAAGCCAGTATGGTATTTATGGCAACCCTAATAACAGACAGACGCAACAAACACATACCTAATGAGAGCTGGATCAAGGTCTTGCTTTCTGTTTGTTGCAGCAATTACCACCACTCTCTTTTCTTGCTCAAATCCATCAATCTGCACCCAGGGAAGGAAATCAATGCTCCCAGCTGTCAAGGGTATGATAGTACCATGATAGAAAAATGACAAATTGTTAAAACTACAATATGCTATACCAAAGAAAACCACCCAGAGAAGGAAAACAATGTTCCATGATAGAAAAATGACAGCCTGTTAAAACTAACATATGCTATACAAAGGAAAACTCATTTATGTCATTTGTAAGACATAATTGAATACCCAAGGAATGAAGTGATTTTATAGAATTCAAGTTCTGATTAAACAAGGTTAGTGAAGAAACTCCGCTGACAAATTCACTAATTTAATGGCCTTTCACAAACTGTGAGAAATAATTTGGGGGGGAGCAATTCAGTGTGGAAACTGATGGTGTTAATAGTCGATGTAGGGAAGCGATGGTGATGTTAGTGGTAACAGTCCTAACCATGTTAAGAGGTTGAAAATGATGATTATTTTTGTGGCGCTCAGCGCTCAGCCCATTGACGTGGTGCTTGGGAGCACATTGGATGAGAATGATCATGAGGAAGAGTACATGCAGTGTTTGATCCAGTAGTGGACATGGTACCCATGTTCATTCGAGTTGGATCCTTCCAGTTTGTACCTTACAGCATCATTAGTGTTGATGAGAACGAGAAATTTTTAGCTACGTGAATTATTGGGGTGAGGGAAAGCCTAACACGTTTGGGATACTTAGGCCTTGGTTGGGCCTTAGGTGAGGCACCACCCTAGGTGTACACCAGTGCCTAGCACCTGGTGCCCATGGTTTTAAATATAGATTTCACACCTTTGGGAATAGGAAATTTTGCAGGAAATATTGAGAAATATTTTGGCATGACAAAAAACTTCGTAGTCTGATAGACTTTTTTTGAAGAGCACCGTGCACAAAACCTTTCCATTGTTTTTTGGGATAAAAATATCCACTTCAGAAATAAATGATGCAATTGCATCCAAAATGAGTTCATATCATTCAATTGGCATACAATGGAAGCATTAAACATAGATGACACAACAAAAAGCTTTAAAAAAAAAAAAAAGAGCTTGGTCCCTGATCCACATTACATACTAATTATTGGAAATTTTTATTCTTTCAAATTTTAATACAAACTACTTTTAATTAATATATATTTTTTTAATAAACTATAGTTCTTTAAATAACGATGTCTAGAAATTTTAACAGAAACATGCAAGGGGTCACCCTCTGCATTTCTCTATTATACTACATTTTAAAAATGGATGCATTTCTAATTATTTTAATTGTTTTACCAATCAAAATATTAATTTTTTGAAAAAGAAGAAGAATACTCCAGCCGATCTTTCATGTTTCACCTTCAAAATCCAAATTTCTTGGTTGAAGTGCATTTCAATGCATCAAAGTGCATTACCGACATGGATTTGAACTTATTGCATTGCCAGTCTATTTGAAAAAAAAAAAAAAAACTAAAACAAAACAAAACAAAACAAAACAAAACAAAAAGAAGAAAAGACTTGGGTAAATTTCTCTCCCATCACAATTTCTCCACCAAATCCATGTTTTGATGTGAAACAAAAATAAATAAATAAACAAACAAACAAAAAAAACAAAAAACAAAAAAAAACAAAAAAACAAAAACAAAAAACTCAAGTGGAGTTGTTAACAGATATACAAAGGGAAACCCCAAAAAATTTGGGCTGAAGATGATTTTTATTTCTTTATCATTTTTTTCCTTGGTTAAAATCCAAGTTATGGAAACATGTAACGATGTGATGATATCTCATGATATTATGGATATCACAAAATATCAGCAAATATTAACAATATTTTCATCAGACTCAGGTAAATAGCTATACCAAAGATTCAGTTTTGACACCGTGAAACCCGATATCTCAGCCAAAATATTGGCCAAAACCTGTGATATTTAAAACCATGCTAGTGGCTAGGCATTGCTGCATGCCACCTGCAAAATGATGTGAGGTACCCATATAGAAGGGTATTTTGTATCTTTCACACCCACTAAGGGGTAAGGCTTGAGGGGGAGGGGATGCGCTTAAAAACCACATTCAAACAAGACTTCTTCTTCATTTTTCTATCACTTTTAGCTCAAAAGTTTGATTTGTGAAAATTAATTATTTTCCTATATTTCCTAATTTTTCACAAACTCACAAGGTCTTCTTGACTTCTTTCTTCTATTTTTGTCACTGAACTTCCTACAAGAAATTTGAGCTTCCAGATGTGTGCATTACCTTAAAGTTAGTAGCAAGCTAAAACTATTAGAAAAATCAGTGATTCATCTAATATAACATGTATTGTACAAAATAAACTAAATAAAATTCACACCTAGATTGTCTACTTGTATTTGAATCTTTGCTACTAAAACCATTAGTTTTTACTAGTATGTTTACCAGTAAAACCATGTTTATTACGAAGGTTGGACTTGAAAACTTTATCCTATTCAAACTAGTACATGAATTGCAATGAATAGAGCAATAATACAAACTACCATATTCCATAATAGCATATTATCTTTTATTGTTCAAAATTGTACATAATAGCTTACTTATTATGTTTCATAACTTCTTTTTTTCTAGTTTTTCACTTTTACCATGTCTGTATTTTTATAAACCCTTGGATTTCTCCTTTTCTTATTTCCTATCTTTATTGTTTCTTATCCTTTTTTTTTTCCTTTTCCTTTTTCTTTTTTTTTTTCTTTTTTGTCTAGTTTTCACAGCATATCACCGAAACATGATAGATATTCACTTCTGGGCATAGGCAACATTTACCGAGATTTATACCATGCTTGGTCTGCTCATGAGAAACAAGATTACTGCCAATCTAAAGAACACTCTTGTTATCATGGAATGAAAGCACGAGAACTTAGGGCATGTTCATGTACATGGAATCCATGGGAAAAGAAAGGGAAAAACAATAATTATCCAATGATGGTTTCATGAGAACTATTAATATATAGATTCCAATTTTGAGTTCTTATTTGGATAGCAAGTGGAAATCTCATATTCCTCTCACAATATTCCCCTAGCTTTTTGTGCGAAGAATCCAAACTACGAAAAAATGTAATGATTGGTTGGTGGAATTCACCCTTTTCTTTGTTATCCAAACAACACAAATGGTGCTGTCAAAGGACAACCCTTTTCCTGTTCCACTATTTGGCATGGAATCCATAGTTTCTAAACATGGCCTCATAGAAAATATAACTACCCAACACATAAAATACCTACAGAAGTAGCACTTAAAGAACTCTAGTGTACCTGTCGCAGTAGTACTGATAAAATTCTGCGTGTAGCTTCATGCATTTCATTATCACGAGCAACAGCAAAAGAATCAACCTGTAAAAATGTATATCATAAGAATGAACATATGTCTAGATCCTCAAAGATGCACAGGAGATATACCAATAACAACAGTGAATGCATAGAATGATGGGTGTTTTTTTATATATATAATGAATAATGAAGGTTTATTGAAAGAGGAAAATGATGATACGGTGGTGACCACAAGTTCCATCTTACTAATTGGAATGAGGTTCATCATCCTAAGGATGAAGGTGGCAATGGAATCGGTAGAATCAAGCAAAAGAATTTGATTCTCTTGGTAAAGTGGTGATGGATACAGGAAGTGCTTCGGAAGAAAATCATTTCAGCAAAATACAGGATATAGGAAAGGGGTTAGGCCACCAGTGGCATCTACTGGTCATGGGTCTTTCATCTAGAAAGACAGCAGAATTTGGTAATGAGGACAATTGGTAGCTCAAACATTCTTGAAGGGGTGAGATGTAAAGTGGTGATGGTTATATAACTTGCACTAGGGAAGATCTTGGGTTGATGATAATCCTCTTGCCATGAGGTTCTTGCAGCTCTACTCTACTCTCTAGCCTTGCAGAATATTCAAGTTGGTAATTCCTATCAAGCTGCTGGGAACAAGAAATGTGGTCGATCCAATTCCCAAAAAAAAAAAAAAGTTGGATTCCAAAATTATTATGGTGATGTAGCTCCTAGACCTCTTGAATGGATTGCCTCTTTACCCTTAAAACAATGACGATCATATGGGCGCCTTGGTCTAAGGTTAGTTGTCTCCAAGAATTTTCTCAAGGACTTGTTCCCAGCCATAAATCAAGAAGAAGAAGATCAAGAAATCAAATGGGTCCACCCAGGTTCGGTTGAGGACCTTGTAGATGAATGAAACCTAGGTCCTACCAAATCTCAAGTAAAGTTTTGTGGAAATGCTACCCTATGTAACTATGATGGAATTTAGAAGAAGGAACAAAATAATTTGTGAAGTCAAGTCCTCAAGATGTGCTCATTTGTAGGCAAAGGTAACGATGGCTTAGCAAATTGGGGCAATGTATTGGAGGTATTTAGAGAGGGGACCATTTCTATTTTATTATTTTAAGGTGATACATTTATTAATTAAGACGAGGCAAACGCATACTTCGCAAAGAATACATTTTTTTATATATATAAAGGCAACAGCAACTTCATTAAACAGAGGAGAAGAGGAACAACAGCGGGAAAAGGAAACAAAAGAAAACGAAAAAGGGGAAAAGGGCAAGCTGCCGAGATGGCAGACAACCCCTAACAACCTAGGAAAGTAAAATCAAAAAGCCTTAAATCGTTAACATTAGAAGCCCATTCTATCACCAACTTTTTGGCCCTAGCTCCAACCACTGACACAGAGGAGGAAGCATTGTTGAAACAGCGATTATTTCTTTCCTCCCAAACAGCCCACCAAATTGCGATAATAGCCATACACCAAATGATGGATTTGGCCTTCCCAACTTTTTGCCCATTCCAAGAAGAGAGCAAGCTTCCCGCTAAGTCCAAAGCACACCAACTCACAGAAAAATGCTGGCAAAAGTCGGCCCGAATTTTGGACATGAAGGAACAGTGAATAAGCAAGTGGTTGACCGATTCAGCTTCACACATGCAGCAAAGGCAGATATTAACAATCTACATTCCTCTCTTAATGAGATTATCAATGGTGAGAATTCTATTGCAGTCAACTAACCAAGCAAAATAGATAAACTTAGGAGGAACCGGATACTTCTAAATGAACGGAGATGCATCTTGAACAAGCGAATTCGCAGGGCAGGAGACATTGTATAGAAACTTGACTGAAAACTGACCTGACTTCTCCAACAGCCAAAGGAGGCTATCAGGCTGATTACTGAGGAGAGCCGACCAAAGGAGGCACTCCATGAGGGCTGCAAACTCAGAGGCTTTTCTATCATTCAGATTTTTGAAGGTTCTGATATCCCACACAATGCGACCAGACGAAACAGAGTAGCGGTTAATGATGAGGAAATCTTTCATAGGGGACAGGCGGTAGATTTGAGGAAATTGGAGTTTGAGGGGTCGTTCCCCAATCCAGTGGTCTTCTCAAAACCAAAGAGAAGCACCATCGCCCAGCTCAAACGTACTGTGCGGAATAACAGAATTTTTCACTTTAAGAACCCCTTTCCAGATATGGGAAACCTTGTAGAGTGGCGAATCTTTAGGCCACCAATCCCCCTGAGATGAACCATACTTACTTTTAACTATCAACGGCCACAAAGCCTCCTTTTCAGTAGCAAATTTATAGACCCATTTCCCTAGCAACGCGGAGTTCATCGTTTTCAAGTTCCTCACATTTGCCCCACCTTCCTTGAAGACCTTGTAGACATCATTCCAGTCTAGCAAGTGAAACTTCCTCTGATTTTCTTTGCCAAACCACAGAAAATCTCTTCTAATTTTATCAATGGCCTTAAGCACCTGACCGGGGCATCTGAAAAGAGACATGAAATAGAGGGGGAGGCTAGACAAAGCAGCTTTGATGAGGGTGAGGCGACCTCCCATTGATAAATAACAGCATTTTCAGGAAGCGAGGAGCTTATGAAACTTGTTGATGATCTTGTCCCACATGGATTTCGGCGGCCGACCCACAGAGAGAGGAAGGCCAACGAAGGAAGTAGGAAAGGTGGCTACCTGATAGCCTAAAGTGTCTGCATAGGCCTGAAGCATGGGAGGAGGAACGTTGATACCCATAGTCTTATATTTGGACATGTTGATCCTAAGGCCAGAAACCGCTTCAAAGCAGCGAAGGGCAATAAGGAGGTTTGCAATGCATTCCGCCAAGTCTTCTGAGAAGATGAGAGTGTCGTCCGCAAATTGGATGTGGGTAAGAGGGTTGGGAAGACCAGGCAGCGTAATTCCACGAAGAATCCCATGTTCCTGCCCTCTGGATCACATAGAAGACATCGCTTCAGCCACAATCAGAAAGAGAAAAGGAGAAAATGGATCTCCCTGGCGCAGGCTTCTCAAACTTCTAAAAAATCCTTTAGGGGATCCATTGAGAATAATTGAGAAGTGGGCCAAGCCGATGCAAGCAGCTATCCACATTCTTTACTTAGCCCCAAAGCCCATCAGGGATAGCATATAGAGAAGAAAGTCCCAGTCAACATGATCGTAAGCCTTAGCTACATCCAACTTGCAGAAAATGGCTTTTGATTTAGACCTATGGCAGGAGTGTAGGAATTCATTTGCTACCAGCGCACCATCCGTAATCTGTCTACCCTTTATAAAAGCATTCTAATTAGGCGAGATCAAATTATCGATAACCTTCGAAAGCCGAGAAGCTAGAACTTTGGCTAGAATTTTGTAGGGGCTCCCTATTAGGTTGATAGGTCGGAATCTGGAGAAAGAACTAGCACCCGCCACCTTGGGAATGAGGGAGATAAACGACGCTCCAAGCCCCTTCGACAGTCTTCCACGACCGTGAAATTCCTGAATGAAGAGGAGGAGGTCGATGCGGACCACCTCCCAGAAAGTCTGAAAGAAGCTAATCGGGAATCCGTCAGGGCCTGGCGACTTGTCCCCTCCCAAAGTTTCGACTACAGCTTTAATCTCCTCCTCAGAGAACTGAGCTTCCAGCTTCTCTGCTTCAGCAGACTCTAGAATTGGAAAGGAAATGTTATCCAAGCGAGGTCTCACCCAGCTCTCCGCCGATAGAAGGTCGTTGAAGTGGGCGATGGCTAGTGCTTCAATCTCCTTTTTATCCTCAATTCTGCTCCCCTTATCAAAAATGTTGAGGATGGCCTTCGAACGAGGATGCAAGTTGGCCATACTGTGGAAGAATTTCGTGTTCTTATCGCCCTCAGCGATCCATCTCGCTCTAGACTTGATTCTCCCTGAAGCTTCTTCTTCGATGGCTCTATTCGACAAAATTTGAATAATGGCAATTCGCCTAGACAGAGAATCGGGCGGTAATGGACCCATTACTTACAAGGACACTAATTTAACACATCCAGGACCTCTACCATCATACCATAACAGGCAACCATACACAAAATGACCCTTCCCAAGAACAATTTTTTTACTTACAACCAGCCCTAAATACAAAGTTGCTACACAGAACCCCATGAGTTTGCTAACAGATTACACCCTTTTAAGATTTCCACATTCAAGGCCTATTCAGATACCTCGAGTTTGGCTCTCCTACGAACATCCGCTGCTGCAGCTCTGTTATCACAGAAGCACCCTTTTAAAGAGGTGCCCATTTTGGTCTCCCATGAGTAGAAAGTGGTCGTTAATGATTGGAGCTTGTCCCCAAAGGCCAACCATTGGAAAGCTCGTCCAGATTTCTAAAACTCTACATTGATGGTAGTTCTTTGGGTTGTCCTGGAATCTCTGATGTAGGGGAAGTTCTAAAAGATGAGCATGCAGATATTAAATTACCTTTCCAAGGCTGGCAGGGATTCACCATGCTACAACGAGGAATTGTTGGAAATTAAAACCAGGGTGTAAATCTTTGCCAATTGGGTAGGCAGCCTTCTCATTGTTGAGGGGTTCTGTCTCCTCAATCACCTGAGAATTCAGGAACCCACTCCTTGGAAAGCTTTTATCTTAAATGATCAAAAGATCCAGTCTGGTTCCTTGGATATTAAATATATGGAGCTCCAAGAGAGGCTGATTGTATTGCAGATGTACTTGCAAAGGAATCAGTCCATACATCTTCTCTTCATAGAGGGGACTCCTTTCCTATTTATTTCTTAAATATTAGGGGATTCTTATCCATTGCCTTGATGGATTTTGTATCTTTTCCTTTAAGACTTCTTTAATCAATTCATTTAACAATCAAAAAATTGAAAAAAGGAAAATTAGAACAACAAATAGGATCCCAATTCTAGACACGCCAGGAAAGATGCAAAAAACAACAAGTACCAATTTATGAAAATGATAACAAGTCGTTCAAGCAGCACGCAACATACTATCAAGAACAGTTACCGAGCATAAAGTTGAAGGCACTGTCAAATAAGCAAAACGTACCTCATCCAGAAAAATTATGGCTCCACTCGAGAGCTCATTAGCAAGAGAGAAAACTGTTCCTAGTAAACGTTCACTTTCACCGTAATATTTTGACATGACAATCTCAAGAGGCACATATAACAAAGGGACACCCTGAAATCAAATACGAAAAATACTGTTTCATGATATAACCACAACGATTTGAAGCTCGAAGGTATGAAAACAGAACAGGTATACTAGAATAAGTTCTACTCATTTTTATAGAGTTCATGAACAGGATAATAAACAAACAGGAATCACCATCATCGTAGCCTTGTACCAGATAATAAAAAACATGAAAAATTAAACGAGAGGGGCCAAACAGCTTACCGCTTGATTAGCAATTACTCTAGCACAAGACGTCTTCCCAGTCCCTAAAATTCACATTTCCAGTATGATTAACCTTGCTCTATTTAATCTAAAATGCTCTATTTAATCTAAAATGTCAGATAGAAAACTATGGATGCTGGAAAGAAAAGGTTTGAAACAGGGAAATAAAAAAAGCTATTGAATGATACGTTTGCCATAACCTGAGAATGGTAATCACCATAGATAAATACAGATTTAATAGAAGAATAGCAACCTCAATGCAATAATGACAAAAACAACTAAACGTCACTACAGGTGCACCATAAACCTTGTCCCAGCTCTCTCAGGTTAACCTTACGAATCTTATTTCACCAATAACTACTCTCTCGGGTTAACTTTACAGAACTTATTTCACCAATAACTCCTCCCTCAGGTTAACTTTACGTATCTTATGACTATCTAATGTCCCATCCTCAGTGTAAGTGAACGAGCATCTGTTTAGATCATCCATCATGTGAGAAAACACCTCAATCGGATGATCCTAACCATTTGATCAATGTTTAGGAGATCCGATGATCCCATATTGATTATACCAGAGATATTTGATTTGAATTGTCCAACCTGTGGGGCCCACCTTTGATCCCATCTCTCTTAATATGCACTTTGATCATATGATTCTAACCACCTAATCAATGGTTAGAAGAATGGATGGTTCATATTGACGATACTCGACAAGGTCTGATTATTGATTTGGATTGTCCATCATGTGCAACCCACCTTTGATGACCTATTTCTCTCGAAAGGAGAATGGATGATCCATGTTGTTTATACTAGAGAAGGTTTGATCATTGATTTGGACCATCCATCATGTGTTGCGCAACTCTGATGGACCATCCATCATGTGTTGCACAGCTTTGATGGCCCATCTCTCTCAGAAATCGCTTTAATTGGATTATCTTAATTATCAAACCAATGGCTAGGAGAATGGATGTTCTAGATTGATTATCTTGAGGTAGGTCCAGCCATTAATTTGGACATCCATCTATAATGGCCCATCCCTCCAAAAATCACTTTGATTGGATGATCCTAACTATCACCTCAATGATTAGAAGAATGGATGGTCCATATTGACTATACTAGAGAAGGTCCACCAATTATTGATTTGGACTGGCCGTCATGCATGGCTCACCTTTGATGGCACCATATCTCCCCAAAATTACTTCGATCGGACGATCTTAACAATCAAATCAGTGATTAGAAGAATGGATAGTTCAATTTGAATATACTTAAGAAGGTCTGATCATTTATTTGGACCAAAGTATGCAAAAAATGATTACGTAACGGCCGTTACGTAAACGTAATGGTGGTCACCATTACGCGTTACAGGGTCATTGCGGAAAAAACAGCCTGTTACAAGGCCGATGCAGGAATTTTTTTTCCAAAAAAAAAAAAATTGTAATTGTCATTACGGCCACCATTACCATTATAGAATACCATGATTTGGACCATACATCATGTGTGGCCCGCCTTTGATGGCCTATATCTTTCAAACCAAAGAACTTCAAAGGGATGATCCTAACCATCTAATCAATTGGTAGAGAGATGATGGTCCTAATTGACCGTCCATCATCATCATCACAAACATTATCTTCTGGGAGCAATGGGAGAAAATATTTGGGTGGAAAATAAAATAATATTATCTTATGGAACCAATAAAGGTCTAATGCAGGGGCATTTTCACACCGGGCTTAAGTGGGGTGGCTTGTGGGATGTAGGGGCACACTTGGGGTGGGCGGCCCGTGTGAGGTGGGTGGCTCATGTGAGGCGGGCCCCACCCATGTGAAGCAGGGCCCACGAGGGGGGTTCGGTCGAGGTCCTAACCAATGGGATGTGGGGCCTGGGCTATGAGATAAAGGGATTGATTCGTCATGATCTATCAATTCAAGCTTTTAGAGCAAGTGGTTAATTGTCCTGCATCAAAGTAGTATCAAAGCGGAAAAGTAGTATCAAAGCGGAAGGTCTCGTGTTCGAGACTCCATACCAGGGGTGATTAATGCATGGGCATTTTCACATCGAGCTCGAGTGGGGTGGCCTATGGGATATAGGGCACACTTGGGGCGGGCGGCCCGTGTGAGGCAGGCCCCACCTGTGTGAAGCGGGTGGCTCGTGTGAAGCGGAACCCAAGTACCTCCCCTTTATGAAGCATCTTGCTCAAAGTTTCCCCAACCACGACAAAAGGATAAAGAGAAAAAGGGATCGCCTTGCCTAATATCCCCTTGAAGCCTTGAAATAGCCCTTTGGCAACCCATTAACCAAGGATCGAAAAGGAGGCTGATTGCACACAATTTCACAGCCAATCCCTGCATTTTTACCACATCCCAATCTGTCAAGCATTTAGTTGAGAAAATCCCATTTGACGTAATCATAAGCTTATTTGATTCAACTATTCTAAAAAAACTCAAAATCACTACTAATGAAGAAGAAGAAGAAGCAAAGGAGGGGAAAGAACAGAAGTCTGGAATACCGCAGAAACATGGTGGTAGGCATCTACAAGGAGCAGCAGACCAGTTTAATGGAATCAGGTCAAGCCAGCTGGTTAGGTCCACTTTTTATAGTAGTGGCTCCTGCCATTTGATCAACACTAGGCTCATAGCTAATATAATCAATTACATAATAAAGACCATTAAAATAAATTGGGTGAACTCCAGTAATGATCACATGTTCCACTAAGGCACAAACAAACTAGCACAGAAAAGAATATGTACTGCATGTCTTTCTTCACGAGATAACATCAACGAAGCACACTTTTTTTAGCAACCAAGGACAATCTGATTTCAGAGGCATATCTTGGACTAGAATGCATACCTGGTGGACCTTCAAAAAGCACCGCTCGAGGTCGATTGGACTCAAACTTGCATCGTGTGCCACGAGCAATATCATCGTACACTTCAGGACTTTGTAGAGCCAACAATATGGTATCCTCTATTTCCCTGTAAATAAATGGCCAAAATAGGTCTATTATATCTCCATAAACAATGACTAATACTGTCAGAGCATTGGATACCTTTATGTGTGATGCATGCATTCAAACATAACTCATGCATACAAATAAACATTTTATATTACATAGCACCTGATGGTATACTGTTCAAGGCCTTAGGACCAGATGGTATACTAGTAGAGGTCTGGAAATGAACATGAGAGACTGGTTTGTTTTGGCTGACTAAGTTCATTACCAAGAGTCCAAGAATGAAGAAAATATTAAATGACCGGAGAAGAAGTACCATGGTACCTATATACATGAATAGAATAAGGAGCAAAAAATAGTACTAACTATTACACATTAAACTTATGAGCCATGCTATGAAACTTTGGGAGAAAGTGATTAAAAAAATATCAAGGCATGAGAAGAATCATTCAGAAAATCATTTTCAATTAATGCTAAGGAGGTCAATCAGATGGTATCTTCTTACTCTCTATCAAACTTTTTTTTAGAGGTGACAAAGCTTTTATTAGAAAACTGCCAAAAGGCAGGAAATAATACAGCCAAAGAAATCAGCTACAACCCAAAAACAAAAAAAAAACAAAAAAAACAAAAAACAAAAAAACAAAAAAAAAAAAAAAGAGAGAGACAATTTACAAGTTCAAGTGATCTTTGAACACAAGGCCCAATCCACCAAATCCCACTTAATCATCCTAACTACCCCAATGACCAAGCTAGAAAAGTTCTAGAAGCTTCAATTGTTCCTCTCTCCAAATGGTCCAAAGGGTCGCCATGCCTAGCCTCCAGATTGCTTTCCTTTCTTTCCATACTCCTCCGTGCTAGGCCAAGAGGAGATCTTCTATAGAACCTTGCATTACTCCTTTGGAGGACAAGAAGGATAGTGCAGACTCTATGAGCAAAAGGGCAGTTGATGAAGAGGTGATTTATCATCCCTGCGCTGCTCATGCACAACAAGCAGATCTTGGGAAGAATCATCAACCTACGTTCAAAATTGTCGATAGTGACAACCTGTCGCCGACCTACTAGCCATACAAAAGCTGCAACTTTGGGGGGGGCTTCATAGAACAAGTGAATAATGCTATAAATCTTGCCTCGCCTGAGGACGATTTTCGGATCATCTTGAAAAATGAGCAAACCAAGAAGCAACTTGACTTGTCTTTGGACCACACGAGAGCATCCTTATCCCCTGAGGATGGATGGACGCTGTTTGGATGCTCAAGAAGCTTGAGTCTTTTTATTTTTATTTTTTTGAGGACACATGGTGTCCTTGCCCCTTTTTGAGGGAATATACACACAATCACCCACAACTAGATGTTTCAAGTAATGCCGAGGAAGGGAGTCAAACCCACACCTATAAGGAGCAAACCCACGGTGATGGCCGCTCACCCAAACCTTGTTTCCTCATCCAAAAGATTCATCCTACATGAATGATGATGGCTCAAAATTGGTGAAATATGATCCATAAAGCCAACCCCAAAATGCTAGGACAAGGAGATGATAATGATGGCTTTTCTAACATGACTTCTTTGCATGTATACCTACAAATCCAGGGAGAGATGCAATATATATATATATATATATATATATATATATATATATATATATATATATATATATATATATATACACGCTCACGCTCGCCTGCGAACCGGTTCGTATGTACTACGTACGAACTTTTTTGAAAACCCATCATACGTGATGTGGATCCAAAATCTGAACCGTTCATGTAAAGCAGCACCTCGTGAAACCCCCCAGGCCGAAGTTTTACTTTGATCTAAGACTTTATGGGCCATGAAATATAAAAACAGTTTCCTCCCTTGATTTGCATTTTTCTTTGCTATGGCCCACCAGAATTTTAGATTGCGGTGAAAATTTGTCACATAGGGTTTCATGGGATTCCGCATCACATGAACCGTTTAGATTAGACACCCATGGCACGTGTGCAAAGGTGCGCACGTGCATAGGGGAGCATGACTCTCTCTCTCTCTCTCTCTCTCTCTCTCTCTCTCTCTCTCTCTCTCTCTCTCTCTCTCTCTCTCTCTCTCTCTCTCTCTCTCTCTCTCTCTCTCTCTCTCTCTCTCTCTCTCCACATTACGACTCTGGGATAGCAACTCCAATCCAAAGGTCGATTGGAGCTGAATACCTGAACCATTGGCATTCCTATTTCCTTATCTACAACAGAAAACAAAAGATATGAAAAGGAGAGAGACCGTACTTTTTTTATGCCCCAAGAACTTGAGGGACTTTCTCCTATCAAAGGGTGGCTCTTAGATTGCAGTGAACTGACTGGAATACATCCAAATGGTCACCATCACAGGAATTACCCTCTTAGATTGTAGTTCTTTTTGAGCAGTTTACTCACAAGTCTCAATGCTTTATTATTTAGGAGGGGAGTCTAGGAAAATTGGTAGATGATTACGATGAGATCTTCCATAATAGTTTTTAGGTCAAAAGCTCTGTTAAAACTTGTATGGGTGCATCACATTTATGTCATGGGTAATGCTTTTGCACTTAAAGCTAAAATGTCTGATGCGGGTTTTGGCACTCGTTTTGAAGCGACTAAGTGAGACAGATTATGACACGTGTATGATAACGCTAGGTTTTTACGTAGTTTGATGACAATAGTCCTCTATGCCAAATAGAGATGAATCCAAATCATCGACTCCAATGTATTTTATAAACTGCCAAGTCATGTCCTTATCATTCCTCTATTGCTGAGCATTGGTTTTCAATGTTATCTAATATTTTCATGATTGTAAAGCAAATTTTGAACAATGTAGAATAGAAAAGTAAAATGTCAATTTAGAATGCAAGGACTGGGACTTCAGAGAACAAGATTTCTTGTCATTTTGCAGAGAGAATGCAACAAGACCAAGGAGGAAATCTTCGGGAAAGCTCCATTTTTCTGAAGATTTCAAATTTCTTTACTTTGACATGTTCTCTCTTCAAAACACAAAGAATCTTCTGATCTGGAGGGCATGGGTATTGTCAGATCATGATTCTCTGAACATCTTGATGGTGTCAAAGACTAGCCATGATTAACAGATATGACATTTTCTCCATACCGCTTTTGTTGATCATATCCTGCAATGTTGTCCCATGATATGATACCATTTGTGGGAACTGCATGAATTTCATTGAGTCCGAAGATTCTCACTCCCATGGCCTCCAAAGCAGCCAATGATTTCTCTGCAGAAGGTAGTGCACTGTTTGGCTTGTTGTCCCTTCTATCTGGGTAACCCCTAGTTTTTCTTTCCAAAGCTTTCTTTGCATCTGTCCTTCCACTGGCTAATTTTAGTGCACAAACCAAGGCATCAAGCTCCTTTGGACTAAAGGTTCCTTGCTTTATAAACTCAATTTCCTGAAAAAGCAGATAATTGCTACCAACTTGTAATAGAAGCAATTAATTGCTAAAAATCTCACTATTCATTATGTATCATTTAAATACCAAATACCAAATTAAAAGTCTTAACATTTGATAATGTCATTAGCTGCAACAGGGAAGTTGGGAACTAACAGCATTCTCAGAGCTAATAAGTGATTGGAATATGAAAATACATAAATCCCCGTCATGCTTATCCTTATCTTCAGACAAATCCCTATCCCCGCCAACTTCCTTCCCCTTGTCAGGACGAGTAAGTGTTAGTTGCCAAGCAGCTGCACTGAAATAGAAGTGTATAAGTACTGTCCATTACTAGCAAAAACATATGAGTATTCATAATCCTTATCTCGGACATTCCAATTTCCAACCATGAACATATGTGTACATACAGATTAAATCTTGAAAGCTTACAGAATTAGTAACTGAGAATTAGGTTATATCCATGAGATGCAAAGAAAAACCACCCAAGAAAAAAAAAATTAAAAAAAAATGAACTAACAAATACAAGAGACCATGAAAGAAATTCATCCCACAATATAATATACCTCTCAAACTCAGTAAATCATCAAATGGAATGCAAAAAGCAAAGAATATGGGTATAAAAGATATTGATTTTTCTACGGTGTGTTTGGTTGCACCAAATTTTATGAAATAACATGAAATTTTGCACCAAATTTATGAAATATTATGAAATGTTGCACCAAACTGGACATTAATAATAGGGGTGCACACAGGTCGGTTTGGTCCGGTTCTGAGGTAAAACCGGAACCGAACTGTTCCTAACGGTTCTGGGATTTTTGGAACCGGAACCGAACCGTTAGCACACCAAAACCGAACCAGAACCGGACCGTGAAAACCGGATCGGTTCCACGGTTCTGGGTTTTTAGAAAATTCAACAAAAGAAAAAAAAGGTGAAAAAAAATAAATCCAACAGCCAAAAACTCTTCAAATCATCAAATTACATCTTAAAACAGAAACTCTACTATTATATTGATTTAAATATTTTTAGAAAATTCTTCCTGATCTCCTTTTCACAAGCTATCAACGGATCTAGGCCACGGTTCAACGGATCGGTTCTGAGCCACGGTTCAATGGATCGGTTCTACGGTTCGGGTCCACGGTTCGATTAATGGTTCGATTCAGTTCTACATGCCCCTAAACCGGAACCAAACCGTATTCAATGGTTCTTACAATTTTAGAACCGGAACCGGAACCGGTGCTGTCTAGAACCGGACCAAACCGGACCGATCCAACGGTTCTGGTCTGGTTCTACGGTTCTACCGATTAAATGTGCACCCCTAATTAATAATGAAATATTATGAAATTTCCTGATAAAGTTGCAACGTGCGCACGTGTGCGCACCCACACACACAGTCCCACGCATGCACGCACACATATACACAATGTTCAACGTGAAATTGATGTGTGGCTACCTATTGAGGAGAAAATTCAATGAGTACAAGTATTATGCACCTTTTATGTATCTAACTAACATTACAATGATTCAATGATTTGGATCATCCTTTATACACAAGCAGATTTCAAGGAACAAAATGAAATTCATAAAGATATACAATAACGTAAGTCAGTATCCATAAGAACTTCAAATGTATCTTAATAACAAAGGTTTTAAATTGGTGTATCAGGTAACATATCATTCACCACCATTGACCACCCCTATATCGTGCTGTTTCAGGGTGATACAGGGAATTACAGCTGTATCGTTCATGGGCAATAACAGTATGTATTGGGTGATACGTACCAGTTTCAGACAAGATTTTAAACCTTGCCTATAAGAAATTCAAGCACGGATTTCAATAGAAAATGAGACAACTAGTTGTAGCGATGCCCAAGCAAAAGAAGAAACTACAATTAGAACAGCCTTTGGCAAAACATGCAAGAACAAAAGAAGGAACTAGAAACTAGTTGTGTCGGCCTTTCATGGAACAAGGGATTATCATCATATCCTTATCCCAACTATTTGGGGTCGGATTTATGAATAATTTTCTGCCAATTTCCTATTTAAGGCGTCTTCATATCCCTTCTCACCAGCTCAAGCCAAGTCCTTTTACGTAATCCCCTCATCCTCCTAGCAGGCCCTTGAACTCTAATCAAAGTAACCTACCATAATGAGCCATCACTAGGTTTCATAGTACATGGTCATACCATCCGAATCAACACTCCACCTCAAAATGTAATCTAGCTTATATATTTGACTGAGCAGTCATGGTAGAAGTCGTTGATTGTCATAGGTTTCAATGCTATTATCGATCATCGTTGTCATCATCATCATCATCATCTTAGACTTTCAACATGCAATCTAGTTTATATATTTGACTAAGTAGTCATAGTAGAAATTTATTATCATAAGTTTCATGGCTATTATCAATTTCTAAAAGGTTTTAGTCATCGAATCTTATTGCAAATCATTAATATCTCCACCTATAAGAAACCTAAGTCTCCCTTTTACTTCCACTACGTTTTTTGTAATGGATTGCATCCCTTCCATAAAGAAGACAATCACAATAAATGCCAACTCAGCATTTCAAAGAGGGAAAATCATGAGAATGATAACTAGAGAAATCTGATATTGGATGAAAAAAATAGACAAGAAAACAGAACTTATATCTATACTTATAGCTATATGAAGTATGAACCTGTCCCAGGCACGCATTATCATTTCTGAACCACCACCATGCTCCTCAGCGTTAAGCCCAAGACGTGAAACTAGATCCACAATCAGGTGTGATATTTCACATGTTGGAGGAATTTGGAATTTGATGGTCACCTATAATGTCAAACAACACACATTTGGTTATCTAATAATTAAAAATGTATCATCAAGGAGAGCAATTGCCGGTGTATGTGTGCAAAGTTATAAATCCACCATATCAAATTTCCTAATTCTATAGATTATGTTATCCAAAAAGGCATTGTATAACCAGAAGACCACACCATTAAGGATATTTAGTAAAAATATTTCCAAGGAACAGTGAGCATCTTTTCATTATGCATGCATCAAGACAAAATGCCATAGAGATTGAGTCTTTAGAAATGGCATGAGACTTTGGCTCCCCTTCGTGTGTGGTGTTTTGTGTAAGAGAAAATAAGTTTAGCTTGAGTCTTTAGAAATGGCATAGAGATTTTCATTGTAGTATTCCTGCAATTTCGTAGATGCCAAAAGATGATTTGTAGATGATGGCAGTCATATTAAAGATTTAAGAGGTGATGCACCCAAGCTTTCACAGCTGCAAGCATGAAAGCAAAGGACAGCAAGGGTGGGCTGCACATAATCACACGTGTGGACAGCTGGATGCTACTTTTCCTATCAGTTATAACTTGAAAAATTTTACCAGTAAGATTTGCACATTACTTTTACCGGTAAAATTTGTATATTATTTATGTGAAATCAGCTCACAAGCAGTACATCAAAATAGCATCAAACTCCTTAATAAAATCAGTGCACATTACAATACAAATAAAGACAGCTAATAGACAAAGCAATTTAGAAGTATACTGCTTGACAGATTCCACAAACATTTCAAATAAATAACAGTAGTACTTTTCACCTGTTGGCCCTTAACAGCAACAGAGAAAGATGGATAAGAGCCACGTTGCATTCCTCTATTTCGAAGCAACTCTTCCAATTGTTTTCGTTCTTGACTACCAAATTTGTCCATGCCACCATAGTTTGATGGCAGTTCCGATGCTGACTGACTCTGGGGATCAGCCTGCAGAAAGCAACATCCACAATAAATCACGATCCTCACGAAGCATATAGAGTTAGTATGCATGTTAAAAGGTGTTCATTCATGCATTTCATTGGTCAAGAAACTAATGATGTTTAGGTGGTAAAATTAATCAAGCAAGGGTAAATAAAATGACAGAAAGTTAAGTATCCAGCAGAACTCCCACAAAAAAAAAAAATTAAATTAAATTAAATTAATTAATTAAATAAATAATCCATAAGTACCTCACGGGCATCTGCATGAGACATTTCTAGCACTCCCATTCCGAACACACCTGCTAAGATAGCTGGTAAAATAGAACAGAACTCAGGCAACTCAGACACCGATTTTAACCTCGGACCTTTGGGTGTGTTAGGATACAACCGGTGTTCATAAAATGGGCCTGCATCTCACAACAAGGGAAAAAATCATTAAAGAATATAGAACACAAGCTACACCATTTTCCAATCCATATCATCTTCCGATAAAGTTACGCTTGCAGTTGTACAAGAAATGCAATACACAAAGCTAGATCCAGGCATGTATTGCCTACCAAGATACTATTGCAATCTGGATACTTGGGTAAGGTTAACGATGAGAAATCCCCCTTCCTCAACACTTGAGATCTGACTCTACCATGAATGGGAACTCTAGAGCTGCTAACTTATATAGAAACTATAGTGAATGTTACCACCTGGGCAACAAATTCAACTTGCGATATTGTTAGGATGTATATTAACATGGTCACCAATGAGCAGTAACCATTCTTCAATACATACATATATCACGAGAATTTTGATTTTGAGGATCCACCAAACCAAACCTCGTTGTACTTGATATCCGTAACTGTACTAGGGTAACATAGTACCATAGTAAGCTTAGCATGCTATGGTTAGATGTTATCATCCCCCAAAATTAAAATTATAATAAATTATTATTGATAGGCCACATTGTGGGGCTAAAATCCTTGCAAATGTAAAAATAGCTATCATTCTTCTTCTTCCTTAGCCACCCTACCTTTACTATGAATGTAACCAACTATACTGAATTACTCTCAACAAATGTAGTACTGCTCAGACCAATCCTAACTAATCTCTTCAGCAACATGATTCAAAACAAATCCCACCCATTACAACATGATCTTATCCCACCAAAATAGGTCCCGCCAATTAGGGGAGTAACAACAAAGATCTCAATGACAAATTTATAGCAATCTAAGTAGCTAGACCAGCTTTATTGAATTTTTGCTAGCAACCAAATAGCACATTTGCATGCATGCACTTACAATAAAACCGGATAAGATTACCCAATCGATTTCATTTCAAAACAGAGATGAAATGCAATGAATTGGAGAAAACTTCCCTTTTAACATCTTTCTACTCCCGCCAAAAGGCGGCCTGATCTCTTTATATTGAAACCCTTTTGGATAAAAAGAAAGTCCAAAAAGTTGGGATTAAACATCATTCAGAACACCCTAAAAGCAATTGGTAACCAGAAATCATGCTCAATGAAAATAAAGGGTAAAAATCAAACTCAATTGGGAAATACAAAAGAATTCATTTCCGTATATAAAACGAAACCATCAAACTCGTTCGCTCATAGAAACAAACATTTGTGATTGTTAAGTTGATTTGCAACATGTTTGGATGTGCACATGAATAAAGTTGTCGAAATTCAGTTTAATCGGGACAAAATTAAAACAAATCAAATTGAATTATGTTGTTTTCAAGTCCAAATTGAAATTAGCATAATTGTGATTTGAAACGTACACCGCGGTGTGAATGCCAGGGAAGGAAGTTACAGTTTTATATTATCATAGTTCAGTTCAGTAGTGAATCCAAACGCATTCAGTAAACAAAACACAAATGACTTTGCCGTGCAGAAGAGAGAGAGAGAGAGAGAGAGAGAGAGAGAGAGAGAGAGAGAGAGAGAGAGAGGAACGTACGATGATGCAATGATCGGTGCTGGAGTTTTGAGGGAGCAGAAGAAGAATAGGCGGTGGAGTTGAGGAGGTTGTAAGCATGCCATGATCGGCATTTCTTAAGAAATCGCACCGCTGCTGTTGCCATTCTCTCTCTCTCTCTCTCTCTCTCTCTCTCTCTCTCCTTGTTGAAGTCCTGGGGACTTCTTCTTCTTCAAGTCATGGGGACTGTTCCTCGATCGAGAACGACCCGCCTCCAATGGGGAAGCCAGAACTCAAGGCGGTTTGAAAGGCCACGAAACCGACAGCGAATCAGCCCGGGTGAGAATAACGGTACACGTGTAAAGGTATACACGTGTGCGAGATCCAGACCAATCATTAGATGGAGCCGGCTATGAAGATGCAGTTACCTAAAAAAACAAGGGATTCATTCATCAGGCGGACCGTAGTTTTACGATGAAACGAACGGTTACAAAATAATCAACGGCTCCAATGGATTGACACGTGGCCCACTTAAGGAATTGGCCAGCTTGGCTTTTAGGCAGGGCATGTGAGGTCTACACGAGTCGAACCGGGTCGAGCTGGGCATAGCTCGACTTGGTCACTTGCTGACCCCAAGCTGATGCTCGGTTTGGCTGGGTCCTGGAGCTTGGTTGGCCAGCTGGACTTGGTTCAGCCAACAGTTCGGCCAGCTTGAGCTGAGTTTGAGCTAAGAAGATCAAGTTGGATTCATCTGTGTAGTATTTTTATAAACATATAAACTACATCTTCAAAATTTTAATGTATATAAAACAATGATATGATTTCACAAGTACTACATCAAACACCTTCTAAACAATATAAAAATTAAGAAAATAAAAAATATTTGTTTCATACACATACCTTCCTTACCACCCGCCACACTTCATTATGTTATTTCATCCAACACTTAATAAACAACATCAATATCTAAGTAATCAAGTCATTGAATTAGTTTAATTCGCATTGAGTTCGATCTAAATTGAGTTGAGCTCAGGCAAGTTTGAACTTAGTTCAATTTTTTTTTAAGCTCAAAAACATCAACTCAACCCAGCTTGAACTCGATTTCAAATCGAATCGAATCGAACTTTTTCAATTTGAACTAAGCAAGCTAACCGAGCTAGCTCGGTTTGTGTACAGCCCTATGTTCCCATGATAAGTCCCACGACATGGCCTAGATCTTGCGTCAGGTGGATCACAGGCGTACATGGAACATGGAGAGAGAGCACAAGTCCATCTACCGATCCCGACTCTCCATTACATCCTGCATCCATTTCATGGGCCACCACACAGAGAGCCGTTCTAACCATGTGATGAATGATCAAGAACATCTATACAAAAATAATATTTGAACCATTTATTTATCGGGGCTCATCATGACTAGTTTTTAAAAGAACTCATTCATCATATGGTCAAAATCATCCCACCCATGTCTTGCAAAAGTGGATGGCTACAAAAATTAAAATGAGCATCTTATCGATGGACCAAATCATCCAATTTGCATCTAATTTTTTCAATGAGCCCATCAAATATATGTTAGACCTAAATGAACTGGATTGGTCGATGTGACTGTCCAAGTATCCCCTTATAATAAATATGGGTCGCAATTAATGGATTAATGGGTCTAAAAGGGCTTGATATTTGGATAAGGTGATTTACGTGGTGTGGCCCACTTGATTCTCAACTTGAATATGTCCCAAATGACAACACCCACCTCTGGCCATTGTCACGATAGATGCCAACATATCTTGATGACTAGAAAATATCATGAATGTCCCTGATGCTTGTTATATATTGTCCTGAGGTGAGAATGAGTCCTGTACAACATACCTCCATTTATTATCATTTTTTCTTCATAATTTAAGGTAAAGTAGCTTCGACCGCCATTTTCATATGAGGTCCATCTTCCTCTAGGTTTTGGATATATCATAGATGTAAGACTCGGCCGCTCTGTGACTCAACCAAGCTGGGTAAAACTGACCCATGTCACTTGGTTAGGAGCGCCTTATTTAGATGACTTATGATTTTCAATTGACGTGGACAAGCTGCATCCACCTCTGCTAATTTAGATGTATGATTTTTTTATCAAATTATTGTATTAGATTAGCCGCCAATATTTTAATGTGCACAGTTTTAGAGTAGAATAAGTAATATGAATAAAATTTGAATGATAAGAGAAGGAACAATGATTTAAATGAGCTACAAAATTCATTTTGTTTTATATGTTAGCCCATTGACTTATACTTTGTGCGGGATGTTTTAAGAAGTCCAGCACATGTGCAATTTTTAATGCCGGCATTCAATCATCATGATTTCTTACAGTGTGGTTTACTTAAAATTTGGACCTGCTACATTTTTTGCCATGCTTTAAAATGAGTTTGTCAAGATGAAAACAGGTAGGACACAGATTGCCTACTGAGGTGCTTATTAGAGAGTATCCTATGATCCTCCCCATGGGATGTGTTTTATACACTTGTTCATCTATTTTAGTGAATTATTTTAAGAAATGAGCCCGAGAACGAGACAAGTCCTAATCTCAAACAGACCGCATCACGACAAGAACAACGGTGACTGGACACCTTCCATTAAAACCATCCTAGGTTCCGTTATAATGTTTATTTGCCACAGCATGTTGATTAAGGAAAACACGTATATCAACTTTATGTAGAACTTCGTGTTCAATAACCCTACTTCATGTGGTGCGTGGTATTTGTCAGATTTGGATTTGTCGATTTTTGGGTTCATACCCTACAATGATATGTTAAAATAGATGAGCAGTGTAATTAAAACATGTACATCAAACTGATCACTAAAACATATACATCCCACATAGTACCGTCCAGTAGTGAAGCTATTGGCTACTCACAGTTGCATCACGGTGGGATTCACATAGCTGGGAGGAAAAACTGTAAATGAGCCTTTGGGGGCAAAGTATTAGATGGGGTTAGTCCCATGCAATTCCATCCATCATTTAGAGAGGATGGAAAATGTTGGGATTAGTTGGGATGTAAAGTCTAAGAATTGGATTTGGTACCATGAATGTAACGCCTTAGATTTTGGAGGTTGAGTAAATACTCAGACTTTCAATATCCCGGCTATCACTTATACTTTGCGGAAGCAGAATTGTATAGTTCGTTTTTCCTAGCATCTAAGCGTTCATATAATTAAAATAGAGCACATGACGTGTCCTATAATAAACGTAAATTTTAACGCAAGTAAATCAACTAACAAGTAAAGTAAGTTTATCCAAAGTACGAGACTACAACTGAACAAAATATATTGTTCAAAAAAAATATAAAATGTGTCGAACCTAAAATCTCATCGACGTCCCGCAGCTGTCCTACATTGGTCCACCTAGCAATTGGAAGTATGAGGACTCCTCCTCCAACAAATTATACTTTTTGCAACGATTTTTTTAACGACAAGTCTAATTTTATCACAAAAAGTCAGTTTTTTACAATGATATTTCAAGTCGTCGTAAAAAATAGATTATTTACAATGACAGTTTAAATCGTCGTTAATAGTTGACTTTTCTACGACAAGCTTCAATTGTTGTCGCGAAAACTTGTCGCATGATTTTTTCACAACGAGCTAAACCAGTCGTCGCTAATAGTCACTTTTTGTGACAAATTAGATGTTGTAAAAAAAAAAGTTTTTTACGACGACACAAAAGTTGTCGCAAACAGTAGCTTTTACGACAATTGATTAAGTTCATTGTGAAAATACAACATTAGACTTTTTTTACAGCTCTTTTTGCAACTATTTGTTAAACTCATTGTAAAAAATACTGAATTATACTTTTTATGACGAATGTAGTTTCATTACGAAACGGTAAAACATTTGCAATAATATTGTAAATCATCGCAAATAGCTAACGTTTTTGCGATGAGCTATAATTATCGTCGCTAAAACATTTCCCACTAATTTTTTTTGAAAAAATTACATAGCGAGAAAGACGTTTCGCTATGCGTTGCAATCATCATCGTTAATGTTCACTTTATATAACAAATTGAGTGTCGTTGAAAAATATTAGTTTTTGCAACGACACAAAAGTCACTGTAAATAGTTTGTTTTAGCGACGACTAGGTTAACTCGTGATGACAAACACCAACTGAAGCTTTTTACGACGAATGTAATTTCATTGCGAAATGTTAAAGTATTTACAATAACATTGTAAATCATCGCAAATAGTCGACGTTTTTACGACGAGTTATAATTATCGTTGCAAAATATTAGTTTTTGCAACGACACAAAAGTCGCTGCAAATAGTTTGTTTTAATGACAACTAGGTTAACTCATTGCAACAAATACCAACTAAAACTTTTTTGCGACAAATGTAGTTTCAATGCGAAATGTTAAAGTATTTACAACAACATTGTAAATTATTGCAAATAGTTGATATTTTTGTGACGAGCTATAATTATCGTCGCTAAAACGTTTTTTACCAATTTTTTTCAAAAAAATTACATGGTGAGAAAGACGTTTCGCCACACATTTCAATCATCATTACTAATGTCCACTTTATACAATGAATTGAGTGTCATCGTAAAATATTAATTTTTACAACGACACAAAAGTCGCTGCAAATAGTTTGTTTTAACGATGACTAGGTTAACTCGTTGCAACAAATACCAATTGAAGCTTTTTGTTACGAATGTAGTTTCATTACAAAATGTTAAAGTATTTATAATAACATTATAAATCATCGCAAATAGTCGACATTTTTGGGACAAGTTATAATTATCATCGCTAAAACATTTCCTACCAATTTTTTCCAGAAAAATTACATGGCGAGAAAGACGTTTCGCTATGCGTTTCAATCGTCATCACTAATATCCACTTTATGCGATGAATGAGTGTCATCGCAAAACATTAGTTTTTTGCAACGGCACAAAAGTCACTGCAAATAGTTTATTTTAACAACGACTAGGCTAACTCGTTACGACAAATACTAACTGAAACTTTTTACGATGAATGTAGTTTCATTGTGAAATGTTAGAGTATTTGCAACAGCATTGTAAATAATCAGAAATAATCAATGTTTTTGTGACGAGTTATAATTATCGTTGCTAAAACGTTTTCCACTATTTTTTCTGAAAAAATTAAATGGTGAGAAAGACGTTTCGTCACGCGTTTTATTGCGAAAGGGCAGAGTATTTGCAATAACATCATAAATTATTTGCCTATGTACTCTTATGAATAGTTTTTCTTTATATGTCAGTGTGCTCATCAATTAAACTGTAGAAATCGACATATATTTTTTCATTAAGTTCCTGATCGATGATTGAACAGTGCACATTATTGATGATCGCTCGATTGACTTCCTAATCAACAATCGGATGACACAAAATGTTTTTGAACATCTAATGAACCTCTAATTAATGTTTGAACAGTACAAACCAACATAAATCTTGTTATCAATTCCTCTATTGACGATGGAATGGTGCACATCGACAATCGCTTGATCAATTTCCAATCAACAATCGAACGATAGAAAGTGTTGTTGACCATCCGATTAACCTTCAATCTTTTATCAGATTGTGGAAATCATTGTACATCACTTCATTAAGTCTTCAATCAACAATCGAATGTTGCACATCACTGACAATAACAAGATCAACCTCCCAATCAATGATCGTACAACACAAAGTACTTTTGACCATTGGATCAACCTGCAATCATCGATTGAATGGTGGATGGATGGATGGATGTTTGAATGGTTGATAGTTAGATGGATGGATAGATAGGATGGTTGGTTAGATGGATGGTTGGATGGATCAATATGTGAATAGATGGGATGGATGGACCGATGAAGGAGATAGTTGGGATGGATTGATGGGATGGATGGATGTTTGGATGGGATGGTTGGATAGTTAGATGGACAGATCCGATGATTGGATGGATGGATGGATGGATTGATTGATAGGATGGTTGGATGGTTAGATGGGCGGATGATATATTGATCAATGGGATGAATGGTTGATGGAATGGATGGGTGTTTGGATGAGATAGATAGATGGTTGGGTGGTTGGGATGTGAATGAATAGGTGGTTGTTTAGATGGATAGATGATATGAATGGATGAACGTTTTGATGGTTGGATAGAATGAATAGATGGATGGGTTAGTTCGATGGATGGTTAGATGGATAGCTGGGATAGATGGATGAATGATGGATGGGATGGTTGGATGGATATATGGATGGATGGATGAGGTGGTTGTATGGATAGATGACATGGATGGATGAATGAATGTTTTAATGATTGATAGGATGATCAGACGTATGAACGAGATGGTTGGATGCTGGATGGATGGATAGTATGGTTAGATGGATGGATGCATGAATGGATGTTTGGATGACTAGATATATAAATGACTGGAATGGTTAGATAGATGGATTGGTGGATGTTTGGATGATTGTATGAGATGAGTGGATGGTTGGATGGGGGATGAGATGAATGAGGCTTCGATGAGCCACTAAGGGGCTAACAAGATATATGAATTCTATCCACACCGTCCATCTATTTATACATATCATTTTAGAATATGACTTCGAAAATAATGAAAATCCAAGGCTCAAATGGACCACAAAGTGGGGATTAAATTCCTACCATTGAAAATTTCTTAGGGGCCACAAAAGTTTTTGATTAAGATGATATTTACTTTTTCACTTCATCTAGGTGCATATGACCATATCAACAGGTTGGATGGCAAATAAACAACATGGTGGACCCTAAAAAGGCTTCAATGTTGGCCATCCTTAGCACCATTTCCTTCGGTGTGGTTCACTTGATACGTAGATATGCAATTTTTTTTTTTTTTTAATCTACCGTAATCTAAAATGATATGAAAAAATGAATGGACAGTGTGAATACAATTCATACATCTCTCCGAATTGATGAACCGTGTGGATACAAAACACACATCATGGTAAAATCCATATAACTAGTGACGTCACTTCAGTAGGAGTATTGCAGAAACATATTGGCTACTCCCCGTACCACCAACCATTGGCTGACGGTCAGTGCTCTGTGGGCCCACCATGATGTATGTATTTCATCCATGCCGTCCATATATTTTTCTATATCATTTTATGATATGAGATGAAAAAATGAGGTGTATCCCAATCTAAAGTGGACCACATTACTGGAAACAGTGTTGAATGAACGTTGACCATTAAAATAGTTTTAGGGCCCATAAAAGTTTTGGATCAAGTTGATCTTTGTTTTTTTCCCTTCATCTGGGTCTGTATGACCTAATCAACAGATTGGATGTTAAATAAACATTACAGTGTGCTTTAGGAGGATTTTAATGGTGGATATCCAATCACTATTGTTTTCCTATGGTGTTGATTCGACGAGACTTGATTTTTGGGCTAAATCGATTTTGGGCCCCACCATGGTTTTTGGTTTGTAGGTTGAAGATGTGTTTAGCATCGTGGCAACTAAATCAACTGTTCCTATAACCTCATTAAAGAATTTTGTCGCTTTAAAGTATGACTTGTCGAGTCTAGGGGTGGAAATGGAATGGGCCCACCTAATGAGTCACTAGACAAGATGGTCATATGTCAAAAATTGGAACTTATGGTGTAAGTTTGGATTTTCGACTTGTACAATCAGGGCCCATTGCTTAGCAATCAACTATTTTGATATGATGGGAACCACGGGAAGGGAACGGATTGGCTACTCGCCCTGACACCAACTAATGGTTGGTGGTCGGTGCTCCATGGGCCTCACCATGATGCATGAGTTTCATCCATGCTGTCCATCTATTTTTACAGATCATTTTACAGTATGAGGCCAAAAAGAGGTATATTCCAATCTCAAGTGGACCACATTACAGGAAACAGTGTTGAATGAGTGTCGACCATTAAAAACATTTTGGGGGCCATAGAAGCTTTGGATCAAGATGATTTTTGTTTTTTCCCTTCATCTGCAACTTTATGACCTAATCAACAGATTAGATATCAAATAAACAGCACAGTGGGCCTTAGGAGGATTTTGATGGTGGATATCCAATCACTATTGTTTTCATGTGGTGTGGACCACCTTAGATTTATATACCTCTAATTTTTGGGATCAAGCCCTGAAATAATATTTAAAAATGGATGAACGGAATGGATGAAACACATACATCATGGTAGGGCCTACAGAGCACAGACCACCAGCCACGGGGCTGGTGGCAGGGGGAGTAGCCACTAGAAATTGACGGTCTTGTAAGGGACTCTTTGACACCCACCATGTGTTCTATCTAATCCGTCCATATGTTTTGAAATATAATTGTGTATCAACCAAAAAATGAGGTATATCGAAGGCTCAAGTGGACCACACAGTAGGAAATAATAAAGATTAAATCACATATGATTCCTATGATGTGGTCCATTTGAGCCTTCAATATACCCCATTTTTGGATCTTTCTCTAAATATATTTTTAAAAATAAATGGGCGGAATAGATGAACCATATACATCATGGTGGCCCCACGTAGGTACCCAATCTACGCCCAAAATTACTGGGCACGCTCTCAAAACAGAGCCCCGCGGCCAAACGAATTTACGGCGCCCAAAACCCATCTTCCAATGTCTCTCTCTCTCATCCGATTTTCAAAGCCCTTGCAATCTCTCTCTCTCGCCATCTCAACGGACGTGGAAAGGTGAGCGATTTCTCCAATTCTTTTTATTGATTTCCTTATGCATGTTTTGTGAATCTTCTCCGATTCTCGGCCCAAGATCTCGATTATCAGAAGAAATCGGATCTTTCTGTCATGATTTTTGAATTTATCACCTCGTTTGCTGCATTTCCTGCGTTTTTGCTCTCGTTTATCCATTTAGGGTTTTGTTTATGTGATTAAAACTGTTTGATAACATCCATTATATGAGCCCCTCAATATCACCTTAGCACGCCAAAATAAAAATTTAAGCCGATCCAAACTCAGGTGGGCCACCATGTAAAAGCACGCCTAAAGCATCTCAAATCACGTGGTGTGGCCCACTTAGTCTTGGAATGGACTAATGTTTGGTGTGTCTGTCTATCCTGCTTGGGCGCATCTTCCGAATGGATTGGATGACAGATATGAAACACGATGGATCTACATATAATGTGGAAAGCTTTTAATGATGAGCAACCTCACCTCAACTGCCCCCTATGGTTTGGCTCGCGAGAGCTTTGGGTTGGCCTGATTTTTCGGCACCAAGGAGATTGCAGGGTGGGTGGATTGCAGCACGCAAATGGTATCCAGCATCAAAGAATGTTTCTGGAAGCTTTTTGCAGTTCTGATTTTTCTTTTTTGTTGGTTTGATATTCTTTGATATTGATATGTAAAGTCTAAGAACTGCAGCATTTGCTGTTTGCTACAGAGGACTTGGATGATACTGTGGCAGTTTATGGTGGATGATAATCATTCATGCAACCACCATGCACATGGTCTGCATTTTGCTTTTTGTGGATATGTTTCAACTCCGACTGTCCAAATCATGGTAGTGTTGTAATGGAGTGTATGCTGGATTGATTATAATTCTTCCATCACTGGGAATCAGCTGGCTAGCTAGAATGAGAAATCGCCAACTGACAGAATTCAATGGCCATGTCCATTGACTGGACATTATGATTGTCCAGTTAGTGTGTTTTTGTAGCAATGACGCACCCTAGTGGGTCCACACATTGGACTGCCTGGAGCGAGTACATTTCTGTGTCTTCCAGGTGGATTCATGCACAGTATGGTCCATCATACTCTGCCCCCGCCCCCGTTATCATACAATTCTTCTTTTCTAACACATGCATGCATGGAATAGCCACTGTTTATGACTAGCTACAGATATTCTTCTGATTGCATTATAATACAGAGTGCTCTGCCCTTCTGAAACAATCATGGATAATTCATGAAATTTTTTAGGAAAAAGGATTTTCCTGAGTAATTCACAAATCTGCCAGCTATGAATTATTCACAAATGAGTGCCAGGCTAACTTCATAAGCATCAAGGGACCTGAGCTGCTGACTATGTGGTTTGGAGAGAGTGAGGCTAATGTGAGGGAGATATTTGATAGAGATCGCCAATCAGGTCCGTGCGTGCTTTTCTTTGACGAGCTTGATTCAATTGCAACCCTGGTAATCTTTGCTCTGTACTAAAATCTTACTGTGATCCCTGATGTTCCACTCAGGGAATCAAAATTGTCTTGGAGAGTAACTCAGCTATCTATCAAATCCTAAATGTCACATTCCAGCATGGTCAGAATCCATGCATGTATGATTTATAAGGGATTTAACTCGGAATGGTGGTGGCTGAAACTGAGTCGACTTAGATGAGTTGGCTTCGTGTCAGCAAGTGTTGATGCCATTGTTCTAGTTTGCAATCTCCTCCCATAGCTGGAGCAACATATAGAACTTGTTCCTATTAAGTTACTCAGTTTCTTCTCAATTGCCTCAGTATTTTTTTACTTGCTGATTTGGATAAGATTGTCCGTTCAGTGTGCACAGAGAGTTGGTGCAAACACATCTTCTAAGTCCCACCATCCAACAATTTGTGGGTGGGAATATTAGCATGCATTTCAAACTTGAGTATTGAGAATTCAAATTTCAAAGCGCCTATGGATTCCTTCCAGCTGCCATTAAATGGTGGGAATTGATGAATTGTTTTGGTCCTTTTATATGATGGTTGGCTTTAATGTATATTTTTTAGTTCTGGCAGTGTAAATTTTTTAGTCCACAGAAATCTCATCGAGGGGCCAAAGCATTTGGATATGTTTGAAGTTGATTCATGCTTCCGCTGCCACCATTTCTAGGACTGACTGATGCCTCACCTGCACTAGTACCTACATGGTTTGAAGCTCATATTGGATGAAAATGGTAATTTCATATCACAATCTTAAATAGTAATCTAAGAAAGAACTAGTTTGGGGTGATCTCAACAATGGAATTGGCCTGTTTCTCCATGCCAACTTGTATCATAGACTCAACATGTCAAATCTAAATGGAAGTTCTTGACCATCAAATCTGTCCTTTTCCCAGGCTTTTGTTTTATTTTTTACACAATCATTTTTGTATAGGCTGTCGATCGAAGTCTACGGGCATGCTCCATCCACACCAAGATCCATCAAATCAAGTCTGGATTACCACCTGCACTGCTTGTAGAGAATTGACCCAAGACAGTTTTCACACCCCGATGCACCATGGTGCCCATTGCTTCTGTTCTGCTCATGGTATGTTTTAACACAAATAGCAGCACATTATTTTTAGGTTTTAATTTGATTATTATTTTTATATATGTTCTTGCTTTTATAGGATAATCTATTGGGAATGCTGAGGCGATTGGACATGATGTAGAGAATGGTCATGAATGAAAATATATTTCCCTTTTATGGATTTTTGCAATTCAATTAATTAGTGCATCCAAATGCAGCCCAAACGTAGCCAACATAAATTCATTAATTGGGTTTTTGTTTTCAATAGGTTTGCTGGTAATTTACTCAAGGGGCAGACAGTTGGAGTGATCGGAGTAGGTTATATTGGATGAAAGATTAAAATCTATTGTTTCTATGTTTATTTTCAATTTAGTTTATTCTTTGGTGCACTTACTGATTTGTTATTGATGGCCTTGATACATGAAATCTAGATACATGGCCTTGTTATTGAAGGGTTGTTTGGTTTCTGGGTTTTTGTTAGAAAGAGGGGACTCGAAGTTAAGAGGTTTTTAGCTTGAAAGATGGGGTCTTTTGTCTGAATTTGGGGTTCCTTCGGTGTTTTTGGTTGTGGATTTGGAGAATTGAAGTTGGTTTTTTAATTGCAGGATGCTTGATTTTCACTCCGCTTGCTCCCTACTCTGCTGTCAGCGCTCTCGCCCCTTTGATCCTCGTGATCGGGGTCAGCATGGTGAAAGAGGCCATTGAAGATTGGAAACGGAAAACGCAGGTAATTTCCTTTCTTAATTGATAGTATTAGTACTTCTTTGTATATCTGTAATATATATCTGTATGCATTGCTATTGATAGTGGATAATTCAGTAGCCATTGATGCTTGTTGTTAGTGATGGAGAGATGATTACTAGTTTTTTGTGTGAAGCTTGTGAGTGGGATGTTTCTGACCAACGTTAGAATATCCAACGGCTACCGTTGCTTTATAATCTCAGAGTGGGGACCTTGATCATGGTTTTTCTCAAGTCGATCTGCACAACCTTACATAAGGAGGGAATGCTAATATGAAGCTCGTCTTCGTGGTACACACGACAAATAAGTGGTGACTGATACTGTTGATCTGGTGGGCCACCATATGGACTTGGATCAGAGTGTTGTAGCTATCTGAACAATGGTCTGCGAAAGGAAGGGTTGGCTCGGAACAGAGCAATGGTTGACATTCAACCGCCAGAGTTGACAACTAGATGGGTAGACCCATCTGATCACTGCAATTTTTGGCCTCTGGCCCATCCATATATGGCTCACCAAATCAGCAGTCCCATTCGCAATATATGTTTTTCAGGTCTACTGTGCAGGAGCTGCATAGATCTTCAATGGCAGAAACTGGGCCCCACCACTGTATAGGTGTTGTTGCCTAAGAACATGTAATGATCGTGCTTTTGCAACAGAATTTATCAATAAAAAACAGAACAAATGGGAGAAAAATAACTGACCAATGTTGAATATTTCAGGTGAAGTTAAGGTTAAGATATGTCATGTGTTTGAATACCCCTAAAGAAAAACATAAAATAGTGTGTTGAGCCCTGCCCATCTACATGCAAGTACAGATGACAACATGGAAATACAAGCTCTGGCCTGAAAATAGAACTGTTTTCCTCTTGAGGTGGGCCAATGTGTTGGGGGCCTTGCACAAAACCTTAGGAACTAGCCCTCCAGAACAAACCAGAATTATAGAATAACAATGCAATGAAAATCAATCAAAGCACAACACACACCACACAAGAGATTTTTACGTGAAAAATCCTCAAAGAGGTAAAAACCACGGGACCTCGTCCAGATCAACAATCCACTATGAAGTAGAAAGATACAACCTTCTTCACTCACGCAGGAGCGGATAAACAATATGAGAATAAATGGAAAACAGAGATCTCACTGATCACGAGGACGTATAAGCGCTAAGACGACGACTCCCTTCCACAAGCTTCCTCTCTCTCTTTTCTCTCATTCTCACCTTTGATATCCCTAAACCCTTTAGGAAATCCTCTTGTACTTTTTCTTCACACAACATACCCTAGAAAAATCTTAGGAACCCCTTTTTATAGTTTAGGAAAACTCCTTTTCGCATCTTAGTTGCGAAAGGACTTACGCATCCCAGTTACGAAAGGACTTGCGCGACTTGTGCATTCCAGTTGCGAAAGGACAACGGGTCAAAAAACCCATCAAATCTCTCCCTTTTTGACCTAGGAGGGATTCACCTTCTTTAAGCTAGCCAGGTTTCTACAAACCTCAAACTTGCCCTTGAGCAAAGCCTTAGTCATCATGTCTGACCCATTATCGTCCGTGTGGACTTTCTTAAGCTGTAACACCTTCTGTTCCAAAGTATCCCTGATTCAGTGATACCGAATTTCTATGTATTTCGACTTGGAATGCTGACTTGAATTCTTGCTCAAGTGTATAGCATTCTGACTATCACAATAGACCACGTGCTCCTCCTGCTTCAGGCTAAGTTCCTGTAGGAACCTCTTCATCGAAAGCATCTCTTTACATGCATCTGTGACTCCAATGTACTCGGCCTCTGTCATCGACAATACTACGACCTTCTGTAGCTTGCTCTGCCAAGAAATCGCTCCCCCTGCAAACGTGAACATGAACCCCGATGTAGACTTCCTGGAGTCTATGTCACCTGTCATATCTGCATCTGTATAGCCCTCTATCATAGGTTTACCGTCACCATAGCATAGACTCAACCTGGATGAGCCTCTTAGATACCGCAGTATCCATTTCACCGCTGCCCAATGCTCTTTGCCAAGATTGACAAGATACCGGCTGACAACCCCAACCGTATATGCTATGTCTGGGCGTGTACACACCATAACATACATCAAACTTTCTACAGCTGACGCGTAGGGTATCTTCTGCATCTCTTTCACCTCTGCCTTCGTCTTGGGACACTGCTTGTCGCTCAATCTGAAGTGACTATCCAGTGGAGTACCGACCGATTTTGCTGCATTCATATTAAACCGGTCTAAGACTTTCTCAATATACCGCTCTTGTGACAGCCAAAGCTTTCTGCTGCTTCTGTCACGGGTTATCTCCATTCTTAGGATCTGTTTAGCCAGGCCCAAGTCTTTCATCGCAAATGACTTGCCCAACTCCTGTTTCAGCCTGTTGATCTTCTTGATGTCTTTTCCCATGATGAGCATGTCATCAACATATAAGAGCAGAACTATGAAATCACCATCTGAGAACTTGCACGTGAACACACAATGGTCCGACTCCATTCTGTCATACCCATGCTGTAACATGAACGAATCGAACTTCTTGTACCATTGCCGTGGAGCTTGTTTCAGCCCATACAAGTTCTTCCTCAGCCTACACACCATATGCTCCTTGCCCTTAACTTCGAACCTCTCTGGTTGGTGCATGTAGATCTCTTCTTCCAGGTCACCATGGAGGAAGACAGTTTTAACGTCTAACTGCTCTATCTCCAGATCTATGCTAGCCGTCAATCCAAGCAACACCCGTATGATGTCATCTTCACCACTGGTGAGAATATCTCCTCGAAGTCAACACCTTTTCTCTGACCGAACCCTTTTACTACAACTCTGGCTTTGAACATCGTTTGTGAATTCTTCTGCTCAACCTTCTTTCTGAACACCCACCTGTTGCTCAGAGCTTTCTTGCCCTTAGGCAGTTTCACCATGTCATAGGTGTGGTTCTTATACAAGGATTTCATCTCCTCTTGCATAGCTTTCAACCACTCCTCCTTATGCTTATCAGCTAGGACTTCAAAATAATCTTCTGGCTCTCCCCCATTAGTCAGCATAATGTACTCATGCGGTGAGTACCTCTTGGACGGCTGCCTGTCTCTAGATGACCTCCTCACCTGTGGCTCAATAGGTGGATCAAGTGGGGGCTGCTCCCCTGGTCCATCTTCTGAAGGAACTCTCTCGTCCTTTGCACCTTGCTGTACTCCCCCGTCATCAGGCACCACGGGAGGAATAATTGGATCCATGTCCTCTAGCTCACTTGAACTAGGCTGGTTCTTCTCTAGCTTACTAATGTCTTGTATACACTGATCTTCAAAGAAAACCACATCTCTGCTCCTGACGAGCTTCCTCTCGGTTGGATCCCATAATCTGTAACCAAATTTTTCATCACCGTACCCTAAGAACACACACTGCCTGATCTTCATATCGAGCTTGGACCTCTCGTCCTTTGGTACATGAACGGATGCCCTGCATCCAAACACCCTGAGATGACTGTACGATGGATCCTGTCCAGTCCACACCTTCTCAGGCACTTTTCCATTCAACGGGGCTAATAGAGACTTGTTTATCAGATACACTGCTGTGTGCATTGCTTCTCCCCAGAACGTCTTGGACAACTTTGCATGGGATAACATGCATCTGATTCTCTCAACAATGGTGCGATTCATTCGCTCAGCTACACCATTATGCTGGGGGGTCTTGGGAACCGTCTGTTCATGCCGTATACCTAGGGACTTGCAGTACTCATGAAAGTCGCCAATGTATTCACCACCATTATCAGTGCGGATGCACTTCAATGATCTACCTGCCTCTCTCTCGCCATAGCATGAAACAACTTAAACACACCAAAGATCTCGTCCTTGGATTTCAAAGCATAAGCCCAAACCCTCCTATATGCATCATCTATAAAAGTAACAAAATACAATGCCCCACCCAAGGTTTTTGTCCTCATAGGACCACACACATCAGAATAAACCAAATCTAATGCATGCACTTTATTAACATGAGAAACAGTTTTAACAAATGAAACTCTATGATGTTTCCCTGATAAACAATCAAGACAGGTTTTGAGAGGTATACCTGTCACAACTGGAAGGAGCCGCTTCCTCGCTAGTAGCTGAAGCCCTTTTTCACTCATTTGGCCTAGACGCCTGTGCCACATGTTAATAGTTGAATCTTCCGCTGCGTTCAACCCACCCTTGCATACACTGACACTTGCCTTGTAAAGGGTGCAACACTTCTTTCCTTTGGCTGCGATCAACGAACCCTTGATGAGCTTCCAGCGCCCACCAGCAAACCGGCTTTCATAGCCATCATCATCCAACCTTCCCATCGACATCAAGTTGAGGCGAAGGTCTGAGATATGCCTCACATCCCTGAGAACCAATGTGCAGCCCACATCGGTCTTCACACAAATATCACTAACTCTCACGATCTTCGATACGCCAGAATTTCCCATCTTCACGGTCCCATAGTCACCTGACTTGTAGCTTGTGAAGAAATTCCTGCGTGGAGTCGCATGAAAAGAAGCTCCTGAGTCAATCACCCAGTCAGTGTCCTGACTCGTAGCCGTGAGACATACATCGTGATCTGTAGAAAGAATAGTAACAACGTCGCCATCTGAAGCGACCACAGTAGAATCAGATTCATCTTCCTTATCCTTTCCTTTTCCTTTCTTGTCGTTTTTAGCCTTACGACATTTATGCTTATAGTGGCCCTTCTTGCCACAATTCCAGCATTCAACATCTTTTCTTTTACTCGACTTGTCTCTTGATTTATCTCGGGCCTTCCCGCCATTCCTGTTCTTTTCTCTCCCTCGTTCCTGTGTCACAAGTGCCTCTTGCTGAGTAGACCCCTGAGACTTCCTCCTTTTCTCTTCATTGAAGAGACAGCTAGTAACCTGTTCCATGGATATCTTTCCGTCTGGCGCAGAGTTACTTAGAGACACCACTAATGTCTCCCAACTGTCAGGCAATGAACTAAGCAATAGTAAAGCCTGCAATTCATCATCCAGGACCATCTTCATAGAAGAGAGTTGGTTAACTATATTGCTGACCTCATTCATGTGCTCGGCCATATAACCACCATCCTTGAACTTGAGATTCACAAGTCGCCTTATCAGAAAAAATTTATTACCGGCTGTCTTCCTCTCATACAGCCCTTATAGTTTCAGCCATAGGCTAGCGGTTGAGGTTTCCATAGACACATGGTGGAATACAGAGTCATCCAACCATTGTCTAATAAACCCCACCACCTTCCGGTACAACTTCTTCCAATCATCATCAGACATATCCTTGAATTTTGCTGATATGCCTAAAATTGGAGAATATAGATCCTTGCAATAAAGCAAGTCCTCCATCTTAGCCTTCCATATGGTCCAGTTAGAACCATTGAGGCTGATCATCCTTGAGCCACCTTCCATAATTCCAAACCGATTCTACCCGTTCAATGAACTTGACGCTCTGATACTACTTTGTTGGGGGCCTTGCACAAAACCTTAGGATCTAGTCCTCCAGAACAAACCAGAATTATGGAATAACAATGCAATGAAAATCAATCAAAGCACAATCACACATCACACAAGAGATTTTTTACGTGAAAAACTCTCAAAGAGGTAAAAATCACGGGACCTCGTCCAGATCAACAATCCACTATGAAGTACAAAGATACAACCTTTTTCACTCACGCAGGAGCGGATAAACAATAAGAAAATAAAGAGAAAACAGAGATCTCACCGATCACGAGGACGTAAAAGCGCTGAGATCACGGCTCCCTTCCACAAGCTTTCTCTCTCTCTCTCTTTTCTCTTACTCTCACCTTTGATATCCCTAAACCCTTTAGGAAACCCTCTTGTGCTTTTTCTTCACACAACATACACTAGAAAAACTTTAGGGACCCCTTTTTATAGTTTTAGGAAAACTCCTTTCTGCATTCTAGTTGCGAAAGGACTTGTGCATCCCAATTGCGAAAGGACTTGCGCGACTTGCGCATTCCAGTTACGAAAGGACAACGGGTCAAAAAATCCATTACAATGTTCAAAACAAATGGATGGCGATGAGAGAATGTTGTAATGTTCATTTGTTTAAATATTGCAGCTCACCTGATGAGTGACACTTATTTTTTTTCCTTAAATGTAGATCTAATTAGTACACCCAACTAGATGGAAAGCTCGGATCTTACACACGTGCTTCTGTACAATTTAGATGGGTAGAGCTCCACACGTAGGCTTTTTAGTAGGCCGAATAAATTTTACTTGCAATTGTAGGGCTGTCAGCGGCCAGGCCGAGCCCTATTAAAAAATTTGGTTTTCCTCGGCCTGGGGTTTGATCCATTGACAGTCTCACAGGATAGTATTGATCTGGTACAAATTTTGGGCATAAAGGCAAAGATGCTTTATACATGGGTTCAACTGTTTACTAAGTCAATCCCAAAATCAGATTGGTTGAACAATCCTAACCTTTGATTTGTTGGAATCCAGTAGTCAGATAATTAAATAAGCGGAACCAAACAGCTCAAGGGGGATTTTAGGGCTGGATACAACTATAGCAGGGCCAAACAGCTCAATGGCCTGAGTCAAACAGTCAGATAATCAACCCATCCCATGGGGCCACGCTTCAGCGTACACTTGAGGTCGTACTTTGTACAAACGACCGTTTTCTTTTACAAAAATCATTGGATTCTTGGTGACCACATGTAGGACTTCAATGGGCCAGCCCAGGCCAAGCAAAAACAAATTTTTAATAGGACCGTCCTGACAGCCCGGCACTACCAGTTTAGAGTCCAAGCTGAAGCCAGCCCTGGGCCTACTGTTTTAAATGGTTGAGTCTCGGCAGCCTGGACATGTTGACTTAGAGTCGGAGGTGATTTGTGTTGTTGAGACAGATTCAGTCTAAGCAAGTCCGTTGACTTGGACATGTTGCATGGGACTCGGTCCAAGTCTTAGGCCCTGTTTGGCTGGGTGGATTCGAAGGGATTGAATTAGGGCGGATGACATGGATTTCAAGGTAATGATGGTGTTGTCAATGAATTGTCTTAAGATCCATGGGATTGCTATATCGGGTCTTTTTGGCACACCCGGATAATCCCAGGATTAAACCTTCCCATCCCTTCCAATCTCTCAAATCAAACACGTCCTAGGCAAATTTGAATGGATTAGGGTTGACTGGATGGGATTTAAAGGTAATGATGGTGTTGTCAGTGAATTGTCTTAAGATCCATGGGATTGCTATATCCCGGGATCAGATCACCCAGTCTGTTTGGCACGCTGTGCCAATCCCAGGATTTAACTTCCAATCTGTTCCAATACAATCCAATCCCTTCCAATCCGCCTGGCCACACGGGCCTACCATGTTGTGTACGTAAATCTATTCTATATCAACTGGGTAACAACACTTATCTAAACCATAAAATAAAATATCATTGGATTAAAATAAAAATCTAATGGACCACGTCAGTGGGAGCAGGCAAAACATATTACTTCACGCAGTCTGGCCAATCAAAGTTTCTATTTCATCCTGGTCAGTGACACCTTGTTAACAGCATGGTGCCGCCAGACTTGTTGTTCTCACTGATTAACAGCATGGTCAGTGACACAAACTCATGCTTCGCATCCCATCCCCATAGTCCCATGTGGTGCCGACGGACTTACTGTTCTCACTGATTTTTAATTCCATGGCCAGAATCGAGGATACAACCTGATGATGGACGGAATAGATTTTACAAATGCAACATGTCAGTCCCCACGATCTTGGGTGTTTTCCACGCTGCGTAATCCGTCATAGATCCATGATATGGGATCCAGGATCTGGGCCGTCGATACGTAAATTTTTACTCATGCGGGTCACTTTTCACGGGTATGCAGTACCTAATGAACGATCCAGATCAATAGTACGCAGGCTATCAGGTGTCGACGCGTGGTAGGGAGATGCGTGGTCTGTCATTCTATCAAAGTCTTAGGAGAGATATCGACACGAAACGGACACATGTTGACGAGCGGAAGAATCTGAAAGAAAGACTTCCAGCATGCTGGAAACGTGTCCTGGCGTCCTCCTACGTGTCGCAAATGCACGCCACGTCCCACCCTCTCCGCTTATTTCAACGGCCAAGAAGAAGAAGACGACCGTCTCACAAAAGCAAAGAAAAAAGAGAGAACCAGCAAGAAGCAAGCAACGGAAGAATCGAAGAATGGCAGCCATGTTTATTGCAAGAAACGGTCTCTTCAACGTGACAAAGGCCTTCCCCTCTCCTTCTCTTCCTCTATTCCACTCTTCGACGCCTCGCAGAGTCTCCAGAGTCTGCTTCACCTCCGCTTCTAAACCATCAGAGGTATTAGAGAGAGAGAGAGAGAGAGAGAGAGAGAGAGAGAGAGAGAGAGAGAGAGAGAGAGAGCTTCTATATTGGTCACCAACAGGCAAGGTACCACAGCTTGTGGTACAATGCCATATTTTCTGCCAACATGGTCGTTTTTGAAGGACATCGTTGCCATGAAAAGTCGTAGGTCCCACCATGAAGATCAATAGGAACGAAAATGAGGCCTGTTCTCTTATCAGGTGGGCCACACGATTGGAACAGTGGACAGCTGATGGTGGGACCTATCGTTTTCATGGTACCGATTTCCTAGATAAATGGCATTTTGGCGCGAAAGATGATTAGGTACCAGAAGTAGTGGTACTGTTGTATGTAGGTGATTAGTTCTTGTGAGGAATTATATGATCCTTACAAGTGGGCTGACCTTCATGGATCGACTATCTGTGGATCATAACTGGATAATCTCCTGGGCGGGAAGATTAGCCGTCCAGTCCGTCTTCTTCTTCATGCAAACATTTCATGGGATGGTTAGGATTATATTGTTGAGTGAGTTTTTGGGTCATGGTTCACTATCAGTCGATCAATGGGCTGGAATCTGGATCACCAAACATACAAAACTCTTGCCATTCCGAAGCTAACTATCTGTTTTGAGTTGAATTTCAGGCACAGAATGCAGCCGAAGAAGCCCGAGACAAGGCTTCAAACATGTCGGAGAAGGCAAAAAACAAAGCTTCAAACGCATCAGATAAGGCGAAAGACACAGCTTCAAGCATGTCGGAGAAGGCGAAAGACTCTATGAGAGAAGCCGGTGAGAAGGCTTCCGACATGTCTGAGAGGGCTAAAGAATCGATGAAGTCCACCAAGGACGAAGCAAAGGAGAATGGAGAGACAGTAAAGGAGAAGACCAGCTCAGCAACGCAGTCAGTGACTAAGAAGACCAAGGAAGGCACGAACCGTGCCAATGAGACCGCCCAGAACCTCGGCGAGAAGGCGAAGCAGACGGTGCAAGATGCATGGGGAGCGGCGAAGGAGAAGACGCAGAAGATAAAGGAGACAGTGGTGGGGAAGTCAGAGGAGATGAAGGATTCAGCAGAAGACGAGCTGGAAAAGGCGAGGAAGCGATCGGTGTCTGAGAAGGAAGGTTGAGATGTAGATTTTGATTGTGTTTTGCAGGAATGCGTTTGTTTATCTTTAAGATTCTGCTTCTTGTTGTACAGATAGGATATGGAGTGGAATTTGATGATGAAGTTGAATTTAATGCCAGTATTGCATTGTTTGCAAGCCAGGCGAATGGGGACTAATTAGCTGGTTAGCATTTGTCTCAGCTTGGATTTTCCTCCTTGCAAGTGAGGCGGATTGTGTATCGAGTAGTGTGCTGAGTAAACTCTGTGCTGGCTTATCCGTTATTAATGAGCCCAAAATAGAAGCATGTATAAAGCTCAAGTGGGCCACACAACAGTAAACTCTGGGATTCTTGGGGGCCACGAAAGTTTTGGATCGGGCAGATATTTGTGTTTTCCCTTTCATGTCTGCGTGACCTCATGAACGGTTGTGATGACACAACATGCCCTGTGAAGGTGTCAACGTGAACGTCATTACCCCCTAAACCTGAGCTTTAGATATGCTTCAATCTTGGGCTCTTACCCTCACGTGAGCTGGGAAAATGGACGTCATTACCCCCTCAACCTGTGATCGGTGCATAGAGGACCCAAGAGGGTAAAGTGATTAAAACCTTCAATACTTGGAGTTCTTAAGTTGCAATTTTTATTTTTTTTTAAAGGAGTTCTTTTAAGTCCCAAAATAATAATAATAATTCTTAAGGTATTTTGCGTTCAGGATTTCAAATGATATTTTTGATAGGGGAATTGACCGTACTCACCTCGAAGTTTGAGTCAATTACCTAGAAAGCTACGGGTCATTCCATATATTCTAAGAAAGGCCTCGTGACATGCTGAAAATTATTTAGAACAAAATGTCCTTGTTCTTGTTTCAGTAGTTGTATACTTTTCTAAGAAATAAAAAGTTACGTCGTGTTTAATACTAGAAAGTAAAGTTTATGAAACCTTTTTTCCTTGCATTGGTAAGGACCAAACTTGTGGGGTCCACATTGATGTATGTGTATAATCCATGACGCCCATTCTTTTTATCATGTCATTTTAGGGCTATGATCTAAATATCAACTTGATCCAGAGCTCGTGTAGGTTACATAATAGAAAATAATGGTAATAATAGAACCCGCTGTTAAAATTTTTCAGGCTCACCGTGATGTTTGTTAGAAGTGAACACTGTGCAAGTCAGGACTTTTTGGAGCCCATGGCGAGCAGGTTGACAAGGTGGACGGAATGGATCACCCCATTGTGGGACTTAGGCTATTGTACTAATAGTTATCCTTTCATTGTACTAATAGTTATCCTTTCATTTGGAAGTAAAGGAAGTGAACATATAATAACCGCGACCTATATCACATGAGAACCACGACTTATAATATAATAACTACGTCCCACAACAACCCTGCCCATATAACAAGATAACCACGACCCATAACAATTACAACCCTTACCACATTATAACCACGACTCATATAATATGACGATCACGACCCATATAACATGAGAACCTACGATCCATGAAAACCGCAACCCATATAACATGACAATTGCAACCCATGAAAACTACGACTCGTACCACTTTACAACCACGACTCGTACTGCATTACAACCATGACCTGAAAATTTGACTATACATCGAGGCTCACATTGATATATGTATATAATCCATGCCACCCATTCTTTTTGCCGTGTTATTTTAGGGTTAAGGTCCAAATATCAGCCTGATCCAATGCTCGTGTGGTCCACATAATAGAAAATAATGGTGATTATAAAAACTTTCTAGGCTCACTATGATGCTTGATAGAAGTGGATAATGCCCAAGTCTAGACTTTTTGGGCCTACAACGAGCTATTCGATAAGGTAGATGGATCGGATCACTCCATTGTGGGCCTTAAGCTATGGTACCAATGGTTTGGTAGAAAAAAAAGTAAACATGTTGCAAACCACGAACTATGCAACGTGACAACCATAATCCATATAACATGGCAACTATGACCCATACAACCCATGACCCAAATGGGCTCACATTGATGTATGTGAATAATCCATGCCGCCCATCCTTTTTGTTATGCCATTTTATAGGAAGGGTCAAATATCAACTATGACCCTTTGTGGATGAAGTGCATGTGAACCATGACCTTTCAAATGGATCGTGGTTGTTATGTAGTAAGGGTTGATGTTGTCATATTATATGGGTCGTGGTTGTGAAGTTATATGGGTCGTGGTTGTCATGGGTTGTAGTTAACAAGTTATATGGGTCGTGGTTGTCATCTGGGTTGTGGTTGTCCCAGGTCATAGTTATAATGTTATATAGGTCGTAATTGTCATGTTATGTGGGTTGTGGTTGATATAGGTCATAGTTGTCATATTATTTGGGTTATGCTTATCATTCGGGTTGTAGTTATCATGTTATATGAGTTATGGTTGTCATGTTAGGTGGGTCGTGGTTGATATAGGTCGTAGTTGTCATGTTATATGGATCATAGTTATTGTTATGTGCGGTTCGTGGTTGTAACATAGTAAGGGTCGATGTTGTTATGTTATAAGTATCGTGGGTCCTGTCGTGATTTATGTGTCGAATCCAATTCGTTTATTGAATTTAGAATTTTATTTAACACCATGGGCCAAAAAATGGGTTACATCCAAAAAATTTATGCCCCAAAAGGTTTTCAATGGTAGGTTTTCAATTTCAGTGCTTTCTATGGTGTGGTCCACATAAGCCTTTTATATGCCTCATTTCTTGGATTAATGGGTCTAAAGGGGATTGATTTTTGGATAAGGGGATTTACGTGGTGTAGCCGACTTGATTCTCAACTTGAATGTCCCAAATGGCAACACCCACCTCTTGCCATTATCATGATAGATGCCAATGTTGTAAAGAGATGTCTTAAATTTGTACAGTTCTGATAACATCGAAGCCTATCGATGCCATTGAGTATTTTCAAAATTTTTTACACGTAGTCGCTAGACAATTTTGGCTGTTCCTCGATGTCATCGAAGGACCTTTAATGACATCGAAGGTTTATGCAGATTCGTTAGTAAAAACGAAGATTATACGATTTTTATTTCCTATTTTGATTCTGCTTCTTACTAAATTAACTTATATAAAGGGGTGTATGTGGAATTATAAGGTATTCCAGGGTATTCTAAGGGTTTTTAAGTATTTTTAAAAGGGTTCTAGGGTTTCAAGGGGCAGAGAAAATAAGAGGTTTGAGGATTGCTCAAGCCATGTAAGTTCTCCATCTTTGTAATTTGTGCTTTTATAGTGAAATTTTCTGTCACTTTGTGCTGTAATTTTTTCCTGCAAGAGTTTTCCACGTTAAATCTCTATGTTCTTTTGTGTTTGCGTAGTGCTTTTGAATTGTTATCCTAGATCTAAATTTATGTGATTCCACAGACCAATCCCCAACAACCAACATATCTTGATGACTAGAAAATATTATAAACGTCCCTAATGCTTATTATATACTACGTCCTACAGGCGAGAATGAGTCTTGCACAACATACCTCCATTTATTATCATTTTTTCTTCATAATTTAAGGTAAAATAGCTTCAACTGCCATTTTTACATGAGGTCCATCTTCCTCTGGGTTTTGGATATATCATAGATATATGACTCACCGCTCCGGCCCAAATCCTCATATTTCGAGTCAAGTCATGACTCAGCCAAGCTGGGTAAAACTGACCTAAGTCACCTGGTTAAGGGTGACTCATTTAGATGACTTATGGTTTTCAATTGACCTAGACAAGTTGCATCGGCCTTGCTAATTTAGAAGTATGATTTTTTATTATATATTATCTAATTAGATTAGTAGCCAATGTTTCAATGTGTACATTTTTATGGTAGAGTAAGTAATAGAAATAAAATTTAAATGATGAGAGGATGAACAATGATTTAAATGAACTACGTTCATTTTGTCCATCAACCCATGGACATAAGTAATGTGGGATGTTTAATTTAAGATGGCAAGGCACATGCAATTTTTTAATGCAGGCATTCAGTCACCACAATTCTTGTGGTATGTCCTACTTAAAATTTGGACCTGCCTCAGTTTTTGGCTCATCCTTTAAAGTGGGCTCGTCTAACTGAAAACACGACTTCGTGTGAGGTGGTTAATGGAGAGTGCCTTGTGAACCCACCGTGATATATGTGTTTCATCCACTTGTTTATCTATTTTTCCAAATCATTTTAGAAAAGGAGATAAGTCCAAATTTCTTGTAGATCGACATGATAGCGAGAAGAATACAGATCCCCTGTCTGTTTGTGTCGATATCTCTTCCAAGACTTTGATAGAACTACAGATCACCACGCATCTCCCTACCATTCGTCGACACCTGATAGCCTACGTATGATTGATCTGGACCGTTCATTAGGTACTTCACACCCGTGAAAAGTGACCCGCTTGAGTATTTTAAAACTTTATGTTTCGACGGCCCGATCCTCGATCCCATATCATGGATCTCTGACGTCTTACGCAGCGTGGAAAACACCCTAGCTCGTGGGGACCGACATGTTACGTTTGTAAAACCTACTCCGTCCACCAGGGAACGGATTGGCTACTCCCCCTGAGACCAGCCATTGGCTGATGGTCGGTGCTCTGTGGGCCCCACCATGATGTATGTGTGTCATCCATGCCATCCATCTATTTTTATATATCATTTTATCTTATGATAAAAATTGAAGTATATCTCAATCTCAAGTGGACCACATTACAGGAAACAGTGTTGAATGAATTTTGACCATTAAAAACGTTTTGGGAGCCATAAAAGTTTTGGATCAAGTTGATATTTATTTTTTTCCTTAATCTGGGTCTTTATGACCAAATCAACAGATTGGATGTCAAATAAACAGTACAGTGGGCCTTAGGAGGATTTTAATTGTGAATATCCATTCATTATTTTTTTCCTGTGGTGTGGTCCACCTAAGACTTATATCCCTATTATTTTTTGTATCACGCCATAAAATGATATGTAAAAATGGATTAACGGAATGGATGAAACACGTACATCATGGTGGGGCCCACAGAGCACCGACCATCAGCTACTGGGCTGGTGTCAGGGGGAGTAGCCAATCCGTTCCCCGTCCACCATCAGGTTGTATCCTCGATCCTGGCCATGGAATTAAAAATCAGTGAGAACAACAAGTCTGTCGGCACCACATCTGACTATGGGGATGGGATGCGAAGCATAAGTTTGGGTGTGGGCCACCACGGTGTGTATCTCTCATCAAAACCGTTAACAAGGTGCCACTGACCAGGATGAACTGGAAACTTTGATTGGCCTGACTGCTTGAAGTTACATGTTTTGCCCTGCTCCCACTGCACAGCTTTAGAAGATTTTCACCCAACGCTCTGTGGGTCCCACCATGATGTGACTGTGAGTAGCTAATACCTTGACTGCTAGGGAAACGGATTGGCTACTCCCCCTGCCACCAGCCCCGTGGCTGATGGTCGGTGCTCTGTGGGCCCCACCATGATGTATGTGTTTCATCCATTCCGTTCATCTATTTTTAAAGATAATTTTAGTGTGCATTTCAAAAATGAGAGGGATATAAATCTCAGGTGGACCACACTACATGAAAAAACAGTGATTGGATATCCACCATTAAAATCCTCCTAAGGCCCACTGTACTGTTTATTCGACATACAATATGTTGATTAGGTTATACAGGCGCAGATGAAGGGAAAAAAAATAAAAAATGAGCTTAATCCAAAACTTTTATAGCCCCCGAAATGTTTTTAATGGTCTATGCTCATTCAACACTATTTCCTGTAATGTGGTCCACTTGGGATCGTAATATATGTAATTTTTTGTTTCACATGATAAAATGATCTTTAAAAATAGATGGACGTAATGGATGAAACACATACATCATGGTGGATCCCACAGAGTAGCCAATCCGTTTCCGACTACTAGACGGTGCTACGTGGGATGTACATGTTTTAGTGTCCAATAGGAATTACGCCACCGTACATCTATTTTTCCATAGCATGAGCTCAAAAATAGAGAAATCCAAATTTAATGAAAACCACATACCACATGAAGCAGTGGTGATTGAGCTCAAAAATAGAGAAATCCAAATTTAATGAAAACCACGTACCACATGAAGCAGTGGTGATTGAACACAGTAAAATCATGTGGTGGCAAATAAACATTATAACATTACTGGGATAATTTCACCGGCGGGTGTCTTGTCACCGCTATTCTCGCTAGAGTCCGGATCCTCTGTTTGCAAAAACCACAACTTTCCTGCTTTTATCCTCCTTCGCTGTATAGAGGTGGGTCCGTCTCAGTCGGCGATGCAAATTCAATGCATTCCACAATCACACGGTCCAATTACATTGCAACAGTCGCAATTTTCCTAATTCTAAAAGAAATACTTCCAGCATGCTGGAAAAGGAAACGGATTAGGTACTTCCCTGCCATCAGCCAATGGCTGGTTGTCGGTGCTCTGTGAGACCCACCATAGTGTATGTATTTCATCCGTGCCATCATCTATTTTTTATAGATCATTTCATAATGTAAAAAAATAAAATGAGTTACATCTCAATCTCAAGTTGACCACATTAAAGGAAACAGTGTTGAATAAACGTTGACCATTAAAAATGTTTTGGGGGCATAAAAGTTTTCAATCAAGCTGATATTTATTTTTTTCCCTTCATCTGGGTCTCCATGACCTAATCAACATATTGGATGTCAAATAAAAAGTACAGTGGACCTTAGGAGGTTTTTAATGGTGAATATCCAATCATTATTGTTTTCCTGTGGTGTGGTCGACCTAAGTTTATATCCCTATTATTTTTTGTAAAGATTCTTTAAATGACCTGTAAAAATGGATGAACGGAATGGATGAAACACATACATTATGGTGGGGCCCACAGAGCACCGACCATCAGCCACGGGGCTGGTGTCAGGGGGAGTAGCCAATCCGTCTCCGCTGGAAACGTGTCCTGGCCGCCTCCTATGTGTCGAAAATACACGCCACGTCCCACCATCTCTGCCTATTTCAACGGTAGAATCAGAAGACGACCGTCTCACAAAAGCAAAGAGGAGAGAGAACCAGCAAGAAGCAAGCAACAGAAGAATCGAAGAAATGGCAGCCATGTTTATAGCAATAAACGGTCCCTTCAACATGACAAAGGCCTCACCTTCTCTTCCATTCTTCCAATCTTCAACGCCTCGCAAAGTCTCCAAAGTCCACTTCACCTCCGTTTCTAAACCATCTGAGGTATTAGAGAGAGAGAGAGAGAGAGAGAGAGAGAGAGAGAGAGAGAGAGAGAGAGAGAGAGAGAGAGAGAGAGAGAGAGAGAGAGAGCGCTTCTATGTTGGTCACCTACAAGCAAGGTACCACAGCTTGTGGTACATGTTGGGAATTTTTTAACCTGCGGAATCACACAGATCTAGATCTAGGATAGCAATCCAATGACACCAAGCACACAAGAGAACACCCAGATTTAACGTGGAAAACTCTTTCGAAAAAATACCAAGGCACAAAGCGACATACTCCACTATAAAAACATCAATTACAAAGAGAGAGGACTTACCCGATTCGAACAACCTCGAATCTCACCCTTGCTACACCCTTTAGAAACCCTAGAACCCCTTTAGAAAGCTTTTGTTATACCTAGAAAAATCCCAGGAACACCTATTTATAGTTTAGGCAACTTTCCTTTCGCATCCCGGTTGCGAAAGGACTCAAATCCGCAGTTTCGTGCAAAATTGTGGAACAAATTGCGTAACCTACGACCGGTTCTAGGAGAGCTACGATCGGTCGTACTACGACCGGTCTTACAGTCCCTACGACCAGTCCTACGCCCTGGAAAAAAATAGCACAACTCGCTGGACTTCGAGTCGTGCTAGGGCTTGAACTTACGACCGGTCGAGCACCTCCCACGACCGGTCGAGCAATATGAAAACTTGAAGATTGAAGGCTTCTCCTCAACAATCTCCACCAAGTCTTCATTCTTCAATCCTGTAGCTCTTTGACCTCTTCTCTTATTTCTGCATCTCATCATAGCTCAAGATCACATTGGCCAATCAGCGCCAATCAAGGATCTAACAGATACCTGCTATACCGTCGGTGCGAATATCTCTGAGAAGCCGATCCCTTCTCTCTGAGCATAACCCTTCGTACCAACCTCGCCCTGTATCTATGTTGTATCCTCCTGAAGATCCACCTGCATCCAACCGCTCTCCGGTCCACTGGAAGCTCCATCCGCTCCCAGATGTCGGTTTGGTACAACGAATCCATCATATCGCCCATAGTCACCTTTCACTTTTCAGCAACAAGCTCACCTAGAGCCATCTGAATAGAAGATGAATATCCTGCAATATTGGAGTCGTCCATGTACCTCACCGATGTCATGCGATCATGCAGTGTGATTCTTCACATAGGTGGCTGCTCCACTTGCTCTGTATCCCTGTCCGCGCATCTCAGCCTTCATGCCCTGCCCGCTCATGTGGCCATGTCCAACATGCTACACACGTGCAGAGGTGGAATCCGCTACATCCACCGTAGCTCCACCTTTTGAAGTGCTCCCGATCAACTTATACAAGTTACCGAGTCGTTGCGCCTTCATGACTACCCGTGCCCCCTTAGATACATTAAGAGCACCATGAATACCTGTGTACTCGCATTCTTTTATCTCAAGCACACCAAGAAAAATCAGATTCTGCTTTAAATCAGGAACGTGCCTCACATATGTCAAGGTACGCTCCACCCCATCAAACATCCTGATGCGCATAGAACCAACCGCCACAACATTACAGGCAATGTCATTACCCATAAATACCTGTCCACCATCGCACTCCTTGTACCTGGTGAACCAACTCCGATGAGGAGTCATGTGAAAAGATGCCCCTATGTCTAGTATCCACTCATCCTTACGATCATCGTATGACCATCTGAGCGAAAACACAGATAAAACATCACCATCACATTCACTCGATCAATCTGACGTGGCAACATTGGCCTCCCTGCATGAAGCCTCAGAATCTTCCCCCTTCGATTTAGGATTTTTACAATCCCTCTTCACATGTCCTTCTTTCGTACAATTCCACCACTTTACCTTTCTTTGTCCTTGCCCCTGGATTTAGATCTAGAACCAGAAGAACCTATACCTTGTCCAGAATTCCTACCCACTGTAAACAGTGCATCAGAAGACGTCCTCATGTCATTATTCAGTTGTCTCATGACCTTCCTTTGAAGGGCTGAGATAACAGTATCGACACTCGGGGTTTTATTCATGCTGCACATAGTGTCCTTAAATGCCTCATAGGACGCCGGGAGAGAATTCAGCAACATACATGCTTATTCTTCATCTTTCATCACTTTCTCCATATCTAACAATTTGTAAACCAATTTATTAAAGTTGCTGATGTGAGCCTCTAGATCTCCACCCTCAGCCATCTTAAAGTTATACCACTGCCGCTTCAGGTGTAGGTGATTTTTTGAGGATTTCTTCGCATAGACATCCTCTAATTTTGCCCACAAACCAGCCGCAGTTTTCTCCCTTATGACGTTGTAGAGAACCTCATCCGTAAGACATAAACGGATCGATGATAAAGCCTTCTTATCAAGAGTATTCCATTCATCATCTTTCATAGTAGACTTCCGCTCCTCAAAAGCACCATCCTCGCCTTGCTTGGTTAACAAGCTAATCATCTTAACCTTCCATAACTCAACATTATTTTTTCTTGAGTACTTATCAATCTCATACTTAGCACTCGCCATTATTACTAATCCCTCAGATTCAGATCTGTGCCTCGACTTTAGCTTTGATACCAGTTGTTGGGGATTTTTTAACCTGCGGAATCACACAGATCTAGATCTAGGATAACAATCTAATGGCACCAAGCACACGAGAGAACACCCAGATTTAATGTGAAAAATCCTTTCGGAAAAAAACCACGGCACAAAGCGACAGATCTCCACTATGAAAACATCAATTATAAAGAGAAAGGACTTACCCGATTCGAACAACCTCGAATCTCACCCTTGCTACACCCTTTAGAAACCCTAGAACCCCTTTAGAAAGCTTTTGTCATACCTAGAAAAGCCCCAGGAACACCTATTTATAGTTTAGGCAACTTCCATTTCGCATCCCGGTTGCGAAAGGACTCAAATCCGCAGTTTCGCGCAAAATCGCGGAATAAACTGCGTAACCTACGACCGGTCCTAGGAGAGGTACGACCGGTCGTACTACGACCGGTCTTACAGTCCCTACGACCGGTCCTAGGCCCTGAAAAAAAACAGCACAACTCACTGGACTTCGAGTCGTGCCAGGGCTCAAACTTACGACCGGTCGAGCAACATGAAAACTTGAAGATTGAAGGCTTCTCCTCAATAGTACACCGCCATATTTTCTGCCAACATGGGCGTTTTGAAGGACATCGTTGCCATGAAAAAGGTAGGTCCCACCATAAAGATCAATATGAACGAAAATGAGGCCTATTCTCTTATCAGGTGGGCCACACGACTGTAACAGCGGACAGCTGATGGTGGAGCCTATCGTTTTCATGGTACTGATTTCCTACGCAAATGGCATTTTGGCGCGAAAGATGGTAAGGTATATACCAGTAGTGGTACTGTTGCATGTAGGTGATCAGTTCTTGTGAGGAATTATATATGATCCTTGCAAGTGGGCTCACCTTCATGGATCGACTATCTGTGGATCATAACTGGATAATGTCCTGGGCGGGAAGATCCTAGCCATCCAGTCCGTCTTCTTCTTGCAAACATAAGATGGCTCTGTTAGCGGGTCAGCAGTCGAAATGTTTCATGGGATGGTTAGGATTATCTTGTTGATCACTATCAGTCGATCAATGGTCTGGAATTTGGATCACCAAACATACAAAACTCTTGCCATTCCGAAGCTAATCATCTGAATTTCAGGCACAGAATGCAGTTGAAGTAACCCAAGACAAGGCTTCAAACGTGTCGGAGAAGGCGAAAGAAACGGATTCAAGCATGTCGGAGGAGGCGAAAGACACCATGAGAGAAACCGGTGAGAAGGCTTCCGACATGTCTGAGAGGGCTAAAGAATCGATGAAGTCCACTAAGGACAAAGCAGAGGAGGATGCAGAGTGGGCAAAGGAGAAGACAATCTCAACAGCGAAGTCGGTGACTGAGAAGACCAATGAAGGCATGAGCAGTGCCACCGAGAGACTGCTCAGAACCTCGACGAGAAGGCGGTGCAGACAGTGCAAGATGCATGGGTAGCGGCAATTGAGACCAAGGAGAAGATAAAGGAGACTGTGGTGGGGAAGTCACAAGAGGTAAAGGATTCGGTGGAAAACGAGCTGGAAAAGGCGAGGAAGCAATCGGTGCCTGATGAGGAAGGTTGAAATGTGGATTTTGATTGTGTTTTGCATGAATGCGTTTGTCTTTATCTTTAAGATCCTGGTTCTTGTTTTACATATATAAGATATGGAATGGAATTGGATGATGAAGTTGAATTCGATGCCAGTATTGCATTGTTTGCAAGCCAGGCGGGTGGAATCGGGACTCAGCTGAGTCAGCCCGGCCTGGTCACCAACCTGGTCACTGGGTCAAGGAAACCAGGCCTGCCCTGGTTAGCATTAGTCTCAACTTGGACTTTCCCTCATTGCAAGTGAGTCTGATTGCGTGTCGAGTAGTGTGCTGACTAAATTCCGTGGTGTCTTATCCAAACCGTTCATCTATTTTAAATTTTTTACAGCTCATGTATAAAGCTGAAGTGGGCCACACTACAGGAAACAGTGGATTATCAGGGGCCACGAGTTTTGGATGAAGCAGATATTTGCGTTTTCCCTTCATGTGAGCAGTTGTAATGGCAAATAAAACTCACAGCGGGCCGATACGAAGGTGTCAACGTGGACCACATTACCCCCTCAAAAACGGAAGCGGATTGGCAAGTGTACCTCACACCAGTTATATAACTGCTGTAGGTACATGTCGTGACTCGTGCAAAGACGAGCACTGACTGTCCACGAGGTTGAGTTGTACGAACGGTTCGAAGGAGATTAAAGTTACGTGGCCGCATATGAATGTATTTATTATAGAATGGTTCATCTATTTTTAGAGAACATTTTAGAGATTATTCAAAAAAATCAATCATATCCAAATATCATTTAGACCACACCACAAAGAGAGAATGATTTTCCCTTTAAAAAATTAATAAGGTCCACCGGGACATTTATAATTTTCCATCCAATTTGTTGATAAGTTCACAGAGACTTAAATTAAGAGGAAAAATAAATTTCATATTGGTTTAAAATTTCTATAAACTCAAAAAGAATTTCAATGATAAAGGTTCAATCCTCCATGGCTTTTTTTAATGCAGTCCACTTGATTGTTGAAACTGCCTTAATTTTCATCTCAAGCCTTAAGACAAGCTCGTCAAATGGACGATGGATGGTTTAAATATAATCAGATCCACAGGACTTGCTTACTTCAATATTCCAGCTATAGATAGCTGGTGTTAGATGGACCAGCCAATACACCTCTCTCGAAAACGGAAACCGATTCGCTACTCTCCTGCCACCATCTCCGTGGCTATTGCCCCCCAAAATGTTTTCAATGGTCGACCTTCATTCAAAACTTTTTCCTGTAATGTTGTCCACCTGAGATTTGGATATACCTAATTTTTGGACATATATCGTAAAATGATCTCTAAAAATAGATAGACAGCATGGATGAAACACATACATCATGGTGGGGCCCACATAGCACTGACCACCGGCCAATGGAGTAGCCAATCCGTTTCCCTGAAAAAAACGTGACGTTTAGACATGTTTTAGGTTCATAAACTCACGTGAGCTGGAAAAACGGATGGACGCTGCGGATAAAATGAAATCGGATCTCAGTATGCTCTTATCGTATTGAGTAAACTCTGCTGCCCCACCGCCAATGCATGTGGTTTATCCACGTCATCCATTCGTTTTTTCATATCATTTTAAGGGTTGAACACAAAATTGATGCATATCCAGAGCTTAGGTGGACCATATCACAGGAAAAAGTAGAAGTATTAATTTCTCCAATTGAAAACTTTCTAAGGCCTCCAATTATGTTTATTTATCATCGAAATTGTTCATAAGATTAGAAAGACATGGATAAAGTGAAAAAACAAATATCAGCTTGATCTAAAACTTCTTTGGCGACTAATAATTTTTCAACGGTATATGTTCAATTCACATTATTTCCAATGTTGTGCTCCACTTGATGATTCGATACACTCCATTTTTGGTATAAAGCCTAAAATTATCTGTTAAAAGAGATGGACGGAGTGGATGAAATGCATGAATGACAGTTGGGCCCACAGAGTTTACTCAGTATGCAATCCGCTTAAGGATAAAACACATACATCATCAATTATGGGCCCCACAGGGTTCAATTACTTAAATGAGCTGGAAAAATGGATGGATGCTTTGAATATAAAAGACATTTATCACTTGTGGCCCCACAGGGTTCAATCACTATTGCATTCATATATAGATGTCAATAAATCATTTGTGGCCCCCACAGGGTTCAATCGGTACTGCGTGCGTATATAGATGTCCGGGGCCCATTGTCATTGAGGGGCAGATCGCAAATTTTAGATCTAAAACAGATTTACATACCCACTGTCACAGCGGTCCAACCTATATATTCAGGGCCTACTGTCATGGGGACCGGTATGTTCATTGAATGTGATCGGGGCGTAGAGAACCTAAGAGGGTGAAGTGATTAAAACCTTGAATACTTAAGAGTTCTCAAGTCCCTATATATATATATATATATATATATATATATATATATATATATATATATATATATATAAAATAATGCATTTTACGTTCAGGATTTCAAATGATATTTCTGATAATATAAAAAAATTAGGTATTTGTTGTTCAGAATTTCGACAATTTTGATCATTTTCTATATTTGGAATTGATTTTTTTTTCCAATAGGTTGGAGTTGCATTTGGGAGCCAATTACTTTAGGCTGTCCCGGAGCTTTTTTTTTTTTGTTTTTTTTCCCATATCATACATCAATCCCCTTCACTTGAAAAGGATGAGCGTTTTTTTTTTTCCATATCCTACATCTATTCCCTCCAATTAGAAAGGATGAGCCGTGTTTAAAATGCATCTATGGCACCAATGGCACGTCATACATCAATTTCCTCTACACAAAAAAAATAAATTGTTCCCAAGTTATTTGTTAGTACATACATCAATTTTCTCTACTTCAGAAAAAAATTTCAAAATTTCCTCATGATATACTCATATAGTTTTGCCACACGGGGAGCCCATGAGAACTTTATCTTTTCTTTTCTAGAGAAGATTGACAATAAAAGTGTTATTATTAATTTTCTTAAATATTAGAACGCGACTTGTCTTTTTTATTTTCCAATTTATTATATATTTCGGTTGAAAATCTCTCATTTTACTGATAAACTAGCATATTATAATCGATTTCAAATGCTTTTTCGTTATACTAAGCGATACACTCCTGTAGCTTTTTGGGCGTTAATGGAGCTGGGGTAGCAAATGAAGAATTTGTACAGAACTTGTACCCTCCCTCACTAGACTTTTAATGATTAATTCATCCACTTTTCCTTGCAAGATGTTGCATTATTTTACTCATTTAATAACATTGGTAATCAGACAGACTTATTCCCAGGATAAGACCAATGTAATACGAGATAATACATACGGGGTAATTCTTCAAAAAATTCTTTTTGAAGTCTTACAATACCATTTTCAACTTTTGTGAAATATTTGTAAGTTTGACTTTTTTTTCCATTTATAACTAATGCATTGATTTCCTTAGTGTTGTCAAATTCTTTGTTAAAATATCATTAATTTATAAGAGATCACCTTTTCACTTTAAAAGTATATGCCGGCCTTTATGTGTGACATCAACATCGTATTGCTATTGTTGACCAAATAACCATTACACATTACTTCATTTTTTTTCAAAAAAATATTTATCAATGAAAAAATTGAATACTACATCATTCAGTTACCTTTATTTTACTTATTTTTTTATCTAACCAATCAAGTATAGAAGCATCATACCATATGTTATTCTTGCATTTAATGCAATTTAGAAATGATGCTTGGTACATTTAATGCAACCAAGCTTATTATTGGGTGTGATCCACTTGCATGCTGTATCTACCTCATTATTATACTCATAACTTAAAATAATCTAAGAAAAAAGCTGTATTTACCTCAGTTTTATAATCATACCTCAAAATAATCAAGAAAAATATATGGACAACGGACAAGATACATCATGATGGGCCTGTTCTAAAACTTCCAGATTGGGTGTGGGGCCCACCATATGCCATCCATCCATTCATCAGATTTGCCTTACCAGGATGAATGGAAGCCTAAAAAACTAGATGATTCCAAAAATAAGGTAGGCCACACCACAAAATTTGGAAGAATTTTGGCAGCATTTTACATATTCAACCACCTAATTTTAGATTAGCCTGCTTTTTGCTACTCGTCCAAATTGGAACGTTAGAATTTGATGGATGAAGCACACGTTATACAAACATTTCAGGGAGCTCACGCAACATTATAGACTAAAGTTATTCTACATAGAGGTGGGCAAGATCCAACCCGACTTGTCGGATCCGACTCAACCGAACCGGTCGGATCCGATCCAACCCGACCGAAACGAAAGCCAGGGTCGGGTTGGATTGAGTAGATCCACTCAGATTCGACGCCAAATCGAGTTGAGTTCGGGTCATGTAACAACTTAATCTGATCCGATCCGGTCAGATCTGATCCGGATTGAAATCGGATAGTATAAAGTCAGATTTCACACTTAAAAAAAAAAAAAAAAAACCTTTACATTTCTTCTACTCGAACCCTAACCTTACCTACAGCTTGAACCGACTTCCTCTCATTCCTTCCTATCTCTTCTCCTTTCTCTCACTCTTTCTCTCCCAATTTCCCTTCGGCTCAGCTTGACTCAGCCCAGTCCGAATCAATCGGACAAACTCAACTCAATCCGACTTGATTTTCTTAACCGAGTTGGACTCGGTTCGGGTCAGGCCAGCAAAGAATCAGTTCAGATCGAGTTAGCTATGCTGAACTCAATCCCGAATCAAATCGAGTTCGAATTAGGTACTTACAAAAACCGGACCGAGTCGAGTTAGACCTAATCCAGTCCGACTTGACTTGATGCTCACCTCTAATTCTAGGAGATGCCCAACCATGGTACTGGTCCACCAACCACCGGACAGATATGAGGCCCAAGTGATGTTTGTAGGACATCCAACCCGTCACATTACTCCCATATATATATATATATATATATATATATAGCCGATCCAACTATCAGGTGAGCCACATCACGAGAACAGGATGAGAATGCTGATCTTTGATTTGCAGCGGGGATGTAAAACAGCCTCATTCTGGGCCTAAGCCTTAACCCAGGCCAGATGAAGCTTCTGAATGGCCTGGATTGTAGATACACTACACGGTGGCCCCCTCACTCAAATCAACAGTAGGTGTTCCCTCTCAACTTGTTCCCCTGGGTGTGACCCATCCGAGCTTTTGGATCTGGCTAACTTTCGGGTACTGGGGATAGGTTGAGGTCACGCATCTGATGAACGGGTCGGATATCATGAATACATCATGGGGGTCCCACTTCCGGAGCTTACCATGCCATTGGCTGGCAACATCAAATCATTACCCTTTTCTGCATTCAGAACATCTAGAGAGGAAATCAAGCTAAGTTGGTAAAACAAAAGTTGTGAGAAAATTCATCGATAAAAATCTCTTCCCATCGAAATGCAGTCATTTCCTTATTATGACCGAGTAAAAAAAATAATAATAAGGGGGAGAAAAAATAAAATAAAAATAGAAACATGGAACTTCAGCAGAAAAGGAGGGAGATTGTATCACCACCTTCTGAATTCTTGCAAAAGAAGTGTTAATTACAGCATTAGAAATTCATCAGAAACATGTCGAATGAAGAAAATTAGAACAGCTCTGAGGGGAGAAATCTTTTCTGCAACTAGGATGGCTTGTAGTACTTTGTAGGAACAAATGGCATCTTCGTGACCACTCCGTCATAGGACTTCCCGCGAATCACGATCTTAACCTCAGTGCCTGGCTTGTGGAACCCGGATTTTACATACCCCATCGCAATATTCTTCTTAAGGCATGGACTGAATCCTCCGCTTGTTACCTCCCCAATGCCCTTCCCAGTTCCATCCAATATCTCACTGTGGCTCCGCGGTGGTGGGCCAGAAGAGAAGAAACCAACACGTCTGACGGATGGGCCATCTGCGAGCTGTTTGAGGATTACATCGGCACCCAAGAAACCACCCTCGGCTCTTCTTCTCTTTCCAATTGCCCATGTGAGGCCTGCCTCTACAGGGGTCGTGTGCTGTTCCATGTCATTACCATATAAACACAGCCCCGCTTCAAGACGGAGACTGTCACGAGCACCTAAACCTGTCAGCCTTATCTTCCCTTCCGATCTCTCCAAGATTGCCTTTGTGAGATCTAAAGCATGTTCTGAAGGAACAGAGATCTCAAAACCATCTTCACCAGTGTACCTGGAAAGCACACATGAAAGGAATATCTGAAATCTTCATTGGTTAAAGCATGCATAGCTTGGGTTCAAATTTTGGGACCATAGTTCTAGAACTCGATCAGCTCAACTCGAAACTCGGCCGAGTCAACTCGACTCCGTGAGATTTTGAGCCGAGCATACTAGAAACACAGTCCCAAGATTGACTCAGTCAAGAGTCAAGACCCAGACTTGTCGAGTCAACTCAAGGGTTAGCAGACTCAATATGACTCAGTGTGACTTGAACAGAGTCACAAGCCCTTTGTCACTGTCCTTCAGTCATAAAATGTAAAATGACGCCCAAGAGATTCGAACCCAAGACCCCATCTCTAAAAGAGAGCCTGTCACCAGCATACCAAGAGATTCACATGCATTACTCTTTGGAAACTTGAGACGTATTAATTTTAATAAATTCTAAATATTTATTGTCAATTCAAAAAATTCATCATTTATATATTATATATAAACACCATGTTAAGTCAACTTAACACTCATTCGAGTCTTCAAGTTGACCCGACCTGCTAGACATCAAATTGAGTCAAATTTTCAAGTTTTGAACTATGTGACTCATCATTGAAGTCATGAGCATCATCTGAGCTTCCCAACCACTATCAGTTAGGGTGTACAACTTGATTGAATTGCAGACATTCGATCAATATTCTTGGATCAAGCATTGTGCGTGCGTGCGTGCATGCGTGTATATATCGTCTGATGTGTTGGGGAAAGTGCCGGATATATTATGCTCCCAATTTCAACTATTCATTGTACATGAGTAGAACTCTCATCATCACCACTTAAGCCTCATCCTAACTAATTGGGGGCCAGCTACAGAATCAATACTTTCCACAATTCTCTCTTTTGTAATAATCATATGAAACTTGCTTGGCAGCACCAATGCGTGTTGCTGCTCATGCACCCCAAAATTTGATTCGGTTTTAATGAGCACAGTAATGGTTAACAATTGACATAAAATAACAAGAAGGATTCACAAGCAAGAAAATAATTAGAAACTTAATGAGGTGAAGGAACCAGTTCCAAATTCAATCCCTTTTAAATCCTCAACAACTACTGAAATGATTGGTTAAATCCCAGGCATTGGATGCTAACTTGACCTGCCAAAAATAAGACAACTTGTCCAGTTCATATGACATTGGCAAATCAAAATGCATATGCTCAAGGAGATCAAGATGGGGGAGGATGAATGCTGTATGTCTAATCACGATCATCAATCAACATATATTACAAGAGAATATTGGATGACAATCTCACCTCCAAGATAAGAAGACATCCATAGACATGCCCTGTGCATTGGAGGTTAGTTTGCCTGAAACAAACCTCTAAATGTGGACAAACATGCAACCTGGCACATTTGTAGGACATCCATTCCATGTATCAGGTGGGACCCACTATGTATATATATATATATACTTCGGCCACAACTCACACACATCAACTATCAAGTAGGTGATGCATATAGGGGCATGGACACCTAAAATAACTTGCAAACCCTTTCAGGCGATCCATTGTTTCCATACACGTGTGCCCTACCATATAGGGATCAGCCTCATGTGGGGTCTCACCTAATACACAGCTCAGGTGTCCAACACTGATGCCATGTAGGCACTACGTGTGCGGAGGTGTGTGTGGAGAGGCAAATGTGGGGTAGCAAACATTTATGTTTATATATGTGTGCTTGTATATATATGTTTGTACATATGTATGCATATACATGGTGAATGATTTAGTGGGGAAAGCTCTCACTTGAGGAATTAAAGAAAAGAAGACAACAGACATGAAAAATGCTTCAAAATCCAATCACATTCAAGCAGTCGACTACTAATACATGGGAGGCACAGATTGTCGTTTTCTCTCAATAAAAATCCGGGTTCGGAATGTTTATAAATACAAAATCCTTTTTCGCCAAAGACAAAAAATTCAACAAGGTGAATTCTTGAAAAATGAAATTAGTAAGTTAAGATGTAATTTACAACAAAACCTAAGTTGTACAGGTGACTCGTTGAGATGTGAACAACTCCTACAGTATGATGAGAACTTGGTAAACCTAAAAGTTCCCATACTTGGGTTGAGTACAAAAACATTTATTTGGTATTTCCACTGGGTTTTTCAAAAAATCATTAAACTCAACCAAATTGTATCAACTAGCCTGAGACTTTTCTCCTTTGTTCGAGGATATTAAAATCATAGTGCCACAGAAGTTTCTGTTGTATACATACACCACCTTCTTCCTACACTACAGAAGACATTACCCTCAATTAAACAAAATTCCTGACAAGTCAGCAGCTAAGAATAGTAAGCCTTTGAACCCACTCCCCAACACTGCAAATAACTGTCGCTAAACTCTTAAGATTTCAGTTATCGTGTATATTCTAGAGGCCCTAAACAATAGCCATAAGCATGAGTCTAGATAATGCAAACCCCCTTGAGAAGAAAAGGTCCCTTGACTGTATGGACAGAAGGTCACCAATAGCACATGGCATCACCTAAGCATTCTAAGAAATAATGAAAGACATGGTACAAAATGTTGACCAATAAAATCTTTATAATTTATGAAAATGATACTGCTACTGTTTTGCATGTATTGGTGATATGGAACGATAATGGTCAAGATTCATTCTAATATGATTGATACTTAACAGCTTTGGGGCCGATCAATTCATGTGTTGATATCAATATTTTTTAACCTTGAATGAAAAAGAAAGCCACATCCTCAAGAAAGAACAGGCTACATGGCTAAATGAAAAAAAAAAAAAACAGGGTTTGCTGAGTAAACAGTGGTGGAGGTTTAGGGACGAGATGGAAGCATTGGGGAGGGGTCATTTTCAGTAAGTACAATGTCTCAGAGGGAGGATGGTTTGCCGGGATCCTTTCCCAGAATGTGGCTTGTATATCGTGTGGAAAGAAAACAGTCATTTTTGTAGAAGATCCTGCCAAGAGAGTAGACTAATTGAGGAGAGTGGGCAGCATTTGGTGGTATCTGGTTCTATATAAGATGCGGGAGAAAGCGAAGCTTTTGGGAAGATGTGGCTTGAGGATGTGCCACTTGTTGTTTCTTTCCAATCCTCATACTCCTAGGTTTGTTTCATGGAAAGGTGATTACAGATTGCTTTGAGATTACAGGGGGAGCTGTTGTGTGGAATGTCCCTCTGTAGTAGGGTGTCCCGTATCCGTTACGATACGGCCGTATCGGCTGATACGTAACGGTAATGGCCGACACCGTTACGCGATACGGGGTCGAAACGCCCCCCCCCCCCCCCCCCCCCCCCGATTCTGTGACCGTAATGACTGTTACGGCATAAAGAAAATAGGGAAAAAAAAAAAAAAACGTACCTTTTTTTCTTTCTTTTCTCCTCCTCCTCCTCCTTCCTCCTCTTCTTCTTCTTGTTGGACTGCTGCAGCTACGGCCCTGCTGCGGCTGCGGCCGCAGCTGCAGATTATTCTCTTCTTCTTCTTCTTCTACTCTCTCTCTCTCTCTCTCTCTCTCTCTCTTCTTTTTGGTTTCCCTCTTTCTTCTTTTTCATTTCCAGCTTTGAAAACGCAACACTTAAAAAAAAAAAATTTGTGTTCTGCGATGCACGCTGAACAATGCACTTGCACTATTTTGTTACACGGTCCGCTGTAATGTTTATTTTCCATCTAACCTATTAATTGGGTCACACTGACGTGGATGAAGGGAGAACACACATGTAAGCTTGATCTAAAACTTTTGTAGCCCCTAATAAATTTTTAATGGTGGACGTTTAATTATTGTTGCTTCTTATGGTGCGGTCCACCTGAGCTTTGGATCTGCCTCATTTTTGGGCTCATGCCCTAAAATTATTTAGCAAAATGACTGGACGGTGTGGATATAACACATTCATCACGGTGGGGGCCAAAACACTTTGACACTTGTGTGCTACACTTCACAATCCGAGTCCCGCCTAATTCGGGTCCTTAAAAAATTGTACACGCGACATGTATTAACTTAAAATTTACCAATTAAATTATGAACTGTAGTTGCTAACTCACAATGCCAAAATCAAATTGTTTGAATAGTTTTAATTGTTAATTTGTGGACGCTTATTTTTTAAAATAGGGCCTTTTGAATTTTTTCTTGATTCACTATCCAATAAATGTCCACTAATTCATAAGCGGGATAATGCCAATAAATTGCATGAATTTGAGGCTGATTTGGGGCATGGATTGGTCCTCCAAGTCAGCCCCAAATTGGCTACGCCATCTACCTAAATTTAATTTCATTTTTTTTTTTTAAGAACTATTGGTAGAAATGATATCAAATTGTTAAGTATATAAATTATATATTTAGAAAATTAAATATATGAATTTTGTAGTCAAATTCAAGTTATCTGGTTTATAAATTCATCAGACAGTCCGATACAACTTCTCACCAAAGAGTAGACCGTTACACCACCATAAACATGTTCCAATTTATAAATGAATGCATATTTGGAATGCTTATAATATTCTGGATTTAATCCATATATTTTCATATTTTTTTGGCAAAAAAATTTGCACCGTTACGAGCTGTTACGCCCCCGTATCGCCATATCTGTATCGGTATCGGAGGGCACCGTTACGCCAACCGATACCGATACAGGATACCTTACTCTGTAGGAACTTCAATGATGAAGATGCTTATTCCTATGTTGGCCTCTAGGGCAAATTACATGGTGCCAACAATTGGTATTTCAGAGGTTAATAGAAATGATTGGAGCCAATGTCAACTACTACACAAAACAACCAACCCCCCCCCCCCCCCCCCCCCAAACACACACACACACATTCCTTTCCAGATCAAGTACTCGAGATTGTGGGTCATTTGCAATCTATATCACTACTTTTGGCAACCCAAGATCCTGGCTCTCTATTCTTACATTGATTAAGTTAATGCAAATTTATACTTACAATGAAGAGATCTATATTTTTGTTTATTTAATTATAAAATAACACTAAGCATGTGGGGTCTATAATAATAACATTCATCATGTCATAATTCATATATAAATTGCAATATGAGTTCATGTACAAAACTATATTGCATACACAGGGTACATGTTGGAGTGACGCACAAGATCCTACCCTTAGCATATCACATATTGGAGGAAATAGCATACTGTGTACCCATTGCCATTCCACATAACAAAGCAAACCACGACCTAAGCAACCTTGGCTGGAGCTTTAAATCGGTGGGTGGGCCCTCTTAAATCCTGAGTTTAACTTTGTCATCATTATATGGGGACCAGGGTGCTATCATGTGTGGGGTTTCAGGATAGTGGGTGCCTCCAGTACTTGTGGTGCAAGCAGGGCCTTTGGGATGCTGGGCTTTCTCGCCATTCCTTTTTGTTTTTTGTTTGTTTGTTTGTTTTTTTTGGGCTTCTCAAGGTGAAATGACCTAAGGGTCACTTGCCTTTTGAGGCCTTTGCCTTCGTAGCTTTCTTTTTGCTTGATAAATCTGAATCATCTTCTAAAATAAAATTTTAAAGTGGCTAAGCATCTCTTGTACTTCACAATACCCATTTGAGAGCAAAATGGCCCGTGAGGATCACATCCAGGGAAGAAAGCACTCTAGGCAAAGAAAAGATTTGCCACACCTCAAGACCAAGGCCCATACCCACGACTCAAGACCAAAGCCCACAGAAGCATCACTGCTCATCAAAACTTTCAAGGGAAAAAGGCATGAATAACACACTTCTACTATATTCATAAAAGAATCTTTACATGTTTATAAACCTTTTCCAAAGCAAAAGAAACCTAATTTAATCCTAACTATTCGCTAAATCTAATCCAGAACTGTCCAAACGATTGTGGAACCCATATCTGTAACTGGACATAATGGGGCCCACTCTAGGATTTTGTGGGGCCCACTCCTAAGATGCTTCATATGGGCTCAAGCCCCATTTCATGGAACCTTAGCAACTCGGACATAAACATGGTTTCCAAAAATGGTTGCATATCAGCCGACATAGTAACAAAAACAGTCGCCCCATTATGCGATATGAGGGTGATTTGGTCAGTTATGAAAAAATTTGCTGTATCAGCACCTTCACGAGGCTGATGTGGCTGTCACAAACTGACACTGCCATAAAGGGCCCATTATGAAAGTTCTTATTTTCAAAATTTCTCTTGTTTTCCCACTCCTTTCTTCATTTCAACCATGAAGGAATCTTAGAAACTAAATTTAAACTAGATCTAGGCCTATTTTGAGGATCAAAACACAAATTTTGAGTGGGACTTGATGAATTAAAGCAGAGTAGACCATTTTGGGAAATATCGGAAGAAGGGGTAAATCATCACTTCTTTTTTATTTTCTTTTTTTCAAATTTCCATCTTCTTTTTGTTGTATTTATGTAACGAGCACTAATGCACTAAATAATGCTTAATTTGTGTTCAATTAGGGCCTAATTTGTCAAAACTTTTAGCAGGTGAAGCTGGCACTGTGCGACATACAACTTTCTTGACTGTCCCATTACACCATTAAATATATGTCCAAAACCAAAAAAGAATTACGTTTTTAGGATCCTGACATTTTTTAGAATTTTACAGATATTTTTTTTTTTCACATTTTTTTCCCAAAAAAAAAAAAACAAAAAATCAGCTGTTATAGGCCATATCAGTTGATGCATGCACTGGCCAATACGGTTACATAAAGGGTTGAGATTCTGTAATTCACAAAAAGTACTGTGAACCAAGTCCCTTTAATATGCAGCATTTGATTTTCTTCTTCTTATTATTATTATTTTATTTTTATTTTTTTAACTTTTTGCAGTTCTTCAGCAAACAAGGAATTCATTAAAGAAAGACGAAAACCACAAGCACTAGCACCTGCAGGTCCGGCTAAACAACACAAGATGAAGAGAAAATTAGAATGCTTCAAGACTGAGAAACAATTTAGGGTCTAAATTTCTTGTATTTCTTATTTGTGGAGTAATGCCATAAGATGTCATTATATGTCATAAACAAGACTTTCATGATAGTCTTAAATAATTATGCCATTAGATTTTATCATAACTCTCAGTGTATCGAAAAATTTGACAGGGAAAACAAATTTGATTAGAACTGAAAATACCAAAATAATACAATCATAACAAGTTCAAAATGAAACAACAGCAACATACCCAGTTCTAGTGAGAAAGCAATGAACCCCATTGATATCCAACATCCGGAACTCGCCAAAGTATACTTTGCTCAAATCATCTTTTGTTAGATGCTGAAGAACTGGTGCAGCAAGAGGACCCTGTGGCACAAGTATCCACAGAAGTTGGGATGATTTTATAAGATTCATGAATCTGAATAGAGAACAAGCAACCCAAAACAGTAATGGATGCATTGAGAGCTAGATTTAAAAATTCTATAGAAACTTCTCTCGTGTCCCACCTCAAAATGTTCAAACAACTGCATCACAGTTAAAGAGAGCATATACAACTAGCACTCCATGAACATCTGTTAAGAGGTGAGAATCCTTTAAACACACTACCAAGATGACTAACCAACCAAGATCAAGTGTAGAATTGAACCAGACCTAAATCTCAAGACAGCATTGATTTTTAGTACAGCAGAATTGAACCAGAACTAAATCATAAGCCAGCATTGATTTGAGTTTCGGCCAATCTGATACGTATGACTGGATACATATTGGCTTGAAGATGACGAGATGAGACAACTATTGGAACTTCCCTCAATATGCACATTATGTCATCCAATACAAACTTACATCAACTGTACCGCCTTTCTGCAAGCCAGGAAGTTAATCTGGTGGATACACCCTTAAATAGGTGATGCACTGACAATCTCCCTTATAGAAAAATCTCACCCATACAGTCAGCAGATCCTTTTTCCTCATTGAATGTGGACCAGTTGACAAACCCATCCATTTTCAGTCCACCAATTGGACAATTAGGATAATCCATTGGACATTTAAGACCATCCAAGGGTGAAAGCTTTTGCTTAGGTTGCTAAATAAGATTTTCATGCTAGTAAACCTGAAAGAAAGAATAAGAGAAAAGAAAAGAAAGAAAGAAAGGAAGAAATTGGGCGCTTCCGAACAGGTGTGTCATGTACAAGTATGAGAAGTCTGTTAATCATCTTTTCTTCCATTGTGAGGCGGCTAAGAAAGTGTGGAGCTATTTTCTCTACTTCTTTGGGGTGGCATGGTCATTCAAGAATTCAATAGGAGATGTGGTGACTGAATGGTTTGGTGGGCCATTCAAGAAGCTAAAAAAGGCTTGTAGATAATGATCCTGTTTGGCATTTTATGGGGCATATGAAAGGAGAGGAATGCAAGGATTTTCGAAAATAAGACATGAAGCACTGAAAGTATCTACAGAAGGATTCGATATATGATTAAAGTTGGCCATTGTCAAAGCAGGTATTCTGAAGCTGGTCGAAGGTAGATCTTATAGGCAGTTGGGAGAGTTTGTAGTCGGATTCTGTTGAAACTGAGTTGTTGTATTTATCCTCTTGGGTTACACCAAATGAATTTTGTATCTATCCAGGCCAGGGGGTTATGTGACCAGACAGCGACATGTCCTAGGGTCTTCGTTTCTCATTTAACATTTTTGTTGCGAATTAACAAATTTGTCGATTCTCAAAAAAAGAAAAAAGATCATCCATTGGGAAGCAGTTTTGGGGCTTGGCTCCTCTATAATGGGGACAACCAGACGAATAATCCAGATCACAGAAAGATGGGACCCACTTAAAAGAAACACTGGCATGAATGCAGAAAAACAATGGTAATTCAGGCCAAGAATTGTATAATACCTCTTCTAAATATATCAAACCCCCACAATCAAAGAACATTCATCCACCATCATCAGTCAACATAAGAACTATGCACTGGAATCAGCAAATATTTTATACAAACAACATCAAGAGAAGAAACATGAGGTGAAAAAACAGCAGCAACCTGGAGGGCCAGAAGAGATCGCTCATCATGGATATGCCAGTTCACATCCCCACCCTTGGCTTTAAAGCTCTTCATATGAGCCTCAATATGCGCCAAATCCTTGTCCCTGCACCCTGCATTCACCACCAAGTAAATGTAGTCATCCTTCACCTTCGTTATCACTGAATCATCAATCGCCCCTCCCTTCTCGTTCGTGAACACCGTCAGTGTCCCAGTCCCAGGCGCGAGGCTTGCAACATCAGCAATCACCAGCGTCTCAAGGAATGGTACGCAGTCCTTCCCCTTGAGACTGAGCCCACACATATGGGAGACGTCGAAGAGCCCACCATTCTCGCGGCAGTTCAATGTCGAGTCCATTATTGAGTCCTTGTACTGTATTGGCATGCTCCAGCCAGCAAAAGGAACCATCTTGCCACCATGTTCAACATGGAAGTCATAGAGGGCAGTTTTCTTAAGCTGGGCATCAGTGGCAAAGCAGCGGTTGATGATGGCAGATTTCTTGTCAGATTGGGAGAGGCGGCGGGTGATTGATTGGCCGAGCTGCCAAAGAGCTCCTCCTCTCATCTTGTTTATATATAGAGAAAGACCTGACAACAAAGAGAGCACTTGTAAGGCCTCAGTTTGCAAATGCAGAATCACAATGGAAAAGGCCAATCTAGTGAACTGACTACTGAGTGATTCCAAGTTTATTTGGAATCTATCATCATCAACAACTTATCCCAACTAATTGGTGTCAGCTATTTTTTCGAACCAATATATTTATATAATTTAAAATTATTAAAAAGCTTTAAAAACTACTAATAAGAGAAGATTTAGAATACACAGCCTGATAACCAAAAGGAGAGGCCTGCTTTCTGGAGAGAGAAATGATCACAAAAGTCATGCATTCAAGCTGTGGGGCCCACCCATGATATGCATGAGGAATCCAAATTGTGCATCTAGTGCGCCTCATGTTCACCATGCATTCGACGAATCATCCCAATCCAAAACTCAGTTTAAGACAAATGAAAAAACACAGAGCAACATACAACCACACCCAATGTTGTCATGTGCGACCGCATATGCACATATCCATATGTAGATCGCATATGCAATCATGGAACACGTGATGTATGTGATTGCATACAACATATGTGATCGCATATTGGCCATGACACATTAATTTATTTTATTTTAATTTTTTGCAACAAAAAAAAAAAAAAAACAACAACAACAATAACTTCTTTTTGCCTATAAAAAGTCTTCCAAACCTCCTCCATTTGCAAGATTCTCACCCCAAACTCTCTCTCTCTCTCTCTCTCTCTCTCTCTCTCTCTCTCTCATTTCAAGATTCAAGCACTTTCAAGTTTCAAGGAAGATAGCTTGTTGATTTTCTGCAATAATAAATAAATAGCTTGTTGATTTTGTGGTTACTTCTTACTTGTTAACTATATTGTTGAATATTGATGACTTGATGTTTAATTCATTGTTTAATTGATTTTATTTCTCTCAAATGTATTTTAAATATGTAAAATTAGCTATTTATTAACTTAGAAAAGTTCCCCTTAGTTTCTTAAATTTTTTTTCGAAAATTTCCCTATTTTTCGATTTTTTTAAAAAAATTTTTGTGGAAAAAAATATGCGGTCGCATGTGCGATTGCATATGCACATAGGCATATGTGATTGCACATGATCGCATATGCGATTTGACAACATTGACCACACCCAAAACCTATATATTCACTTGTAGCCCTCGTGAGTTTTGGAATGGCGTAAGTTTCAGTTTGTCCCTTCACCCTGGTAGGACACATCTGATGACTGGGTTGGATGACATATATACGACACGATGAAGCCCACATTTCATCTGGAAATTTCTAGGATGAGCATCCCCTTCTCCCTTTGGTGTGGCCAACCTGAGTTATGGACCAGGCTGGATTTTTGGATCAGCACATATAAATATCTACTGGATGGGTTTGATGGCTCTCACACATTATGGTGGACCCACACAGCTCAAACATCCGATAATTACCATTCAGGCATATGTGATCATTCCCCGGTGGTAATCCAACTGTTGATCTGACCAATCCGCATCACCAATGGTTCAACCCCATCGGATTATCCTAATCACCTGATTGGTGAACACTTCATTAAACAGGGACCACTATATCCATTCTCTGCGGCACAGTTTCAAATAACTAGTCAGACGGGTTAGAATCGCCAAATGGAACAGATCCTGAGAATTCCTGATCCCAAGGTAAACCCACCAAGCAAACATCAGCCCTATCATAAAGGCCGTTCTTTTGATTTCTCAGTTTCCAGGATCGCCCGATCCCATTGCATCAGCAGCTGATCCACAAAACAACTACAGAAACAGCATGAGAAACGGCCAGTTCCCGTAGATCTCATTGTGAATTAGTTCAGGTCTAAATTCGATGCAAAATAGCCTGAATTGACGAGCTTATCCGAGAAATTTATAAACAAGCAGATAACAATCTGGAAATAGACTGAGAAGATACGCAGGAATGCAGTTTACATGTTTGAGAGAAATCCAGAGAGAGAGAAAGACTGACCTTATTGTGGGCGTTTCGTGCAGTGGTGAATGAAGAACGCAGCGCGTATGGTTTTTGTTTTAAAAGCGAATCTAAAAAGGAGATTTTGGTGAGTTGGTGAGTGGATTAGAGGACCATTTCTACTCTCCCGCAATAGAGAAATGGGGTGTTTGCTAAATTTCAAGGGCTATAAATATAAAATAAGTTGATGAGGGTGTGTAGTGGGTGGAGGAGGCTTCCTCCGCCGAATCGATATTGGATAGCTAATCTCATCTCACGAGTGAGTGGCCATCTTTACCTGACAAGATACCGCCGTTTTAGCGACTCATCTACCGTACACGTAAAGGGATCTGATTGGCCGACTAGTGGGATCCATTTTAGGATGATGCATTCCCAAAAAAATTGAGTGATCGAACGATCTCAGCCGTTCAATTTTACACAGATGGTTGGGAAATTCCATCAGCGGTCTACATTCGACTGGCAAAATCAGGACGTCAAGATTGACCAATCGTCTGAATTGCGTCATGTTTATGACAGGTGTACGGTGGATGAGTGACCACGATTATTCTGAGAGTTGGTGATGTTTCGGGGTCCTTTTGAGGCTGCGCCTCAGCAAATGGACGTGGATTGCGTCCTACCCCCGCCCGTCTCCAGCGGGGAACGGCAGAAGCTTTGAGCGGCCACCGTAATGTATGGGTCTTATCCACACCGTCCATCCATGTTTTCGTATCATTTTATGGTGTAATCCCGAAATCTACAGATCCAAGCTCAAGAGGACTACACAATGGGGATTAAACTCTTACCGTTGAAAACTTCCTGGGGTCACAGAAGTTTTGGATGGAGCTTATATTTGTGTTTTCTCTTCTTCCAGGTCCATGTAACTTTATGAATAGGTTGGATGGCAAATAAACATCACGGTTCGCCCTAGAAAAGTTTCAACGGTAAGAATCATTATCACCACTGCCTCCTGTGGTGTGGCCCACTTGAGTTTAAATATGCTTATTTTTTAATTTATGCCTTAAAATGATACGAAAAAAATTGATGGACGGTGTGGATAACACCTATACACTACGTTGGCCACTCAAAGCTGTGCCCGTTCCCAGCTGGAGACGGACGGGGGTAGGACGCAATCCGCGTACTCAGCAAATGTACAGTTTGCTGAGCTTTCACGGGCTTGTGAGGCGCGGATTAGGAATTACCCGGGTAGTGGGTGTTACCTTTACCATATGGACATCTTGATAATGTTTTATAAATCTATGCTGTCCATCCGTTTTTTCGGCTCATTTTGGGACGTTGTAACAAAAATTAAGCAGATAAAAATCTCAGGTGGACCACACCACAGGAAATAGTGGTGATTGAACGCCAACCATTAAAAAAATTCTACGTCCACCATAATGTTTATTTTCCATCCAACCTGTTGATAAGGTCAATCAGAACTGGATGAAGGGAAAATACAAGGATCAGATTGATCCAAAACTTTTTTGGGCCACAAAAAGTTTTTAGTGGTCATTCAACACTTTTTCCAGTGGTGTGATCCACCTGAGATTTAGATCTGCTTAAGTTTTCGGATCACATGGTAACATGATCTTAAAAAACGGATGGACGGGTAGATATGTAGAATATTCATCAAGGTAGGCCCCACATCGGTAAGAGTAACACTCACTAAGTGTTTCCCGGGTGATGCCCACTCCGCCCCCGATTTGGTGAGAACGGAAAACAACCCGTCCTGTGAAACGGATTGGCTACTCCCCTGCCACCAGCCAATGGCCGGTGGTCGGTGCTATGTGGGCCCCACCGTGATATAGTGTTTCATCCATGCTGTCTCTCTATTTTTTCAGAATATTTTATAGTATGAGACCAAAAATTAGGTATATCCCAATCTCAAGTGGACCACATTACAGGAAACGGTGTTGAATGAGCATGGAACATTAAAAACCTTTTGGAGGCCATAAAAGTTTTAGATCAATCTGATCTTTGTTTTTTTCCTTCATCTGGGCCTGTATGACCTAATCAACAGCTTGGAAGTCAAATAAAAAATACATTAGGCCTTAGGAGGATTTTAATGGTGGATATACAATCACTATTGTTTTCCTATGGTGTGGTCCACCTGAGATTTATGTCCCTTTCATTTTTTGTATCAAGCCCTAAAATTATATTTAAAAATGGTTGAACGGAATGGATGAAATACATACATCATGGTGGAGCCCACAGAGCACCTACCACCAGCCACCGGGCTGGTGGCAGCGGGAGTAGCCAATCCGTTTCTTGTGGGGTTGTAGCGTAGTGAGATCTGATTGGTCCAGCCCACGTGTGATACGAGGGTAGGGTACCACTTTCGGCCCAAATCCGTTAGCTGACGTGGTGGGACGCGGATTTCCTACCAACCAACCGTAATGTTTAGAAATTTAATCCGTTCATTTTATTTTATGTATTTTGAGCTCATTTTAGGATATGCACTTCAAAATAAAGCGGACCAAAAACTAAAATGAACCACACTTTAGGAAAAATTGTAGAAAAAAAAATAAAAATACCTAGAGTTGATACCTTTTTGTTTTCACCTTATTGTTTGTATGCTATCCAAGCCCTTTATAAGGTTATTACTAACCAAGATGAAGTAAAAATATAAAAGACTTGGTCCGATACAAAAAAATTGTGTCTATATGAATGTCTCGCCCGTGGTCATTGAATCTCCATTATTTCTTCTGATATGGCTCACTTGAGTTTTGGTATACTTCATTTTTTGTTGCATATAATGATGGGTCCCACATAGCATCTTAAAATATGAACATCTACCAAAGGATTTAGCAAGGAATTGACATACCATCAAAAGCATGTTTAGAGAGTGGATTAAATGAGACCCAGATCCATTGAGGTGGGTGGGACCGTGACTGTGGGGCCCACTGTGATGTATGTGACTACATCCACACCATTCATCTGTATTGGAGAGCTTGTTTTAGAGTGTGATCCAAAAAATGAAGCAGATCCAAATATCACATGGACCATAATATAGAAAGCAGTGGTAATTGGCCATTAAAACCTTCTCATAGGTCACAAAAGTTTTGGATCAAGTTGATATTTGTGTGGTCTCTTCATCCATATCTTTGTAACCTTATTAACATTTGTATGGTAAAAAAAATATTATAAATTTAGGTGGAAGCGGACTCACCATGACTCCAGTAAAGCTCGACCCAATTCAATCCACTATCTTACCTTGAGCTCACCTCCAAAGATTTGGTAAACAAGCCAAACTCCGATGGTAAGCTTGAGGGTGAGATTTGGCAAAGAAGCCAAGCTCCAATGGTAAGCTTGAGAGTGAGCTTGAGAAGAGGATGAAGAAGCCAAGCCAAGATCGACCCACCTTGACTCAACTTGGTGTGATGTACAACCCTAACAACAAGCCAAATCTCATGTGGATCACACCACATGGACATCCACATGGACACAGCCGTGTTTGACTGCCCACTACAAAAGACTTCTTAGGGCCTACTATAATGTTTATTTGTTATTGGTAAAAGTTACACAGACCCGGATAAAAGGGAAACACAAATAGCAGCTTGATCCAAAACTTTAGTAGCCTGATAAGTTTTCAGCTGTGGAAATTCAATCCCTGCTGTTTGGTCCAAGTGAAATTTGTAACTGTTTCATTTTGGAGCCATGCCTCAAAATGAGCAGGCAAAACAGAAGGACAACATGAATATACACCACATACATCAAGGTGGGTCCCACCAATCCCTACCGTGTGGTCCACCTCAGATTTGTATACGTTTGATTTTGAAGCCATGCCCTAAAATAAGCAGGCAAGACAAATGAACAGCGTACAACACATACATCAAGGTGGGTCCCACGGTCAGGGCCTCACCCACTGGGAGCGGGTGAAACCCCGGATCCACATAGTGAGTGGGACTGTTGACTATGGGGCTCACAGTGATGTATGTGCCATAAATCCATACCGTCCAACCGTTTTGCAGGCTAATTTTAGGGCATGATCCAAATCTTGTGGACCATACCACAAGAAATAGTAGTGTTTTCCACATTTCCTCCATCTATATAAAATTTAAAAAAGTTTGTTTGCCATCCAAACTGTTGATAAGCTCACAAAGATCTCGATGAAGAGTCTACATAAATATCAGCTTGCTCCAAAACTTTTGTGGCCCACGATAAGTTTTTAACAGTAGATTACCACTATTTCCAGTGTTATGGTCCACTTGAGATTTCGATCTGCTTCATTTTTTGGATCATGTCCTAAAATGAGCTTTCTATAGGGATAGATAGCGTGGATGTAGTTACATCACAGTGGGCCCTACAGTCAGGGGTCCGCTCCCTCACCCACCACGTGGTTATTGCGCAGAGTAGCACTCAGCACCCACCTCGGTACTGTATGGTGCTTGAAAGCTGTGGCCCCCACCATGATATATGTTTTTTTATCCATGCAGCCCATCCATTTTCTCAGCTCATTTTAGGGTATGAGCCCAACAACGAGGCATATCCAAATCTAAGGTGGACCCCCCACAGGACTGGTGATTGAATGCCCACCCTTAAAAACCTCTCAAGGGCTACAAAAGTTTTGGATCGAGCTGATATTAGTGTTTTCCCTTCATCTAGGTCTGCATGATCTAATCAACAGGTTGTTGGATGGCAACTAAACATTACAGTGGCCCTTGGGAAGTTTTTAATGGTTAGCTGTTCAATCACAACTGTTTCCTGTGGTGTGGTCCACATGAGAATTTGATTCCAAAAAATCAGCTGGCAAAACGGATGGATGGATGGCGTGGGTAAAAAATATACATCATGGTGGGGTCCATAGAGCTTTTCCAGCACCACTCGGTGTTGTGTGCTGCACTAAGCAAACACAATCCGAGTCCAATTGGCTTGGACGTGGAACCACTTGGTACTTATAATCTTTCTCACACACCAACGATGCAAAATCTCCATGTCAGCAAAAATATGTCACGTGTGCAAATCTGCCACACCTGAGACAATGTGTGGAATTAAAATCGCCACCCCCACCCTGCTGCTCTTTAGGGAATGTTCCACCATGCAGGTCCCACGATATGATTGAAATCAAGCCAATCCATTCACGAGGTGGGCCACACTATCACGCAGAACATGGACTTTCAGCCAAAATTTTCACACTGACAAGTGTGTCCTACCTGCAGAATGGACCAATGACTTGGTGGGATCCTGTCTTGCGATGCTTGCACTGGTACCACCAAGTAGGTCTTCAAACCTGCTCTTTCAAGTAGCCTCTTTGAGGGGGCTCAAGCACTCCAATTCCGCCATGATCAATCTGAACTGAACGCCTTTGCCTGAAGACAACAAAAGCAACACATATTACCGAAGAATCTAACATGCGCCGCCAAGTGGTCTGAAATTTCTAATTGGACTCCTCAAGGAACACACCACAGCCTGAAAAAATTACATAAATCCAATCAATTAGCTTTCCTGCAGTGAATTACAACATGTTCCAAGTGTTACTCCCAAACAAAAGAATGGTTCTGATTGCACAGGCAGTATGAATTTGAAACATGCCCATTCACTGTGACTCACAAAGGATCATCGTCCACTTGGCAAGTGGAGATGGGTTGAACTTACTCCCAAACAAGCTACAATTTTCCTGATAAATACAAGACGGATGTGGTTGATTCCATCCAAGCCCATCCCTTTTTATCGCACGGCACTCTTCATCCACATCAATGCTTGCTCTGATTGGAATTCTGATTTCTCATTCTTCCATTTTAGAAAAAAAAAATAATTTAATCAACAAAGGTAGCTCAGTCAAAATTGGAAGGGTATAGGATTAATCAATGCATCACAAACTGCAAGGAACCATCAGGCCAGCCCTATCTCCAAGGCTCTTCCGTGCACGCCAGTATACCGCATTAGCCGTCTCTGATGTTCCCACCTGTAATATTTTCAAAGATGGGTCATGTGGAATTACAAGAACATACAATAACAGTAGCTAAAATCAACTCCAATATCATTTTAGATAGTTTAAAAGCTTGGAAACTCAGCTTGATTCAATTATGTAATAAATAAATGATTAATAGCATTTAACTAATAATAGCTAGTTATAATAATATGAGTATTAAAGTAGGTAAATCCAATCACCATGTACTGTTGTCCAACTGCCCAAGTGCCAAGGATTGTGAGCTCGAATTCCGTCATCTACAAATTATATATGTTTATTTAAAGATGTATCAACTCGGCAAGTAGCTCGTTTTGAGTCATGCCAAGTCGTGTCGAGTTGACTGAGTACGCTACCCAACTCATCAAGTCACACCGAGTCTGAACCGAGTTGAACTCACCAACAAGCTTCATAGTGACTCAGCCTAATTTCTGGCTGAGTGGAGTTGACCTAGCCAAGTTTCGAATCAAGTCACCAAGTTTTGGAACTATGATTATAAGTACTAAGGGCAAGGAGGGGATGGAATGAGGGGGGAGAGATTCAAAGGGGAGAGAGAGAAAAGAGAGACCAGAGTCCTCTACCACACCTATTTTATGAGGAGCATAAAACATCCAAGTCATTGGGGTGCACCATGTTAATGTAAAATCCACTCTGCTCATCAGGTTCTATTCTCGATGCCAGGTCTTGAGGTAAAAAATCAGTTAGATCCACAACTCAGATGGGCCACCACAAGGAACAGTGTGAATGGGATGCTGACCATACGTTTGTGTTTGGGTGAACATGTGGTGTATCTTTCATCGAATCTATAAATCAGGTCGATACAAAAATCATCTTGATAACAACAACAACAACAAAAAAAAAAAAAAAAACCCTCTAGTTAGCCACACCATGTGAACTCACTTTTGGGAGCAACTTTACATTGTTTGGTGTGGTCCGTGTGAGGTTTTTTTTTTTAAAAAAAAAAAATTTAATAGGGATAAGCTTTTATATGTACGGTTCAAATAATGGTTCACAGAGTGGATTTTACATGCATGACAGGGTGGACCTCCCCTTCGTACGGGTTATGCTCGGAGAAGAGAAGTCACTGCAGGCTACCTGCATTAAAAGAAGTGGGTTGGACCTAAGCTATCCATAGTGTGGTAAAATCTCAACCGTTCCTTGCCTACCAACTACATTTTAAGGATGAATTTACCCTCACTTAAACCTACACTGTGAAAGACTAATTGCGAGAACAAAAATGTCCAAAGCTACTGGCGGTTATATATAATACAGATAAAAGTCAAACCTTACCTTGATCTCCATCGAGTAATAATCTTGCCATAATCCTACATCGTGCTTGAAAATGCTGAGTGCAGATTCATACAACTTCCGCACATTAACTAGGGCTTCGTTATCACCAACGAATGCAAGGTTCAATTCCAACCCTATCCAGTGCCTATAACTTTCAAGGTTTGGATGAGGTAAAGCTAGAAACCTGCGTTCAAGCACAAGACGAGTTCTGTAAGATATAGGCGGTAGAAGCAGAAAATGTCACTTAAAAAGGTTAAATACATCCTGCTAGACTGTTTGAAAACATGGACCTGAGTGGATGGTTAGACCAAACCCACTAAAACAAATGGGTCAGGTGATTGAAAGCACATTTTGAGAGAAACCATTTGAACCATCCGGGTCAATCAGTCCAACTGCCTGTTGTCAGGCAGTTAATCTAATTCAGCAGTCTGGTTCAACTGGTTAGACCTCTATTCATTTTTTTCATTTATCACTTCATTTTAGCAAACAAGGGTCAACAGTTTTGGTCCAACCCACCCACAAAAATGGGTGGGGGTTCCATCCATATTTTAAAGCATTGCAGCTACATATTTCTGCATATTATCAGTGCATGGACATGGTAGCTTCCACCATATCCTATAAAGGTAACTTGCAATCCAATGTGTTCAGTAAGAACAGGGAATCCACAAAACAATCTGCTAACTAGTTTTGATCAAATCAGATCGATCTCTGCCTGGCTGCAATTTGCGAGTCAGTCCCTAGCGTGGGTAGAGGGTTGATAGCAGGTAGACACATGGTCATTGAACTTCTGCTAAGCAATCATGGGGATAGTTGTGTTGAATCTTGACAATTGGAAAAAAAAAAAGGATCATTAAAGAGTTGGACAAGGCTATGATGATGAGTTTGATCAAATTGGCACAGCGCACATGGAGCAGGTCCCAAGAGGTGACACGTGTCACATTGGCATATATGGTAAGTGGTGAGAGAAGTCCAACTCTAGTGATTAGGGTCATCACAGGGCTAATGAAAGTAACCATCGAATGGATACCTATTTACGCCGACTAAAATCATCAACATCATCAAGTCTAATCCAAATTCCCAAAATGTAATTTAACAAGATGAAATCTCAACTATATTCACATGCAGAGTTGTGGAATGCGGTATTAGAAGAGAGGCACGAGCACCAGCATACCACAGGAAATCCTGGATTCTATATCCATTACAATTAAAAGCAAACATAACTTTCTAAGACCTAGATTAGTTTCACCCTTTACATGTAACTAAAATGCTAAGTGCCATAGTCTTCCTGAGGGAGACTCCATTAAAATGACCCTACATTAATGACACAAACCATTCAAGGGTCTGAGGATTAGTTGATTTTTGCTTGATATACAGATATTTCTAGCATAATAAATTCATGGCTGAAACTAAGTTTGTTATTTGACAACATTCGTGAGTTCTGCTGCAAGCTTGGAAAGATGTGTAAATTAAGATGGAAACAAGGGAGCTTTTGCATATACTCCCTCTCTCCTCAATCCTTTATTGATAAAAAAAGAAGCTTTACAAGTAGAGAAGACTAATTGCAATGGGAGACTAAAAGACTGATAGAGATAGGAAGATTACAATAATTAGAAAATTTAAACCTAATCCTTATAAATGGTAAATCACAAGTGTAGACAAATCTGTGCACACTGACACTCCCCCTCAAGCTAGTGTATGGATATCATTCATGCAGGAACTTGAAACCAATGGTCTTGAGACACTATTGATGTTGGTTTGGTGAAGATATTTGCTAACTGATCTTCTGAACGAACAAAGAGTGTATGTAAGGGCTTGACGGTTAATTTTTCTTGAATGAAGAGACAATCAACTTCAATGTCCTTCGTGCATTCGTGGAAGTCTGGGTTGGATGCAGTGTGAATGATTGCTTGACTATATTAATGTAAAGGAATTAAGGAGGATGGTGTGAATTCCACATATTGGAGGATGACTTATCACCATAGTAATTTACAAGCCACATGAGCCATTGCACGATATTCGGCTTCAGTAGAGGAACAAGCAATGACAATGCTCCTTACCTTTTCAATTAACTAGATTTCCTCCTACAAACATGCAATACCTATAGTAGATCGTCAATTAGAGGAGTCAGCCTAGTCAGCATCAGAAAAACCGTTGACATTTAAATGACCATTATTTGAACAGAAAATATTAGAACCAGGTGCAACTTTTAAGTAACTAAGGTTTCGATAGATTGCTTCAAGATGATGGCGACAATGTCATTGCATACACTGGATTACAATTCTAACAACATAAGAGATGTCTGGATGAGTAAAGTTTAGATAAAGTATGTGACCCACTAACTAACAATATGATGGGGACATCACGCACGCGCGCACGCACACGCATGCCGCCCCCTACATACGTACGCCAGAAGGAGGGCCCCACCATTGATCTGGATCGATGACGACGTCCAGGGAGGGCCTCCTAGTTAGAAGATGGAGTTTGGTTCATTGAAGTGGGCCTGAAAGTCAAGTAAAGCCCATCATGGGATCTCATGATCGGGGCCCGCTAGTCGGATTAAGTTCATATTTAAGGTTTTGCTTATTTTTGTTATTTATAACATCATGAACACTTTAGATTTCTTTGATTAGTTTTTATTTTGGTTTACTTCATCGCCAAGTAATAGGTTGCGCACATTGCGCGAGTTTTGGGGTATAAAGTTTTTTTATAAATAGGCAACCCTTGTAGTTTTTTTAATTCATTGAAATTGAATAAAAATTCCTGTGTATTTTTCTGCTTTCTGAGTTTTTGAGTTGTGGAAAAAACTTCAAGTGGATGCGAAGCCCTCCCTTTTCGAAGGGCTAACTACCATGGTGCGAAGCCACGTCTATCCCATTTCGGCCCCATCTCATATCATCCATATTTCTCCCATTCTACGATCATCCTCGCATCAAATCCATCTGTTTTACAGCCGTTCATTTCCCTATAGCTAGTTTTTAGAATCTAGCCCTGTAGGAGGGCCGAAACTTCGACGGAGCACTGCGCCCCAACCGCATATCGGATGGCCACGAGATTTGGAGGGTTTGTAGTCCCCTCTGGCCGACCAGAGCCTAGAAGGTTTTTTTGGGATTCGAGCCCCCAGCGCACGTGCGGCCAGCCTCCTGCGCACGTGCAACAGGTCCGGGCCGTGGTCCGCATGCGGGAGTTATCGTTTGGTTCAGGTTTTCTTCTTCTTGTTTTCCCCTTTCACACTAGTTTTTCATAACCCTAACCCTAGATTGCATTATTCCTAACTTATTTGTCCATTTTCTCACCCTAGGGTTCCTTGAATTAAAATTGGGGAATCCCTTGGATTAGGGACTGATTGCTGTGCATGTGTGGCTGAATTCTATTTCCCTTTGAGCATCGTTTGGTCCATAATTTTATTGGTCCAGTCCTAACCTGTGTAGGCCTGGACCCGTGCAGATTCCCCTTTACTTGAATATTTGAGATATTGCGTAGGATGTGGAATTATTATATAATTATTCTGAATTAGCATGATCTAAGCCTGAAATCTTGCATATCATATTTAAATTTCATGTCCTGCACCAAATTTGGTATCAGAGCTTAGGGTTCTTATAGGGGAATATTTTACATGTTCAGGGTTAGTTTGTTTAAGTCCTTCATGCATCCAGTTTCATCGCATATAGCTGTTTAGAAGCTCGTAGTCCCTGATATTAGTTGTTGTAACTTTCTGTTATTCCTGTATTTCGCTAACTATGTTGCTGGATTTTAGTAACACTGCGTAGTTTCCCTCATATAGAGTCTCATAGTGATAGCATCATTTAGTCCTATCTTGTTGCATATATTCGTCATAGAAAGTCCTTAGGTAGAGTTAGCAAGTGTATGCCCACACGTACAGGTCGCGGTTTTGGTTTGCACCCAACACTAAACATGGAGCAACTGTAGGAAGCAGTGGCCAAGTTAACCCAACAGGTTGATTCCTTGAGTAAGCACTTGGAGATCAACGCCTTGACCAAATAGAGGCCTCCCTCGGGACACACCCCATCATTAGGGAAGATGTTCAATCTCAGGCAGGTGGTCAGGAAGTTAGACCAAGGAATGGAGGCGGCCAAGGAGTTGGTCATGGGCGTGCACTTGTGCACCCACCCCGTGAGAGACATCATAATCAATATAACCCAGATGCACAACTCCTCAAGGGAGTTAGAGTAGATGCCCCTACATTTGATGGTCACTTGGACCCTAAAGCCTTTCTAGATTGGTTGGCGGATATGGAGCACTATTTTGAGTGGTATGACATGTCGGATGTTCGATGAGTCCGATTCGCCAAGATGAAACTTGTGGGCCAAGCAAAGAAGTTTTGGGCGACGGTTGAGCGAAAGAAAGAAAGAGCGAGGGAACTCCCAATAGTCCATTGGGGAGAAATGAAAGAAACGCTTAACGAGAAGTACCTCCCTTTCTCTTATCGCTTGCGGTTGACTGAGTGACAGTCCCTTCGACAGGGTTCTATGAGTGTTGCTGGCTATATTAAGAAATTCGAAGAGTATTTGACCCGCTGCGAGGTTGATGAAAACCTCATACTCACCCTTGCTCGTTTTAAAATGGGCCTTCGTCCTAACATTAGGAGAGAGTTGCTCGCCAAAGACAAACACTATTGAACAGTTGTATCAAGTAGTATTGGACGTCGAGCAATATCTCAAAGCTTCCATGGGAAGGCAGTTTGACTTTCGCGGTTGTAATGCTAAGGCCAATCCTTCTGGGGCTAAACCTAACATTGGATACCAAAACAAACCTTTCAACAATTTTCAGCCTAGGTCCAAGGATAATAAGGGTAAAGAAATTGCTGGGTCTAGTTCACGTGGAAATGGGGCCACTAGGTGTTTTAGGTGTCAGGTGTTTGGTCACTTTGCCCACCAGTGCGGCACGAGAGAGGGGACCAAAAGTACTTATTGATGGGCAAGTAGAAGTAGTGCCCCCAGAGAGTGATGGTGAGGAGGAAGAATATAAGCCAGTAGAAACCCCTAGTGATGATGAAGAGGGACCGCAAGAGTCTGTGACCTTTGTAGTTGTGCGTTACGCCTTTGCTCAAGCCAAGAATATGGATGATTGGCGCCGCAACACGATCTTCTGTACTTATGCAAAGTGTGGGGAAAAGAGCTGTAAGATAATCGTGGAAAGAGATAGTTGTGTCAACGTGGCATCAACTAGCATTGTGAGCCGTTTGGGCTTAAAGCTGGAAGCCCATCCTCAACCCTATAGAGTCTCCTAGGTTGATGAAACTTCCATTCTAGTGTCACACCGATGTCTTGTTCCTATTCAGTTTGGATCTTATAAAGACACACTTTGGTGTGATGTTCTTCCTATGGATGTTGGCCATATTATTCTGGGCAGACCATGGCTCTATGACAGAGATGTCATCATATTTGGTCGTTCAAATGTATGTACATTCTAATTTGAGGGCAAGAAGGTCAAGCTAAATCCTTTGCCACCCAAGAATACAACTGGAAAGGAATCCACACAGAGTGATGTGAGCGGCTCAAAAGAATTGAAAGAGTCCAAGTCCAAATCCAAACTGCTCCATATTCTAAATGCCAAAGACTTTTGAGTGAGAAACGGAGGCTGACTCAATGGTATATGCCCTTGTGGCTAGGGAGAGTGTACCAAAAACTAGTGTAGAGTTATCCACCGAGGTCATTCGGGTAGTGCATGAGTTTCGCGATGTCTTTCCTAAGGATCTACCGGATGAGCTTCCCCCCTATGAAGGATATACAGCATGCCATTGATTTAATCCTTGAGGCGACTCTACCAAACCTCCCGCATTACAGAATGAACCCAAATGAGCACATTGAGTTGAAGAGGCAGATTGATGAACTCTTAGAGAAAGGTTTCATTCAAGAGAGCATGAGCCCATATGTCGTGCCCGCACTTCTTAAACCTAAGAAAGATGGCACATGGAGGATGTGTGTTGATAGTAGAGCCACCAACAAAATTACAGTCAATTATCGGTTTCCCATACCGCGTCTTGATGACATGCTGGATATGATGGCCAATGCTACTATCTTCTCAAAAATTGACCTCAAAAGTGGTTATCACCAAATCCGTGTACGCCCTAGTGATAAGTGGAAGACAACCTTCGAGACAAAGGATAGGCTATACGAGTGACTAGTTATGCCTTTTGGTTTAACTAACACCCCAAGCACTTTCATGCGTGTGATGATCCAAGTGTTGAAGTCCTTCATGAGAAAGTTCCTAGTCGTATACTTTGATGATATCTTAATTTATAGCACGACCAAGGAACAATACCTCAACCATTTGAGGCAAATTTGTGAGATCCTTAGAGCTGAGAAGTTGTACGCCAACCTAAAGAAGTGTGCGTTTTTGTCTAGTAGTGTGATCTTCTTAGATTTTATTGTGTTAGTTGAGGGCGTATCGACGGATCTCGAGAAGGTCAAGGCCATCATCAATTGGCCTAAACCCCGCAATATTCATGAGGTGCGCAACTTTCACGGCTTAGCCACCTTCTATAGGTGGTTCATTTGAGGTTTTAGTTCCATTATGGCTCCCATCACGAATTGCATAATAAAAGGAGAATTTCAATAGACGAAGGCAACCTCGAAGGCCTTCCAAGAAATAAAGGTCAAGATGACCTAAGCTCCAGTCACACGACTTTCAGATTTTTCAAAAGCTTTTAAAGTCGCATGTGTCTCGTCAGGAGTCAACATAGGAGTACTTAGGAAGGGCACCCTGTCGCTTTTTTAGTGAGAAACTGAATGAGGCGAAACAAAGATATTCCACCTATGATAAGGAATTCTATGCAGTAGTGCAATCATTGCGCCATTGGTGTCATTACTTATTGCCGCAAGAATTCGTCTTATTCTCAGATCATGAGGCTTTAAGATATCTGAACTCTCAAAAGAAATTAAACGCTAGGCATGTCAAGTGGGTTTAATTCTTTCAAGAGTACACTTTTGTGCTTAAGCACAAGGCCGGTGTAGAGAAAAAGCCTATTGACGTGTTAAGCCGTCGAGTCGCATTACTCAACTCCATCAGCGTTGAAGTTACGGGCCTGGAGCGCATCAAAAAAGAGTATTTTGAGTGTCCAAATTTCAGAGTTGTGTATGCATCGTTGTTAGAGAGTCCGTCAGGAGCTAGCAGTGAGTACTTGATTTTAGACAGATATTTGTTTAGGAATGACCGCTTGTGCATACTATGCACCTCCCTCCACGATTTTCTTGTCTGGGAGTTACATTTAGGAGGAGTTGTAGGTCATTTTGGTTGAGACCTCGGTATACTAAAACGGTTACGTATCGGCCGTAACAGTAATAGTGATGACTGTTACACGTTTCAGGGCCGTATCGGTCGATATGATTTTTTGTACCTGTATCGGCCGTAACGGGCCTGTTACAGGCTCGTAATAGGCCCGTATCAACCTTTTTCCATTTAAAGCTTTGTTTTTGCTGTTTTTTTGAAACTTCTTACTTACAAACTGTTTCTCACTCCTAATACTAATTTTGACCAACCTTGGCTAGGTATTTGAGATAAAAACACATTATATTACGGATTTTCTTGAATCAAAGCCCGGTGGGCCATTTTTCAGAAATTCATCAAAAATAAGTATTTATACTTTTTTTAATATGTTTTGTTGTTTTAATCATACCATATGATGTGTTAATCATAGTAAAACATGTTAATGTGCATTTTACAAATTTGGAGTGCCATTTAATATTTTTTTTATATTTTTTTCTATTTACGCATAAATTTTGGCCCCTTTTTTTAAAATTTTAAAAATCAATTTTTAATGGTTGTATTGCTGTTTTAATCATGTCATTTGATGTGTTAATCATAGTAGAACATGTTAATGTGCATTTTACAGATTTGGAGTGCCATTTTATATTTTTTTCTATTTACACATTTATTTTAGCCCTTTTTTTGAAAATTCAAAAAATCATTTTTTAATGATTCTTTTGTTATTTTAATGATGTCATATGATGTGTTAATCATAGTAGAACATGTTAATGTGCATTTTACAGATTTGAGGTGCCATTTTATATTTTTTTAAATATTTTTTTCTATTTACGCATGAATTTTGACCCCTTTTTTTAAAATTCGAAAAATCAATTTTTAATAGTTGTTTTGTTGTTTTAATCATGACATATGATGTGTTAATCATAGTCGAACATGTTAATGTGCATGTTATAGATTTGAGGTGCCATTTTATGTTTTTTAAATATTTTTTTCTATTTACGCATTTATTTTGACCCTTTTTTTGAAAATTTGAAAATTCATTTTTTAATGATTCTTTTGCTGTTTTAATGATGTCATATGATGTGTTAATCATAGTAGAACATGTTAATGTGCATTTTACAGATTTGGGATACCATTTTATATTTTTTTTAAATATTTTTTTCTATTTACGCATTTATTTTGGCCCTTTTTTTGAAAATTCAAAAAATCATTTTTTAATGATTCTTTTGCTGTTTTAATGATGTCATGTGATGTGTTAATCATTGTAGAACATGTTAATGTGCATTTTACATATTTGGGGTGCCATTATATATATATATATATATATATATATATATATAAAATATTTTTTTCTATTTACACATGAATTTTGGCCCTCAAAAATAATTGCAAACACCTAAATGTAAGATATTTTCATATTACATTCATTATAATATATCTATCATTGATAATAGATAGTTAGAAAATTAAATATATAAATTTAGTAGTCAAATTCAGGTTATCTGGTTCATAAATTCATCAGACAGTCCGATACAACTTCTCACCAAAGAGTGGACTGTTACACCACCATAAACATGTTCCATTTTATAAATGAATGCATATTTGGAATGCTTAGAATATTCCGGATTTAATCCATATTTTTTCATATTTTTTTGGCAAAAAAAATTACGCCGTTTTGAGCCGTTACGCCCCCGTATCCATTTCGGTTTCGAAGGGCACCGTTACGCCAATCGATACCGATATGGGACACCTTGATTGGGACAAGGCCATTGCCCTGGTGCAGGATAGATTTCATTGGCCAAGCCTTAAGCGAGACGTGGCCAAAATTATAGGGCAATATCGTACTTGTCAACAAGCAAAGCAAAAGATACAAAATATAGGCTTATACACACCTTTGCCAATCTCATTCATCCCTTGGCAAGACATCAGTATGGACTTCCCAAGACTATTCGGAAACACGATTCCATATTTGTTGCTATTGACCGTTTTTCTAAAATGGCCCACTTCATTCCTTGTTCTAAGACCTTCGACGCATCTCATGTTGCCAAGCTACTCTTTAGTGAGGTCGTCAAACTGCATGGGTTACCAAAAACCATAGTGTCTAACCGAGACGTGCAATTCATGAGTTACTTTTGGAAGACACTATGGCACATGATGAATACTGAGCTCCAATTTTCTGTTGCCTACCACCCTTAGACCGACGGTCAGACTGAGGTAGTTAATAGGAGCCTAGGGAGTTTGCTTAGAAGTTTAGTGGGGGAGCATACCAGAACATGGGACACCGTACTACCCATAGCCGAGTTTGCATTCAATAGTTCTGTCAATAAGTCCACAGGTCTAAGTCCTTTGAAGTCGTTACTGGTTATAAGCCTAAAAAGCCTACTGATCTTGTCCTCATGTCATTGTCCCATAGGTCATCAGAGTTTACAGTCTTTTGCGCATCACATCCATTCATTGCATCAAGAAATCAGGAGAAAGATCATTACTAATAACAAACATTACAAATTTTCTACAGACCAGCATAAACGTTTCAAAGAATTCAATACTGGGGACTCTGTGATGGTCCGCATCAGGCCCGAGAGGTATCCTTCGGTGGCCGTTCGTAAGTTACACGCGTGTAGCGCTGGACCCTTCAAAATTATAAAACGAAACGATCTCAATGCGTATGAGGTAGATCTTCCACCTTCCATGGGAATTAGTTCCACATTCAATGTGGAGGATCTAGTTACTTTTCAGGGGACCACTGATACTTTGTCCAGCCCTTCGCTCACTCATCCTGATTCTCTAGATTTATCCCTTGATACATGGCCTCTTCCCGACCTTTCTTCCCAGCCTCTATCTCTCATACCTAACCTTCACACACCCAAATAGGAAATAGAGGATATCCTAAACCATTAGATAGTTTCAACGTCGGACAGTGGTTTTAGAAGTACCTGGTAAAATGGAAGTCATGCCCAGCTTCAGACAGCACGTGGCTCATTGAGGAGGAGCTTCAAAGACTCGATCCTGATATCCTAGAGCGGTTCAGGAGTTTTATTTCGCCAGTGGCGAAATCTTTGCAGCCGGGGAGAGTTGATGAGGACATCACGCATGCACACACATGCATGCCGCTGCCCCCCTACGCACGTACGCCAGAAGGATGACCCCACCGTCGATCTCGATCGATGAAAACATCTAGGGAGGGCCTCCTAATTAGAAGACAGAGTTTGGTTCATTGGAGTAGGCCCGATAGTCAAGTAAAGCCCATCATGGGATATGATGATTGGGGCCCGCTAGTCGGATTAAGTTCATATTTTAAGTTTTGCTTATTTATGTTATTTAGAACAACATGAACGCTTTAGATTTCTTTAATTGATTTTTATTTTGGTTTACTTCATCGACAAGTAATAGGTTGCGCACATGGTGCGAGTTTTGGGGTATAGGATTTTCTTATAAATAGGCACTGCTTGTAGTTTTTTTTTATTCATTGAAGTTGAATAAAAATTCCTGCGTGTTTTTTCTACACTCTTGAGTTTTTGAGTTGTGGAAAAAAATTCAAGTGGGTGCGAAACCCTCCTGTGGTGCGAAGCCACGTCTATCCCAATCAGCCCCCATCTTATATCATCCATATTTCTCCCATTCTACGATCATCCTCGCATCAAATGTGTTTTTTTTGCAGCCGTTCATCTCCCTACAGCTAGTTTCCAGAATCTGGCCCCGCAGGAGGGCCGAAACTTCGACGGAGCACTATGCCCCGACCGCACGTCAGATCACCATGAGATTTGGAGGGTTTGTAGTCTTCCCTTGCCGACCAAAGTATAGAAGGCTATTTTGGGATTCGAACCCCCAGTGCGCGTGCGGCTAGCCTCCTGTGCAAGTGCGACAAGTCCAGGCCGGGGTCTGCACGCGGGAGCTGTCATTTGGTTCAGGTTTTCTTCCTATTTTTCACTTTCATACTAGTTTCTCATAACACTAACTCTAGACTGCATTATCCCTAACTTATTTGCCCCTTTTCTCACCCTAGGGTTCCTTAAATTGAAATTGGGGAATCCCTTGGATTAGGGACTGATTGTTGTGCATGTATGGCTGAATTCTATTTCCCTTTGAGCATCGTTTGGTCCATAATTTTATTAGTCAAGTCCTAACTTGTGTAGGCCTGGACCCGTGCAGATTCCCCTTTACTTGAATTTTTGAGCTTTTGTGTGGGATGTGGAATTATTATGTAATTGTTCTAAATTAGCATGATCTAATCCTGAAATCTTGCATATCATATTTAAATTTCATGTCCTGCACCACAATACATGTCTGGATATCAATTTCATCTGATCGTCTCTTATGCAATTTATAATTTACTTCCATAGATATGTCAAAAAGTCAAGCACCAAGTAAGCCAGCCTTGCAAAAAAGATCTATCACATACTTATGTTGGGACAAAAAGATTCTATGTTTCAAGTGAGCTACTTCAATTCCTAAGGAGTACTTCAGTGGCCCTAAATCCTTCATTTCGAACGACAAAGCCAATAATTTTTTAACATTGTCTACCTTATTAGTGCTTGTGCCAGTTAGAATAATATCATCAATATATACGACAATAATTTTCATGTTACCATCCATCTGTTTTAAAAACATAGTATGATCAAAGACACTTCTTTTAAATCTGATTTTGGAAATCTTATTGCCTCGTTTCTTGAGCTAAGCCCGAGGGGACCGTTTGAGGCCGTATAATGCTTTTTGAAGACAACATACTTTGCCAGTCTCCCCCTTTAGGCCAAAAACCAAAGAAAAGGGCCATATATATTTCTTCATGAAGATCGCCATGTAGAAAAGTGTTTTTGATATCCAACTGATGCAAGGGCCAATTATGATTCATGGCAATAGATAATAGGATGTGGACAGAGTTTTAATTTTGCTACAAAAGCAAAAGTTTCAATGTAATCTTCCCCATACTTTTAGGTGACGCTTTTGGCAACTAGATGAGCTTTATGACGGTCTATCACAGTGTTTCAAATACTGAATAGTGTGTGGCATACGTTCACCCCTCTGAAGTGAGAGTTGTAAGCTGCATAGTGTGTAGTGTAAGTTACACGCTACTTCTACATTTTTAATCAAGTTGCGCTTGGTTGCACCAATTTCATGATATTTTGCACCAAATTAGACTGATTGATAATGAAATTTAACAAAATTTCATGATATTTGGTGCAACCAAATGCAACATGAAGTAGATGGGAAATGACAATGATTAAATATGAAGGTGAGGAAAGAGCAACAAAATTGATTTAATATTGGTGCTTGTTTTATTCCTACAAAAGTGTTGAAAAGATTAACTATTTTTTTAATTATTATTTCAAAGAGAAATATGAAACTAATCATTAAAAACATTAATTGAATTTAATGTTATAGTGAAAATAACTTGTAATGTGAGCTATGTAGGTGTGTAGCTGATGCAAGCTATTTTCATTTGCTATGTTAGTGTTAAGGTTAGGCTACACTATGTAGTTTAAGCTACATGCTACATAGTGTAGCTATTGAAAACACTGGTCTATCATCCATCAGCCTTGTATTTAATGGTAAACACCCATTTACACCCAACGATATGTTTGCTTGGTGGAAGAGTGACTATTTGCCAAAGTATTTTTTTTTAAAGGGCAAAAATCTATTATACCATGGCTGCTTTCCATTTAGGGTCACTTGGCATCTACAATCTTGGCAGGTACAGAGACAAATGATATAGATAAAAGGTATGACCAATAAGCAGGAGAACGATATTGGTATAAAACATAGTTATTATTGGGGTGATGTGTACAAGATTGAGTTCCTTTTGCGAAGGGCAATTGAGAGGTCCAAGTGTTCTAGTTCCAACATTGAAGACTCGTGGTGCTCGGGAAGAGTGGGAATTTTCTTCCTTCGAGAGTAGACCTTGAGTTTGTTGTTGGGGCGGAGCTTGGTATTTCGCCAATATGAAACTCATCTATTCAAGGAAGTGGAAGAGGTGCATAAAGACCATGTGTACTGTCTTATGAATTGAAATACGGTATATTTTCAAAGAATGTGACATCCTTACAAATGTATCTTTCTTTCTTTACAGGACAATGGCATTTGTATCCTTTCTGAGAGTTTGAGTACCCTAAGAATTTACATTTCACAAATTGTGGTCCTAGCTTGGTGTGAGATGGTCCAAGCTTCATATTAAGCCCAAATAGGTGGTCCATGGGGCACTTTTGGCAACGAGGGAGGCCCCTGGACTCAAGCGGACAACCAGTGGTCCAGGAGTAGATTTGGTGAAGCGGAGAGGGTTTCTGACGATTTTCAGCAATGCTGGACTGGTTTCCAGTGAGATCTGGTGGGGATGGAGGCTTCTCAGGTATGGATCCAAGATCCTTGGTTCCAGAGGAAATTGCCAGTAGAGAAATCTCTTCTGGATGAGACATTGATGCGTTAAGATTACATCTGTAGAATGGTGACAGAGGGTTTATCTCACTTTCACCATCTTACAGAGAAGAAGGAAAAAAGAAAACCTTGATTGACTTTCAAACTTGAGTTTTTGTTGCAAAAAAAGGGAAGGAGAGAGAAGAAGATGGTCCAGGAAAAAAGGATGGATCAGAAAATCTCTGGTACTTGTATATAAAGATAATTTTTTATAATAAAGACTCGTATATAAAACCCCGGCTGCTGCCACTTGGTTTCTCCTCAAGATGGTTTCTTCACAGTTTTACCATATCAATAATTTCTCAGTAAGGGACTTAGAAGTCAGACCTATTGATAAACAATATATATATTTGAAGGATGACGAAATTGATTAAAATACCTGCTGAGGAAAAACCTTAGGGAGGGAAAGAATACAAAGAAGGAAAACAAAAATACTACATACACACTAATTTAAAATTTCTATGATGCTGTCAAGTTGATCAGAAGATTGAGGTTAAAGGATTAGTGCGTGAATGAAGACAGCATCAGCAAATAAGCAAGTCAGAAATTGTTGCCACAGATCAAACAACAAGGAGAATAGAAAAAAGAAGAAGAAGATCAGCCTAACACACTGGCCTTACAACAGAAGGGATTTTATAAAGACGTGTTTCCAAATCAAAATATTGCAACATACCGTCTATACATTTCTCTAGCATGCTTTATACCATCTTTCTGAAAAACCCAGTTCAAAATGGCAGAAGAAAGAGAAACCTGGACTTCAGAGCTACCACCTTTGGCCATTAAAAGCAGAAAACTCTGCACCAGCTTGTCAAAATACTCTTTTTTATTTGCAAAGAATTTAATGGCCTGCAATAGAAGACAGAGCAAGAAAATAAGAATATGATTCTTAAAGTCTTCCTCTACAATGATATACAATAATCTAAAGCATGATATTAAACACCTCTGCATCTACGCAATAGTGCACACAAATGCCTGGGCTTGTTTAATTAATATAGAAATGATGACAGTTAATCCCACTAATGGAATATATTGATGAATCCAAAGTGGCCTGATAGAAAGCACTTGCCAATATGAAATTTGATGTGACCAAGATTGCATGGAAAGATAAATACATACCATGCCAGCTCATGGCCTGAAGCACTAACAGTTTATTTTGGATGATGTAAAGAAAATAGCGAGACTCAACCAACCCGTGACACAATAATACAATTGCTGGATGGATGGTCCAAGCTACACTTCAGCATCAGTTCTACAGATAAGATCAAGTTATTAAAAAATGGTTACGTAAAGGCAGTAACGCCTGTTGCGTAATGGTAACAGTGGGAACCATTACGCAATACAAAGCGGCCATTACGGAAAAAAAGGCTTGTAATGGTCCATTACAAGGTCAATACAGGTTTTTTTTCTTTCTTTTGTTTCTTTTAAGGCCATAACGGCCGGTATCTTAACAGTAGTGGCGGTGGTCGTTATGGGCCTTACAGCCACTGTTACCATTATTGAATACCTTGGATAAGATTCCTTTTCAAGATGTATGGAGCAAGGCGATGTTGGTGCTATACAAAGGAATCCATGTCCCAATATGCAGAGGTTCTTTTCTTAAGGGGCCAAGGATCTTTATCACTCACTGTCCAATATTCAGTCCTTTGCAACACTAAGGTGACTTGCTCAATGCTATTTCTTTACATGAATGAAGAGGGTCCAACCCCATTGAGGCTAGCTGACTAATTAGAGAAGAACCATGACATGGAGTCTTTATAGTTTAAACATAGCATTTCAGCGTGTCAAGGGGGATGTAATCAGATTGAGGAATTGCTTGCCAAGGATCGAGTATTAAGATGTTGCTACGTATTGGGACCTTGGACGGTTGGACCCCATTCCATAATGATGTCTCGTCATTGTATTTTCCACTTTAGCTTATATTGATAAGATTACTGTAACTCATTGATTGTAATCAACCTATGTAATAGTTACCCTTCCCCGGTCCGGAGAAAGGGTTGTGTCAGGTTGGCAGCTGGCATTAACTTTATACTAAAACTTCCAACAAGAATCTGAACAACATGACATTCCAAACTCATGCTAGAGTGTTCCCTGTAAGCAATAGGCAGCATCAGAACTTGGGTGAAGTGAGAAATGGGCAAGGGTTAACTAGGGTGTCCCTCAAAACAGTCGTGCTGCAGCAATGCCTGGTTGCTGTGAGAAGCAGGCAAGGATTCCCGCACCATTCTAGATGCATGCAGGTAAATAAGCTAGTCGAGGAGAATAGGATTTGTCTTACTGCATTGAACATAAGAACATTGACCAGTAAGAACATGGAGTTAGTAGATAAGATGTAACGAAAGAGAGTTAGCATGGCTTGTGTTGAGGAAACCAAGTGGAAAGGGACCAAAACTAGAGAAATTGATGGATATAAGCTTTGTTATGTAGGAAAGGACAATAATAGAAATGAGGTAGGGATAGTAGAAGATTAATATTTAAAGGATGAAGTTGTAGATGTTGAGAGAGTAATTGATAGGATTTTATTTAGAAAAATTTTGTTCGAAAAGGAGATAATAAATGTTATTACTTATTAGTGCATATACAAATAGGGTTAGAGGATAGAATAAAAAATGAGAGGGCATGGATGGATGTGGTGAGATGATATTTGTAGGAGGAGACTTAAATAGTCATGTAGGAAAATAGACGATGTGAGGAGGGTACATGAAGGATATGGTTTTGGAGAAGAAATGAGATGGAGGAAGTTATCCTTGATTTCGCTATGGCATACAATCTAGATCTAGAAAACATGTACTTCAAAAAGAGGGATGAAAATGTAATAACTTTCAAAAGTGGATCATATTTGAGCCAAATAGATTTCTTTCTATTTACGAAGACAAAACGATCAATATGTAAGGCCTACAAGGTGATACTTGGACAGAGTTTGACCGTGTAATATAGGTTCATGCTTATGAATCTTCATATTAAGAGAGGGAAGAAAGGGAATGAAATTAATAGGTGTCCAAATACTAGGTAGTGGAGTTTAAAGGGAGAGAGAAAACAACATTATTCATACATAAATTGATGAAAGAAGGAAAGATGAATGTCGATGAAGAAGGGACTGTTTGGTGGGATTAGGTGGTATGGAATTGCATTTGGTCCAATGCAAATTCCGTCCGGTGTTTGGAAATAAATGGAAATATTGGATTAATCTAAGTATCATATCATCCAATCCCAGCAGGAGATACCATGGGATTTCTGGTGGATTTCAAATTCCACTACATTTGTGGGCCCTACATTGATGCATGTGTTTTATCCACATCGTCCATCCATATGCACCATTTACACGGGACAATTGAGTTGCATATGCATACAGTTTTATCCATGTCGTCCATCCATATGCACCATTTACAGGTGACAATTGACTTGCATATGCATACAATTTTATCCACGTCCATCCATCCATCCATCCAAAGGTATTTGTAGGAAGAGATCTTATAGTTTATGTTGTTTGCAAATGACATGGGTTTGATCATTGTTGTCAAATAGCATAAGCGATTATATGCAATCCAAGGGACCTGTGCGCATATGCGATCGTGTAATCGCATATGCCATCGCCCATCGCACAGCCTCCTAAAAAATTAAATGTTTTCATCACATAAGTGATGGCATAATCGCATAAGCGATCGGATAAATCATATAAAACATCACGTATGCCATGGCATAACTGCATATGCCATGCCAAAATGCCCAGTGGTCATAAAACTGCATATGCCACTATGACATATGAGATATATGCTTCCAAAATGCCATATGTGATCGAATATGACAACACTAGTTTTGATTGACAAGATGAGGGAGGGAGTAAAAATAAACAACAAGCTAGATTTATGAAAAGTTGCTTTGGAATCTAAAGGATATAAAATTAGTTGGACTAAAATAGAGTACATAAAGTGCAATTTTAGCAACGATAGGAGTGGGAACAAGGAATTAGTAAAGATTGTTAAACAAGAAGTTTCCCAAAATGACCAGTTTCGATATCTTGGGTTGATAATTCACAAGAGTGGAGGAGATTGATAAGGATGTTACCCATATAATTCAAGTAGGGTGGAAGAAATGGAGATGCGGCTTGGGAGTTCATGTGATCGTCATGTACCATTCCAACCATGGTGTGCCGTAAAGGCCGTTACGGGGCCGTAAAGGCCGTTACGTAAAGGTAACGGTGGCAACTGTTACACGTTACAAGTTCGTAAGGGCCGTAACAGCCGTTATGGAAAAAAATGACCCGTAATTGCCATTAACGGCACGTTACGTCCCCTATAAAGGCCATAACAGCCCCATAATTGTCTGTTATGGGGTAAATACAGGTTTTTCATATTTTTTAATTAACATTACGGGGCAAATATAGGTTTTTCAGGATTTTTTTTCAATTTTAAAAGAGAGAGAGAGAGAGAGAGAGAGAGAGAGAGAGAGAGAGAGAGAGACCGTAACGGCCATTACGACCCGTATTGTAAAGGTCACGGTGGTGGCCGTTACGGCCACCGTTACCATTACAGAATACCTTGATTCCAACTGAAGAGGAAATACCATAGGATGGCTACAAGACCAGCCATGATTTATGGGACATAATGTTCGACAGTTAAGGTACAACATATCCATAGGATGAGTGGCAGAAAAGGATTCATGTAGCCGACCCCAACTAGTTCAAATAAGGCTTAGATGATGATGATGATGATCATAAGATTGTCATGTGTGTCCATTCCTTAAACTCATTAATTGTAATCAACCAATGTAATAGACTATTTGATAGTGCTTGATTGTAATCATCTTATATAATAGCCTATTACATTACGCCTATGGGAGTTTTGTGCTCTCATTGTAGGTCCCCAGCCCGGATAAAGGAGGGTTGCATCAAGTTGGTGACCGGAGTCAAACTTATGCCACAATTTCATCATGAATAGCCGACCCCAATAAATTGGAATAAGGCTTAGATGACGATGATGATATATCCACTGCTTAAATCTAATTGATCAAGTCCATTAACACTTAAAAGTATTCGTGCATAGAAGTTGGCCGCACAAAAAATAAATAAAAAAATCACAAGTAAACAATAGAGCCAAAATAAAGCAGCAGTCCAAGACAAACATAAAAAGAAGTGATTTTCTTTCTTTCTTTCTTTCTTTCTTTCTTTTTCTTTTTCTTTTTCTTTTTTTTTTTTCTTTTTCTTTCGACAAAAGAGCTGGAGTGGAGAGCTAATCAATCTAGTGAATTTCCATGTAAGGTTAGAGAGGTCTCGTAGATAGGTTCTCTACTATAAAGTAATTGTTCCTTTTATTGTTTTACATTGACATTCTATCCCCGGAACTCATTTTATCTAAGAAGGTATTTATGTTTGATAAGAAAATACGATTTGGCTCCTGCATTTCATGGCCGGATCCAGGAAAATAGATGGGGGCACTCATCAATCACAAGTGATTACTGTTTTTTCCGCAAAGGTGCACAGGTGGATTCCCACCAATTAATCAATTTTTACCAGTTGCCTCACACAAGCACATAACTTTAGTAGTGCACATGCATAGGCAGGCCGGTACCAGGTAAGCACAAAGTGATGGCAATTACAGATAACTTTGCTAAGTTGTACTCGGGCATGACTAGAAGTATCTATTGTATTACATGGGACATGGTGAAGCCCGCATTTCCCCTATGCTTTCTTGGGTGTTTGCATTTTCCATCGGATCAATTCTCTGCTTGGAGCATCTACCAGCCAAGGAGGCAGCCTATGCTCAGTGTCATGCACAAGTAGCACTAAGCTGGATCTTGAAGATAGTAGTAATGACTTTCCAGGTTCAACTATGCTTGGTGGAATCTTTCATTCTTCAGTTTTGTAGTTCGTGCTTCATCTTTTAATGTCATAACATATTTATGTTGATAAAAAGATGTATTCTGTCTTTATTCATTTTAATGTTTCACAATATTATAGACTATTATTTACGTTCTTTTCACTACTCCTGTCTCTACTACGGAATTATTTGCTGACAAAGGAACAGAAACTTAGGTCCTCTCATCTTTACCCACAAGCAAGATGAGCACCAAAAAACAAAAGCCATTACATAAATGGTCTCTCTTTTTTCTTTTCGGGTTATCAGCAGTATATGGCCTACAGATTATTCAACTTGACCTTTCCAATGCTATTGAAAATCTCTCAGCTACAAATAAATTTTTTGAAAAGTAAGACAATATTTATTAAGAAGAGCAAAGAAGACGAGAACAGACCAGATGCTGCTAGGCTAGCAAAGCATTGACTAAGCAAGAAACACACAGAAAGAATACCGGAGAGATCGAAAATACAAATAATACATCTGTCTGGATCGAAAACACAAATAATACATCCGCCTTCTAGGTACCAGGTCAAAAGATTGAATATTTCATTAGCATAGCATTAGCATTAGCATAGCATAGCATAGCATGGCATGGAATGGCATTAGCAAAGCAGCACAGCACAACACAACACAGAATTAGCTTAGCACAGCACAGCTTAGCTCACAACACAACAATAACATAACGAAACAATAACAATAACAATAGCAATAACAATAACTTGATATAACATATGCCAGCATGGCACGAAGGTGCAGGAGCCAATCCACCCATCAGGTTGGTCTGATGAAATACATGTTTTTCCCAAAAATAAATCTGGTTCATCAAGCATGTGTTACCCAAATATTGTAAACAGGTGGATGGGTTAGAAAATTTCACCCATGTTTTTTAGAGCCGTCCATTTGTTTTGCAAAGTGTGGCCCACCTGGCCAGTCGATCAACCTTATTCTTGGGCTAGGGCATCAATATAGTGGTTGCCTTCTGATGGATGGATTGGATATCATACCTATAGTACTATGATGGCACGTGTGGTGTATGCATGAGCTTTATTGCATATGCCTGTGTGCTTAGCAAACCTCTTTGAGTCCCGATATAGATTTACATGAAAATTTTACTGCATTAGATCTAGGAATTTAGTCTGTACAAAATACCAATTCCAAAAAGAGTGGTTAATAATGGAGAGACAAAATGAAGAATGGCTTGAAAAACGCATGGCTTACAAAATAGAAGTTAAGAATTTCTTAGAACTATAAACCAAATGGTAGTAACTACACAGTCTGAGAATGCACATAATCATTGCAAACAGATCTGCTGAAGAGAACAATAAACAGATGAGAGTACAAGTTGCATACCATAAGCCACAAGCTTTCAACTTCTGAAACAGATACATTAGTCAATGCGCATCTTAATAGTTCAAAGACAGACTGGAGGTCATCCTTACTCATGAAAGCAGATTTCCTTGTCACCCATTTCATCTCTATTGAAGCCCTTAAAGCCCACAATTTTGCCACCCCTGAAAGTTTTCCATCACAGAGCTTTTTGGCTAGTTCTCTGGCTTCCTCTATTTTCTCTAATTGCAAGTAAAACAAAATATTTTGGTGAGCAAGATCCTCGGTCATGCATCCTCTGGATTCAGCATTTTCATATACTCGCAACAGATTTGATGTGAAGTCTACACCATGTTCCAAAATATTGAACCCGGAATTGTGGGAATCTTCTCTTTCAGGAGCAATAATGTCTGACCAAAACCTTGCATACAGGGAAAACATCTTGGCAGAAGGCAAACTTTCCAAGGCTTTCTCATAAACCTATACACAAAGCCACAGCATGCAAGTAGATAGTACCCAGAAAATACACATATGGGACCATAAAGATGTCCTCTTGTTAACTCTGTTAAAAGATTTCCTTTTATACTTGTTAACCTTGTTAAATGATGGGTTGTAGTCTTGTAGAAACATCAACACCACAAACCATATCAAACATACTTAGAAATTAGAATACAGCAACTTTGGGGAAACAAAAGCCTTTTCGTATACAGAAAGAACAAATTATTACAATTCTCATGAAATCTTACCTCAACTGCTTTATTTAACTGGCAAAGCATGGTTTCTTTTGTCATGTCCATCCCCTTTTTAAGATCAGAGATTTGAAGTCTCGCGAGCCAGTCCCAGTAATCCTCCTCTTTCGAGAAATCTTTCTCTATATCATTCATTATCTCTGCCTTCAATTCATCCGAATATGCCAAGTCTGTCCCATCGAGGATCTCTAGAAACCGCTTATGCAAGCTCAAGCTTGAGGGAAGAGCTTCTACTGCTCCACTGTAGATAGTCCGAAGAACAACTGAACCCTGTTCCCGAAAGGTGTCAACTTTCTTCTCCTCATCGTCTTCTCTGACATCATCTCCATCTGCAATCTCTCCCCCTTCATTCAAGGGCATAAATAAATCCTTGTTTTCATCTCTCCACTGTTTGTTGTCAGCATCTTCACTATTGCGAGCAAGTGTTCCCACATCTTCTCCAAGAGCAGCCTTTCGAGCCTTCAACTTGTTAAGGTACGTGAGCTCCATCCTTAGATATTCTACCCAAAGATCCTCTGAATCTGGGCAAGCCCTCAAACCACTCTGCATGAGAGCGCGTGCAGCAGCAACATTTAAGTTGTGATCGAACTCCCAAGCTGCAGCATAAATCCAAAGGCCAGGCACCTTTGGGTGAAACCGAATTACCTGAGCCAACACCTGCAAAAGAATTCAAAAGAGTTTGAAAATTCAAAATTCATATCAAAATCAGTCTGTAAAAAATCAAGGCAGCTTCCACAGCTGACCTATCAAAAACCTTTAAGAACAAGATGAAAAAGAAATGCCTATAAAACAACAAAACTGAAGGTCTGCAATCCTGTACATATGAAATTCATGATTTAATTCAATTTTAACGGTAACTGCTTATTTATTTTATATATAAAGAAAACAAAAGTCATTCAAAAAAAGAAAAAGAAAAAACGTTATAGCCACCGTTACCATTACAGAATACCATCGATAATACATTCACACTAGCAAACTCTACAAAGAGCGACACCCTAGTACCGTTTCAATGATGACCAAAATGCACAGATTGGAGGTTGGCAGTAATGAAGACAACATCGTGATGATTGGAAGATGATTACAATAGCCGTGCATGAATCTGCGAACAGCATTTCAATCATCCATGTCTATGAATCTATTGTTGTAGATGAAGTGGAAATCAAAACCCACCCCAAATATCAAGAACTGTGAAAAAAACGAAAGGAATGGTGTGACACTGACACATAGAACCCACTTATGAGCAAGATGCCAATCAAATACACTAGATTCCATCATCAACTGTCATCATAGCCAAAGAAGACATGACATAAATTAGGATCATACTAGAGAAGACTGATGCTGCCGGATTCAACTCGAGGACGAGTTTTAGTATTAAGCCAGGTGGAAATAGTGCCATCAGAAGGCAACAAAAACTCGCCGATCAAAGATATAAAAAAATTAAAAAAAAAAAAGCTTTTTGGTGTCTTAACTGATAATATGGACCAGATCCATGATCTGATGAGATCAACAGTTAGGTTACTTTCTGAGGCCCATCGAATCCATCACATTGTCCTCAAATTCATAGGTCTTATTTATTTTTGCTAGTTGTTAGAGTTAGAGTGAGTGGCGACCGTTCAATAAGTTTCCCTTAGGGCTTGTTTGGATGCCTGTAAGTTCTTTTAAGTTGTAAGTGACTTACCTGTAAGTCATTTACAGGTGAAAGTTACTTACAGGTAACCTGTTTGGATGTAAGCTGTAAGTCACTTACAGGTAAGTTAGTTTTTCTGGTTGGATAGCCTGTAAGTTACTTACAGGTAGAAAGCTGTATATTCACATAGAGCAAAGCTTGGATTGGGGAATCCTTCTAAAATGTTATAATCATATAAAAAAAAACATAGGATCAAAAATGTTATTTTGTTAAGCCCATCAAGATGAATATTTGAGATAATTATTAAGCTAAACAAATCATCAAGTGGGCTATAAAAGTGGGCCCACGAATTCAAAATATCTATAATATGGAGTAATAACTCAATTTAAGCATTGAGAATAAACTTAAAAACATTAATAAAAAATCTAATAATTAAATTACATTACCAATGTTTTCTTTAACTATAGAAATGGCATTTAAAATTTTTTACTAGGGAATCATCCTCTCTAACCATTCATTCCTTTGAATAGGACTTACATGATCTAGGAACGAAGAAGCAAAATGCGGTCTTTTCGCAAGGAATGTGTAAGCCCTATACATCATGTCAGAATTAATGGTTGTCATATTCTCCAACTCATCCCATAGTCTTCCTGCTGTCCGCGAATCAGAGGCTAGATATTTGAAACCAATATGATTTTTGGCTTGTAACTTGGTGACAATGAGTTACACAATTTAGGCGGTTTAATTTGAGTTAATATTTTCTATGTATCCAGTTTTGAAGTGCCTGCGTATCAAGCATTATACGCAGTCGGAGTATCAAATAACTCCTCTTTTTCCAAAGCTCGTATATTCGAAACACACGTCAGCCGTCGGATCAAAATCGACCAGTCTGAAACCATTCTCTCTTTTCGCTATAGAAAACGACAGAAGCTCCACCCTCGCCATTTCCTGAGAAATGTTCCTCTGAAGTGGGAGAGGGAAGCTCTGCTATTCGCCATTAATGGCGTCCGTTGCCCTACTCTTCTCCTGCAATCTGGGGTTTCGCCCTCTCTCCACTTGCCGATCTCGATCTCCTAAATCTCCACTCTCCAGATCTCAAAATCTTCCAAACATCTCCAGATCCGCTCTTTCCTCGCCTTCATGTCGCATCTCTTCGCCTCTGATTGCGCTCCAGAAACCCTAACTAGGGTTTTCTCTTTCTTCAAAACCCTCGAGTCGCTCTGTGCCGTCGACCTCAAAACAGGCCTATAATGGTGGTTGGTGGGTTGGTGTGTTTCTCCCTCTTCCCCTCTTTTTAAAAATATGACCATTGAGCCTGTAAGTGACTTACAGGGAAGTGACTTCCCACCCTCCTCACCCTGCAGTTTTTTGGTAGATTTGCCTGTAAGTGACTTACAGGTTGTAAGTTACTTACAGGCGATTTTTCTCCCCCAAACACCACCTGTAAGTGACTTCCCACTTACCCAACTTACAGGCATCCAAACAGGCCCTTAGGTATCTCATTATTTTTTCCATGAGCCACTTTTTGGGCATCAAACAACGTCAAAACAACAAGAAATTGGCCCTGTTTGAAAGTCTACGAGTTAGCTCTCAAACGAGCCCAATATCATGCATTTTTGGTACCATTTAAGTGAGTTATGACTAATTTAAAATAAGCTTATATGGTTGTGATGGGATTCAAGTGCCCTTTGCTGATTTTCTATTATATGGTTGTCACAGGATTCAAGGTCACTTCCAGTACCCCCATTTGAATAACTTTTTGCATGCAAGTGAATCACTTTAAAATAAGCTTATTCTACAAGGACTTGTAGAAGAACTGGCCTAGAGAAAATGAGAAACATCCAACGTCCTCCTTCCACAATCAAGTGTCCACAACTCAGAGGATATAACAGTTCAACCAATAAGATCTTAAGACTATGAATTAGCAATAGTGGGTTCATAGTCGGTTTAACACCTAAACTTCAGTCAACGCATCCACATGTACAATTTCAAAGTGCCTGTGTATCAAGTGTCATACGCAGTCTGAGTATCACATAACTCCTCATGTTAATACCCTTCTTCTTTTTCTGTTGAAGCAAAACCACCACACTAGCAACAGTAAAAAGAAGAAGAATACGGAGACGAGGGCTCGCTGTTGAGAGAGAGAGAGAGAGAGGCGGGGGGTTGTGTGACCCAAGTAGAGAGGAGGGTGTGTGAATTCCCTTGTTTATACAGAGGGAAGAGCCATTATGATCGTTGGAGAAGAAGGAAAATCCTCACATTTTGCATCCTGCCTTTTAGAGAATAATAAAAAAAGGTGGCATTTTGGAGGATTTTCAATCACACTAGATTTGACTTGGAGGGGTGCAAACAATTTTATTTTTTTTTGGGCCGGGGGGGTGTGGATGGATTTGGATTCCAAATCTAGACTGTCCAAAATCCAAGCTGCCAAACGACCCCCACGGTTTATAACACTCCAAAGGCGCTTCTCCACTTCATCCACCCAGCTCTAGCTCTATCCAAAACAACCTTGTCAATCACAGATAGCCCTGTCCTTCCAGTCAACATGCCATGCGCATAGGACACCAGAACACTGCAAAAGATGGAAATCACCATAAAGACCTCCTTCCATGAAAATCAGGCCGATCCAATCATTGATTTCAACAGTGTGGCCCACCTGAGGAGAGGAACGGCCTGAATTTCGCAACAAAAAATATTCACGCTGCGACCCACCTTTTGCACGGCTCAGATGTCCTACACGATCAACACGTTGTCAGGAAAGATGCAGCCGTATGTGATCACTTCTCAAAAACAGATAAGTGCCCAAAAAATAGCGTGGCTACTATTTACACCCACCCCGATTGGTCCCATTTGGGAACTGAAATAGTACAAAAGTGTATCCGTTCGATTCCCAAAGGCGGAAATGGGGGTACACAAATCAATCAGGCGGGTGTAAATATCAATTTCTTTTGCCCAAATCAATAACAAGCAAACCTGCTTCATCCGACCATGCCCGTGTTCTCGACAGAATTCCAGATACCGAAACCATAGATCGATATCGCCCTTATACCTCAAAACCGCCTGCCGATAAATCTCCAGAATCCTCAAAACCCCAGCAGAATCGGATACCGATCTCCTCCAGACCTTCTTCTTCTTCATTGTCTTTCTGTCATCTTCAATGTCACTGGTCTGCTGCTGTTTCTTCAATTCACGGACGATGGATTTCTTGCGTAGTCGGCGGAGGGAGTCGAGCTGCGACTCGTAGTCGATGTAGGAGATGTAGTCTTGCTTAAGAGGAGAAGGGCGCTTGAGCTTGTACTCGAATCCGCGGCGCTTCTTGACGATCTCTGCGATCTCTCGGCGGGTGAAGAGCCCCTTCCGTTCCAGGTCATCGAGCTCGTCTAGCATGCGCTCCAGGCGGTACTGTACCACGTCCGCCATTTTGAAATAGGGATTTTTCTCTTCCTTTTTTCCCCACTGTTGTGCTTTTTTGAAAGCAGCAGCGGCGACTGATGAGGATGGAGAAGTAATTGGGGTTTAGGGCCGGGGAGGTGTACGGAATCCGGTGCTGGGGTTTTTGGGGAATTCGGACGGGAACGGATTAGGTGTTATACGGGTAATACTGTGGGGCCCACCTTGATGATATATTGTATATCCACGCCGTCCATCCATTTTCCTAGACAATGTTAGAGTACCTTAAGAAAAATTGACCATATTCAAATCTCATGTGGACCACACCTCTGGAAACAGTGGTTATTAAACCCTCACCATTAAAAATTCCCTGGGCCACCGTAAGAAGATCCGTAAGGTTTATTTGGCATCCAACCCGTTTATAAGGTCAAACAGAGCTGTATGAATCAAATAATATAAATATTAGTTTCATATAAAACTTTATTTGCCTAAAAAAAGTTTTTAAGTGGAATTGGCTATATTTTCCAGTGGTGTGATTCACCAGAGATTTTGATGCAGTTAATTTTTTGTATAACATCCTAAAATGATGTGAAAAAAAGGATGGGCGGCGTGATATACATCATATTCACCAGTATGGGACCCACACGGTAAGGGTAACACCCACTACGGTATGTTACCCGGGTAACACCTAATCCGGGTCCGCTTGAAGACCACCTTGCACACGTGCGAGAGACCCAGACCGTTTACCAAACCTAGGACCGTCACGAGCTTGGCTCGGGCGGGCTGAGATCCATCTTAAGTCTGGTGTGAAAAATAAGTATGCCAGGCCTAGACCCTAACAGGCGTAGAACAGATTCGAGCCAACCAGGTAGGGCCGTCAACAGGCCGACCCTGGAGTTGGTTTCAAATTTTTGATTTTGCCTTGCCCAAGCGCAGTCATCCACAGCTCTACCAGCCTGTTAATTTATCTGGAAGAGGGATGCAACTAGGCCTAATTGGATTCGCTTGAGAGTTAACCTAAAGCCCAGCCCGACCTCAAGAAGACCCAACCCACAACCGACCCAACCTAAATTTGAACGCAGTCGACCAGAACCTAGCCCAAATTCCTCCCTGCAAAAGCCTAAACCAATCTGACCCAATGATTATTGCAAACCTAACCTAATTTTTTTTGTTTTTTTGTTTTTTAACACACACCTAGCACTCATATACACTGCATGAGCATTCGAACTCATGACCTCTGTTGAAACTAACATAGTCTACCACATAGGTTGCAGATGCAACCTAACCACTGGACTTTGCTAAACTTGAACCGGATCTTATTCCAAATGGGGCCGGAGTTTTCCAACCCTATCAGAGCCAAGGAACCTGACAGCCTTACCCGAAGTCAGGTTTAGCTAATCCCAAGCCTGGCCATCTTTTGTGCAGGATCTGGGTTGCTCTTTTATGTCTTCCCATCATGCATGTTGTATGACAAAAATTAACTTGAAACTGACTGGGCTGGGCTGGAGCATCATTTGATTGGGCCTGACTAATATGGGTTGACACTTTAGGGCTAGGCCCAGTCTAGAGCCCCAAAAGCTCTACTAGCCAGCAAGGCCCTTCGACAGCGGTAATAGCTAATAAGAAGACCGTTTATCCATTTCCACGGTGGATGGATTCGCTAGCGGTAAGGTATTCACTCGTTTCAATGTCACGCAACTTAGATGGTCTAGTTGACTGATCCGGACCATCTATTCGGTATAACACAAATTTCATGGGCTGCTAGGATCGTCTATGTGGGTTTTTAAGGTTCTTCATGAAACGAGTGCAGAAGCTGACAGACGTCCCAGATTGACTGATTGGAAGACCAATAACTTGCTGTGCGATGAGAGTTTTAGATACTTCTCACTTGCTCTCAATGGTCCAGTGCTCTCAAAGCCATGCAGAGTTGTAGTGCTAGTTGCATAAGGACACTTTAATCAGAAAAATTAATCTATCTGGACCGTCCATTAGTCCTGGCATATAGTTAATGAGATAACAAGAAAATATCACACAGATTGGATGATCCAGTCAACAGAAGTTTGTAAAGCCCGAGCCTGACCCATATTTAAGCAATTTTTACGTGTATGTTAATGACATTTAATACACAGATTGGATGATCCAGTCAATAGAAGTTTGTAAAGAGTGTTTGAGCGTTGAAATCTAACTTCCCAAGGCTTTTGCGGAAAAATCCAAGCCGTTGGTTGGACAATAGTAACATTTGAATTTCTAAAAAATAACTATAATATTGTTTTTAAAGATTTTTTAAATGTCAAATTTGCTTCTCTATTAAGTTTGAAGTCACGGGTTTCCATCACTCACCAGCACCCTCTTACAAATATTGAATTTATATAGCATGTCTATTTATTCTCAACAAGATATCCGAGCTAGCTATGATTACTCCATTATCCCCGTTGGATTTCCAAAGAAAATAAAACCTTGACGACAGCTCTAGAACATGATAACAACATTTAAGTGTTTGAGTGGTTTTCAACCTTGAAATTGATACCGAAAAGGCTGATTTAAAATTTTGAACTCCACAGTGATATATGTTACTTATACATTATGTCCATTCCTTTACATAGTAGGGCATAAGCCGAAAAATAAAATAGGCCTAAAGTTCAAGTGGACCGCCACAATAAATAGTGGCCTTAAAGATATGTTCACCGTTGAAAGTTGCTTCCGTCGATATGCCCGCATTGATTTTTATTTTTATTTTTTATTTTTTCTGTGATATAGACTGTTTATGAGGCCACAGGGACACGAAATGTTAATGGATCTGGTATCGAATTAAAATCCTAGTCCAATTATAAACATGGTTTAGGTTACCCCAAATAAGACCCCCCAGCCATTTGTACATTCGAGTTGAGTGTTGACCAATGTTGGATCTCTCATCCTAACCATCTATTTTCAGGCTCACAATTCAGAAGTTCAGTATCATGATCCCAAGGAGGAGAATTTTGGGGTATGGTGTATCCAACTATGGTAAGCAATCATCAAAGCCATACATAAAGAAGTCTTCATGAAGCTCATATCATCAAAAGATTACACAAGTAATGATAATAACAAAAATATTTATTACAAGAGATGAAGATCTGTAGAATTAGAGCTGTCAAACACGCTTTCATTTTGGATTTTAACTTCATAACAAACTTTAACCAACCAGAAAGAGAGCCTTAACGGCCACCACCTCCACCACCTACCCCACCACCAGCTCCACCTCCTGCGCCACCTCCAACTCCAACACCAACGCCAATCCCGACCCCTATCCCGATGCCACCGCCGATCCCATGTCCGCCACCAACTCCACGACCACCTCCGAGTCCTCCACCGGCTCCACCGCCTACACCACCCCCTACGCCAAACCCACCACCATGACCAGCACCTCCACCTGCACCACCCCCTCCGAAGCCTCTACCACCACCTACACCACCTCCTACGCCGCCACCGGCACCGAATCCCCGACCATGTCCGGACCCGCCACCAGCTCCTCCTCCGCCGCCGCCACCGAAACCACCGCCTCCTCCAATACCACTATCGGCACCCCCTCCTACGCCACCACCTGCTTCGAACCCACCACCATGCCCGGACCCACCTCCAATGCCTCCACCTCCACCACCCCCAACACCACCTCCACCACCAATTCCACCGCCAGCACCGCCACCGAGGCCACCACCAGCTCCAAACCCTCCACCATGACCGGACCCACTACTCAATCTGCCGCCGCCGCCACTGAAACCACCTCCTCCCCCAACACCGCCACCCGCACCGCCTCCTACACCACCACCTGCTCCGAACCCACCACCATGCCCGGACCCACCTCCAATGCCTCCACCTCCACCACCCCCAACACCACCCCCTCCACCGCCACCAAAGCCACCGCCCCCACCAGCTCCACCAACCACACCACCCCCGGCGCCAAACCCACCTCCTCCCCCGAGACCACTGCCCCGGCCACCGCCAAAACGCCTGCCAACAGGCCCGCCAGACCTACTCTCTTCTTTGAAATCTCCACAGGTAATTGCACTCAAGTGGAAGAGAATGCTGAGAAGGAGAAGCATTCCAGGAAGCCATTTTGTAGAAACACCCATGACTCTGTTTCTTTAAAGCCAAAGACCTTTGATTTCTCTCTATATCTATTCTTAACAACATCAGCATCTTCTCCTTTTATAATAATCTCATTCAGCCCTTCCCTTACTCTCTACCACACCCATGCATTTATGAGTGCATGCCTGTCTGCGCGTTTGTACAGTTGAGAAGATGGCGGGAATGATTTATAACATACCCAAGTCAAACAACTCACGATGGGAAAAATTGCAAGTTGCTCGATCAGGCCGACACCCGATCAAAATCTTGTAATCATGATCGATCTTGGATGAATGAGGCCCGTTGTTTGGCATGTTAGTGCATCAGTGGATGGTCTGAACCATGCATCTCGTGGGCCCTGCATGGGATAGGAAGAGTAACTCAGTCCAACGGATTGGACCATGGAGGTGGATTAGCTACTGACAGGTTGAGTAGCAAGACTTGCCATTGAAGTTACGTCACCAAGTTCTGTGGGCCTCATTATGATGTATGTGTTGTATCCACGCCGTTCATCCATTTGAAGATATCATTTTAGGCATGATCCAAAGAATAAGGCAGATCTAAAGCTTTAGTAGACCCCACGATAGAAAAGGATGGAGAGAGTGATTCCTACAGTTGAAACCTTCTTAAGGCCCACCATGATGTTTATTTGAAATCCAAACTGTTCATAAGTTAACAAAGACATGAAAGAAGGGAAAAAACAAGTATCAGCTTGATCAAAAACTTTTATGGGCCTTAGAGTTTTTAATGGTGGACGTCAGTCTTCCCACTGGTTTCTGTTGTGTGGTCCACTTGAGATTTATATTAGACTCATTCTTTGGATATTTTCCTAAAATGATCTCTCCAAATGAATGGATGGCGTGGATACAAAAAATATATCATCATGGGCCCCACAGAACTTAGTGAACTTCAGTAGCAGTCTCGCTGCTCAACCTGTCCGTAGCTAATCCGCGTCCTATTGGTCGTCGAAGAAAATCACATCAATGCCACAGGCGCACAACCATCCATGCATTACCATTTGAATTAGGGGTGCACATTTAACCGGTAGAACCGTGGAACCGGACTGGAACCTTTGGATCGGTCCAGTTTGGTCCGGTTCTAGTATGCTAACGGTCCGGTTCCGGTTCCAAAAATTTCAGAACCGTTAGGAATGGTTCAGTTCCGGTTTAAGGGCATGTAAAACCGAACCGAACCGTTAACCGAACCGTGGAACCAATCCGTTGAACCGTGGATCTGAACCTTGGATCCGAACCGTTGATCCAGAACCATTTAATGCAAACCGTCAAATGGGCAGTTAAAATGAAGATGGTTAAGAATCTTAAATCTCGTTCGTTTATGAGCATGGAGACCATGTTTTGGACCATTGATTACGCATACACATGTACCATGCCCGAGATGACATTTTTCATTCATGCATGAACACTCGGTGGGCAAAAAGCTTATGTACACGTCACACGTGCCATCATGACATGATAGATCTGATCCGATCCATCCATCAGAAAGGACAGATTACACTGATGACTAACCCAACCATCAGGGTTGATCCATTGCTCTTTACTTAAAGAGGTTATCGCAAATCACCCTTTGTAAAACAAATGTACAGCTCCAACTCATCCTTCTGTTTGTAATGTTGGGGCCGACATGGTAAGAGGACCAGATTATTTTTACTTGGGGAAACACGTAGAAGGTCTGACCAACCTGATGGATGGATTGGATCTCGCACTTATGTGCATGATGGCATATGTGTGGTGAGCAGATGAGCTCTACTGCACACGCCTGTACACTTAGCAAAGCTACGCCAGATGATTTTTTTTTTTTCACCTTTTTTTCTTTTGTCTAAAAACCTAGAACCGTGGAACTGATCCGGAACTGAACCGATTTTCACGATTCGGTTCTGGTTCAGTTTTGGTATGCTAACGGTTCGGTTCCGGTTCCTAAAATTGCAGAACCGTTAATAACGGTTCGATTTCAGTTTTACCCCAAAACCGGACCAAACCGAACCGTGTGCACCCCTAGTTTGAATTGGATTGTTGACCGTATTTATTTTTAGTCGTCTGCTTAAAACGTCGACGATGCGGAAGGGTAGGATTGCAGGAACGACGTGACATTTTCAATTATCCTATTCGCCGTGATCTTAAGTCCAACCTACGGTCCACCCAGCAGATAGCTTCCAACCTTTCACACGTGTTCTACATCTAACCCGTCCAAGAGGTCGGCCCTATTATTGGGATCTTCCACTATAAAGACCAAACATACTCACTTGTCGAATGGACCACATTGTATTTTTATAATTATCAATGGCTAAAGATTAGCTAGAGATTATTTTCTTTGGTATGACCCACCTGATGAGAATATATGGCAGATTTTTGCACCCTTAGATCTTCATAGTGGACTAATAGATTTTTTTTCACCATGAGATTGTCACGTTGGACCACATCTATATTTTTCTACATATGATCAATGGTAGGAGATTATCTTCTTTGGAAGGGTTGGATGTCACATGCACTAAATTGGTTGGAAGTTATCAGCTTGGTGGATTATAACTGGGTAATTCTTTAATATAGATCCAATGTACTACTCACCTTTTTTATTTGACGAGAAAAAACTTTAATCACTAAAATAGACCTTTATTTGTACAGATGAACTAGGGTTGTTTAAGAGTCGAGCTACCTCGAAAAACTTGCTCGACTGGGCTCAAGTCAACTCGAATTGACTCGGCTTGAATGACCGATTCCGGCCGAGTCAAGCTAATTGTTTGAAGCTTGAGTTGAGTTCGAGACAAGTTTGACTAGGGGGCATTTCAACTCGACTCGACTCGACTCGAAGCTTGAACTCGAGCTCGACTCAGCTCAATTAATAAATATATTAAATATATCATATATAATATATATAGTATATTAATATAAGTTTTAAGTTTTAACTTTAAATTATTATTTTTTTCAAAAAAAATAAAATAAATCCTAAAGTCTTTACGCAACCGCACGCACCTCCTTTCCCTTTCCCTTTCTTCTCTTTCTTTACCCATTGCCAGCCGCACGTCTACCCGGATCACCACAACTAGTTTTCATTTCAGCTCTACAATAGTGTGATTTCAATATCTTGAGATCTACTTCTTGGTCAAAAAATCCTAGAAATCTGAGATGGGTTCTTCTTAGATTTGTTAGAGCTTTAAGGAAATTCAATGATCTGATTGGTTAGAGCTCTTTACTTGGATTTCTGATTTATATTCTTTTCTGTTTCTTTTTTAGTACTTGAATTTCTGCTGGTGGAAGAAGATCAAGAACAAATCGATTCTTACAGGTTTCCTCATTCGATTCAAAGCTTTGCTTCGTTTTTTCATCGGGTTTTGCTTTGATTCTCCTATGATTTTTGAATTTTTCATCAATGGAGAAAAATTAAAAACAGGAATCCATTACTCTCTCGCCCAACAAGCTCGAGCTCGACTCGAGCTAAACTTGACTCGAATTAAACCACTAGCTCGACTCAAACTCGACTTGATAGATTTGGCAAACAAGCCAAGCTTCAATGTTGAGCTCGAGTTCGAACTTGAGTACAGCATGGACAAGCCAAGCTAAGCTTGGCCCACCTCGACTTGACTCGGCTCGATGCTCACCTCTAAGATGAACCCAAAAAGATAAAAATGCTCCTATTTTTTCCAGCTGTTTATCCTAACAGGTAGGGGTATTTTCGTCAAAAACCTTACCTCTACACAAAAAATTCACTTTAGTGAGATAAGTTTTTGGACGATGAAGAAGAAAAATGCATAGTACAAACTTGTCTATAATGCTAATTTTTTCATTATAACTTATGGTACAAGGTGGACGTAGATTAGCTACTGGCAAGTTGAGTAGCGAGACTCCTACTTAAGTGACATCAATAAGTTCTGTAGGCCCATGATGATGTATGTTTTGTGTCCACGCCGTCCATCCATTTGGAGAGATCATTTTAGGCAAACAGCCAAAGAATGACTTTAATCCAAATCTCAAGTGGAGCACACCCAGAAAATAGTTGGGAGAGTGATGCCCACCATTAAAAACTTCTAATGGCTATAAAAGTTTTCGATCAAGCTGATACTTGCTTTTTCCCTTCTTTCATGTCTTTGTTAACTTACGAAAAATTCAGATTTCAAATAAACATCATGGTGGGCCTTAGGAAGGTTTCAACAATAGGAATCACTCTCTCCATTGTTTTCGATGGTGGGTCTACTAAAGCTTTGGATCTGCCTCATTCTTTGGATCATGCCCTAAAATGATATCTCCAAATGGATGAACGGCGTGGATACAACAGATACATCATAGTGAGGCTCACAAAACTTGGTAAGGTCACTTTGGTAGCAAGTCTAGCTACTCAACCTGCCGGTAGCTGATCCCCGTCCCCACCTATATATCCAGTGCTTTCACTGGCCGATCCTTGGCCTTACAATTGTGAGGAATGGATTCCTGATTAAATGAACACTGCTCTTGTTTAGAAGCCCTGCCGTGGATGCATAGAAATAAAAAAATCATATTAATAGGGCAACCTTAAGGACTTGTTTGGAAACTTCAAAATAAACTTATCTCATTGTAAATAAGTACTAGGGTGTGTTTGGTGCATCAAATTTTATGAAGTATCTGAAATTTTGAACCAATTAGCCCTAGTAGTCATGAAATGTATTGATATTTGGTGCAACCATATGGTCATGATCATTTGTTATCAAGATTATTTTTAATCCTCACCAAAAAAGAAATATGACCTCTAATGCATAACTATGATCAGTTAAAATGAGACAAATATATTTTTAAGAGGCATACAAATGGATCCTAAGTGTATGATTCTTATAGTGAACAGTGATCGATTTTTCTCTCTCTTCGTGGTATTTTAAACCCTCAAGTGCATTTTACCAGACGTCCTCTGCATTTTAAATGACAGAGAGAATAAATAAATACAAAGGCATTTTGTATTTGCCCTAATAAACTATAGAACCTAAACTATGAACTTGATGTTGTGTTAGGATTTGGGTAACGGTTTTTTTTTTTTTCTATTAATTATCTATCATTGATAAAGAAGGGAAAATACGAAAGCCCTGATTTCAGGAGACCCAAGGAGAAAAAGGACATGGGGAAACCTATCATATTACTTTACAACGGAGAAAAAAGGTGAACTAAACCAACATGGACGCCGAAGGAAGCTGATAGAGACGTGAAGAGCACACTAAGCCTGTCTAATCGCACCTATTTGGGTAACAGTTGCATATGTTGTGTCTCTATCTGAAAGAGATATTAAATAATTATCACAAACAAAAGTCATAAGTATTCATTGAGAAGTAGCCATTGCAGTGAATGGATGCATGATTATTTCAAAAAGTGCCTTTGCGGAAAGAACTCAACACACTTCACCTTCTACGTATCCTAAATATTATGAGTTTAGTGGGCATGGTAAAAAAATCCAAATTAAGCCATTAAGTCATTTAAAGCCATGTTCACTCATTTGTGTACTCTGGAAATTATTCCTTTCAAACTTTTTGTAAAAGCATATCAATGTTTGTACTTGAAGATTTGTTCAACACTTGAAAGTATAAGTTTTCACGTTGAATTTTGAATTTATGATCAATTCATTGCATCCTGAAAATAATTTACTGTATTCTTTCCTTTACACTTACTAAATATTCATAAAAAATGACAAGAAATCTATCTTAATTCATTGATTATTCAGGTCAAGATTTGAATCCACAAATTTGATTTCCACTTTAAATTTCTACATTTCTTCCATTGTATACTATATTCTAAGAACTTACATCTGACGATCTGAGCAACCAATTGGAAAATGTTTTGAAATAACAATTGATATGTTAGAAAGCCAATGACTGAGGACAAAAGCCTCCAAATTAGTCTCAAAGGTCAACCTATATGATTGTGATTTTGGCACATGGCCCATCTAAGATCATATAACAAATTAACAAACCATCCTTGTCTTCTCTCCTGTGTGCTATATATGCCTACAAAGATTGCTTAATCACTAACAAGAGCGAACGAACCGTCCTTGTGTGCCATGTCTATAAAGAATATTACTTAATAACCAATGAGCGAGAGAGAGAGAGAGCTCCAGATGGGCATATATATGACGGGCTGATGTGTGTCAAGTTTTCTTTTATATCTGGATATGGAAATATTGTAAAACAAGCATCGATGAAGAAACTGAGATCCTGGGAGTGATTTTAAGCAACCTACTGGTTGAGGCTAGTGATATGCTGCCCGGCCCCCTTTTTTCTAAGGTAAGCAACACATGCTTAAATAGGAGCAATATATTCTCTCACCAAGAGAAAACAGCAAAGATTTGTTTAATTCAAAATAACATAATGCGCGGATAAAAGAAAGGTAGCATTTATATATGCGGAACGCTCACCTGCGAACCAGTTCGTATGTATTACGTATGAACTTTTTTGAAAACCCATCATACGTGATTTGGATCCAAAATCTGAACCGTTCACGTGAAACAGCACCTCGTGAAACCCCCCAGGCCGAAGTTTTACTTTGATCTAAAACTTGATGGGCTATGAAAAATGAAAACAGTTTCCTCCCTTGATTTGCATCTGGCCCACCAGAATTTTAGATTGGGGTATATAATTTTCACATTGGGTTTCATGGAATTCCGCATCACATGAACCGTTCAGATTAGACACCCATGACACGTGTACAAAGGTGTGCACGTGCGTTGGTGTGCAGGGGAGGATGACTCTTTATATATACTCCCAAGGACTAAAGGATACCTAATATAATAGAAAATGTTGAAAAAGCCTTTAAATCTTGTCGCATCCTTATAAACTTGATGCGAGGTGAGAATTAGCTCACATGATATTGGAATTGCAAGATCTTAGACTTGTTCCAAAGCAGAAATAATTTATTAAATGAAACTAATTTCTTGTCATTCTAACATTGTTTAATGCCTAAAAAGTGGCCTATTAAACAGAATGGATCCAAGGAACATTCAATTGGTCCCATGGATCCACACTGTAATCTAGTTGTGGATGTTATTATATTTATCTTCTGACCATGGATATGATCAAATCACCAATCATGGCAATCTAAACAGTTTGGATGATCTTTCATTGGCCAACTTGTCTATTCATGCCATCAACTAAGGGTTGCAAGAGATTATTTTTGGTCCATGATCAGGTCATAAGATTTTTTCCTTTTCATATTTGGATTGTTTTTCTTCTTAAAAAATCAGAATCTTACTTATGGATCTATATCTAATCCTCCATGCCTTGTTATTGTAACTCTTGTATGTTTCCCAAGTGAGCTCAACTACAATAAGCAATGAACAGAGATTGCACACGGCCCAAAAGTAACCATGATTCATTAATCACCACTATACAATTAAGGGGCTAACAAAGTAGACAGCAAGACATAAAATGGCGTAGCCATCCATTTTACAGGCCCTTAATTATTTAATTGGATTTGCTCATCCTATTAAGATGACAACGGGGCTGTGTGCAGTCCATGGTGATCGATCTTATGCAACTGGCCATATGATCAGAGTGCCGTAAGTACATCCTAATCTAATTTTAAACTTCCCATGAGAGAAGATGGTTTGTCACTTGGAGTGAAGTAGATTAGATTAACCAGTCTCCGATGTGAAGTAGATTAGATTAGTCAGTTGCCAAATGTGAAGTTGATTAGACTAGTTAGCAGGGGCCTTTTTGGGTGCCATTTAAAAAGGAGTTCATCTCATATTAATTATTTAATTCTAATCATGTATTAGAGATCGCAATTGTTAGATACCAATGTAAATTTTATACAATTAACTAAAATGAGTCATTTAGGTGGCATCCGGCCTGTTTGGTTAGCCCTAAATACATGTATACGATGATAAATAAGCAATTAGGATAAGTTTTTGCTGATTGGTTGAAAGATGAATTTCACATGGAAAGATGATCAGAAAACTCAACCTTGTAATTGGTGGGCCTGATCATGATGCATGTATATGTATATGTTATATCAAAAATCATTTTAAGACGAGCCCAAATAAGAGAAGTCTAAATCTCAACCTGGACCGCATCACAGGGGACAATAATGGCAATTGAATGCCACCGGAGCTTATGAGCGACGGAAGTGTTCGATTTGCCTCCTTTTTTTGGCACATGCCTTCAAACATTAAGACAAAATGTACCAATGGGGTGTGATGAAACATGTACATTATGGTGGGGCGCAGTGGTTACTGATACAAACAAATCACTTTTGAAGAACCATACGAAGTAAACCATTGTTCTATTTACCACTGCTCACATGTATTTAAAGTGAAACTCAGGCCTGCATGATCCTCCGCTTTCTTGAATACGAGAGAATTGGAATCTGAACAAGGTTGCGTTTGCTCTTAAATCTAAAATGCCTGGCCACTGTAAAAGCACCTAAATCAAATTATTTTCATTGTCTGCTGTTCCAAATGATATTGATGGCCCTATCTGATTTGACTCAAATGGACCACTACACACACGAGTAGGACCACTAATCAAAATAATACTTCAAACAAGTCTCATTAAACATTATTAATAATAACTAAGAATTCTCATTACAAAGTAATCTAACAGAATTTCAAATTGCAAAGGCAAACACACGTTTTGGTTTTAGTTTTGTTTTACTCCAGAGAGAGAATTAACGGCCGCCACGTCCGCCTGCACCACCACCTCCACCCCTTCCAAAGCCTCCACTGCCGCCAACACCACTACCTGTACCACCTCCTACGCCACCACCGGCACCAAATCCTCCGCCGTGTCCAGACCCTCTACCAGCTCCTCCGCCGCCACCACCACCACCAAAACCACCGCCCCCTCCAACACCACCATCCACACCCCCTCCTACGCCACCACCCACTCCGAATCCACCACTATGCCCGGACCCACCTCCAATGCCACCGCCACCACCACCACCACCGAAACCACCGCCCCCTCCAACACCACCACCCGCACACCCTCCTAGGCCACCAGCCGCTGCGAACCCACCACCATGCCCGGACCCACCTCCAATGCCACGACCTCCACCGCCACCAGCACCACCTCCACCACCAATTCCACCGCCAGCACCGCCACCTACACCACCACCCGCTGCAAACTCTCCACCATGACCGGACCCACCACCCAAACCGCCACCGCCACCTCCACCGAAACCACCACCCCCTCCAACACCACCACCCGCACCGCCTCCTACACCACCTCCCGCTCCGAACCCACCTCCATGACCAGCACCGCCACCAACACCACCCCCTCCACCGCCACCAAAGCCACCGCCTCCACCAGCTCCACCACCCGCACCACCCCCGGCGCCAAACCCTCCCCCTAGACCACCGGCCCGGCCGCCGCCTGTTGAGGGTCACATATTGCATATTAGACCCTAGATATTGTCTGGATTTACGAACATAATATTATTTAACGGTCGATTTAATCGTGTTTATGCTACAGGTTGAATTTAGGAGCCTGGAATGGAAAAGAATGTTAAAAATAGGGTTTTAGCACTTAAGATGCACCAAGGAAAGTTACGGGACTCCAGGGGGCCAAGATCGACGGAATCACATGCCAGGGATCGAAGAAAATTGAGAAACCGAAGAGTAAGTGACCTGAAAAACGTCCAGAATGCAAGATCATAGTGTTCCAACCATCCATTCGGCTTGAAACTTCATACATGGCCTGCAGGATACAAATTAACCGTACATATTAAATTTCAACCATTGGATCACTGAGGAAGTATCTCAACAGTCAGATCAGTCCCTTAATTCATTAAGTGGGGCCCACTTGATATTTAGAACTCTCTCAAATTTGGAGTCAACACCTTAAATGAGGTGACAAAACAGATGGACGGTACGAATTTCTCACAAGCATCATAGTGGACTCCATCTAAGGTGCATGTGCCTAGTGCATGTGTGCACTAGCCGTGCACGGCTGAAACCAGAGACATTCAAACCGTCTCTGATCGAAAACTCCAAAACAAATATTTCTGTTTTTAAACAGATTATGCAACAGGGCCGTCGGTGGTTGCTTGTGGGCCACTATCACTGATCAAAGGTCCGATCCGGACCGTTCATTAACTCCACGTGGCCTCTCTTATCACTGCCTAGGTGGAGATTTTTCAAAAAGAGCATCGAAGATCAGTTTTTAACCGTCCAGCGTCTAATGGACGGTGGAGTATAAAATCTTGTGGGCCACCCCAAAATCAATGAAATCTTACTACTACCAAACGGGTTTTCGATGGGAATCCAACGGATGGTTCTGATTTATCCAAGACCAAGGCATGTGGTCCCCATAGTTAACGAAAAATCACTTTTTCACATATGTACAGCGACTTACGCATTGATGCTCGGTTCGCAGTTGTGGGACCCACCTATTGTCCATATAGCCAATCTAAGCAGTCCATTAGACGTCAAAGGCTCATGTTACCAAGACCTAGGTGCCCTTTCTCCCTCAGGTGAACTATCGGAAGATCCAAGCCGTTGAACACAATTTGGATGGCAAATCAGAAAATCACGTATTCCACGCCAGAAGCGATCCAAAAGGGACCCTTTTCAGCTGAAATTTCGTCACGGAATTAATAGACGGTTTGGATTTCTCAACAACTAACGTTCGAGGGTCACACTAAGCATCAGCACAGAAGACTTACGCAGGCCCTGTTTTTTCGTTGCGACAGACGCTGGCCTTCCTTTTCGGTCGTTACACGATCACAGCAGGGATCAGATGGCCGATCTAGTCCGTCTATCTTGTAGGCCACCCCGAAACGTCTTAGGAGACGTTATTTCTTTGGAAAGGAAGGACGGACAGTGGGGAAGAATGGTCTGTTTTCTTGGCTGCAGAAACAGGGACGTTGCAGCTGCGTAGAATTTTCGCACCTGCTGTGCGTAAAGAGAGAGCCATCTTCACCGCCTCTCCATGCGGATTGTCTCCACCGACTCCTCTCCTTTGCTGGCTATAAAAAGAGAAAAAAACGAAAGAGAAGAGAATATATATATCATCTTGGAGGACGGCTTGGGCTTCAAGGTGGAAACAGCTTGGAGATATTGGGAGCTTGGGTTGGACGTGAAGTATAGAGGCAGCTGGTTAGAAGTATTTTAGTTATTTTATTTTGCTGTTTTTTTATGCCTGACATGGAGATTAGTCCATCCATGTCTGGCTAAATCCTCTTAGCTAGGGCTAAGAGGTGAAGCTTATAGCGTGATGGGAGAACCCTGTGCTTGTGCCTTTTGTTTGAAACTGAATTGATATTGATTGAAGTTATTTAATGGAAATATTTGTAGTCTTTAATGGTCTGTTGTGACTGAAATTACAGTGGGTCTGCAATGGCTTTGAATATTCTCTTTTTCCTTTATGTTTATGACGTCAGGAAGCCCTGTTGTTCACCATAGTCTCCTGAGCATGGTCGGATGACGGTACCCTTCCTAACCTTCATACATGTGATGGGTTGGTAATTAGTTTAATTCTGTTATTTGCCATAGTTCCCTGGGCATGGTTTGGTGATGGAATCCATTCTAATTGATATACCTTTCATCTCTTTGAAAACTAGATCAATACAGTTCAGTAAATTCCATGATTCATGAAACAGGCATAGGATCTCTCTGATCTGTACAAGTGGATCCTCTGAATCCCTAGTTTCCTTTCCTTTGAAGTTCTTAAGTTTTAGATAAGTAGTTCACAATTATTTCCTCAACTCCATTCAGTTTTAATTTCATCTTATTATAGTTATAGTTCTAGTTAATTTTATATTACGTACAGGTTTCAGTCCTTTGGGATTCGACCTCGGTTTTACCGAGTTTATTACTACATCACAACCCTGCACTTGGGGAGTGAACACCGCCAAACCGCCTGCCAACAGGCTCGCCAAACCTACTCTCTTCTTCAAAATCTCCAAAGATAATTGCACTCAAATGGAAGAGAATGCTGAGAAGAAGCAATGCAGGAAGCCATTTTGTAGAAACACCCATGACTCTGTTTCTTTAAAGCCAAAGGCCTTTGATTTCTCTCCATCTCAGTTCTCAACAACATCAGCAACTTCTCCTTTTATAAGAATCTCATTCAGCCCTTCTCTTACTCTCTACCATACCCGTGCATTTATGACTGAATGTCTGTCTACGCGTTTGTATATTTGAGAAGATGGCGGGAATGCTTTACAACGGACTCAAGTCAAACAACTCGAGATGAGCCAAATTGCAAGTTGGCCGATCTGGCCGACTCGAGATCAGAATCGTGTGATCACGATGGACCTGACGAATGAGGCCCATTGCTTGGGAAGTGGGTGCACCAGTGGATGTTCTGAACCATCCATCTAGGGGGCCCTGCAAGGGATAAGAAGAGGGGGCCTCTAGTCCAACAGATTGTACCACAAGTTATAATCCACCAGCTGATAACTTCCAATCTTCTAAGTGCATGTGAAATCCAACTGTTCCAATAAGTTAGTCCTCCATGTGGATCATTTGGTGCAAAAATCTATCCTATTTTCTCATCAGGTGGGCCATACTATTAAAAATGGCCGACCATTGATAAGTAGCAAAATATAATTGCGGTCCACGCAAGTAGTGCGTATGGATAATTTTTTCACAAGGGGTTCCCCATGTCAACCCTTTGGACGGGTTAGATGTGGTCCGCACATGAAAGGTTGGAACGTATCCACTGGATGGGCCATAACTTACTGTCCAGCCGGTTGAACTTAAGACCATCTCGAATAGGATAATTGTAAATGTCATAGGTTCTTGCAATCCTAGTCTTCTGCATAGTATCGTTGGCATTCCTTGCAGACGGCTAAAAACAAAAATGGTCAATAGTACCTAGTTCAATGGGAAACCGGGTCCCATGACAGTGAGGCTGCCTTAATATATGTGTTGTATATCCACGCCATCCATCAGTTTTTCTAGATCAGTTTAGAACATGATCCCAAAAATTAAGCAGATCAAAATCTCAAGTGGACTACACAGTCGGGATTGAATGTCCACTATTAAATTTTTTTTGGGGCCACATAAGTTATCTATCAAGCTGATATTTAAGTTTTACCTTCGTCCTGGTCTGTGTGACCTTGTCAACGGGTTGGATAGAAAATAATCATTACAGTGGGCCCTGGGAGCTTTTTAATGGTGGGCATTCAATGACCATTTCCTGTGGTATGGTCCACTTGAGATTTTGATCTGCTTGATTTTTCGCATCATATTCTAAAATGATCTGGAAAAACTGATGGATGGCATCGATACACAACACATTTATCAAGGTGGGCCCCACCGTCAAGGAAACAGCCACCACGGGTGACACCTAATCGTCTCTCTATGTTGTGGCATTGTTGTGATTTTTTTTATATATCACCGCTGGTCTCTCAATCTGTGCTTTCACCATCCATTCCCTTTGGCCTTGCTACCGATGAGAAATGGATGCCTTATCATACGATCCCTGCCTGCTGTTATTTGGTGGGCCCTGCGGTGAATGCTTGATAAAAAAAAAAAACCATATTTATTAATAAGGTTACTCCAGGTACTTGTTTGGAAATTTTAAAACAAATTCATCTCATATGGTTTATAGTAATTATGTATGAAGTTGTGTTTGGTTGCACCAAATTTCAAGAAAATTTGAACCATATTGGACTCACTAGTCATGAAATAAGATGATAATCGTTGCAACCAAATTCACCCATAAGAGTCATGAAATGTCATGTATTAAGGCATGTGCTTTCACCATCGACAACTTCTCCATATTGTGGGATAGGCATGCCACCTCCATCATTCCTCAATAGTCATTACGGGGAAGATTGTCATATTGGCATATGCCGACAACTTGAACATGGTATCCCATACTATTATGCTTGGCTCATGAGTCATAATAGGATCGTAACATACTACAGGTTGTGAGTGGACTTATCTAAAGAAAACGATGGTATTCTAGATTCAATTTAATGTTATCCAACGTTAAGAATAGACAATGATTAGCCATGCACTGGACTAATTCAATTGACATGGAAGAACCACGACATAACTAGCATTGGATGCAAAGTATCATGTGTATTACAACTACTGTTAGTCGTCTATGTTCAACATCTGGTCAATTAAATAAGTTTGGAGTATCCGACCCAATCCGGACCACCCCCTAACTTAAACATTGTACAAAGCTAACACCACCACAATAAAAATTCTACTTACTATCCAAAGTAAACTAGATAATCATTAGGCAACTTATTAATGTTACATACAAACTCTAAAATCAGATATTTCACTCATTCAGACATTTCATCAAGCATATTTACAACCAAAAGTAAATAACAACAGGATTCGCAATTACGAAGCATGTCTAGTGATGACGGCCCATGAAATCTAAATCACAATATAGTTTTAGTAATCGAGATCCTCAATGATTGATAAAAGGAAACCCATAAGGAAATGGTCTACACCTTAGAGATAGATTTCTCAATCTCTACACCTAGAGTTAATTAGGGTTTTGGGGAAACACTGGATCCAAAAATAATTTAAAGATCTTTTATAAGAACTTAAAGAATCTAATGATAATGGACCCAATTAAAAGGTAGGAAGCACTCTTACCTCCAACTATAATTTGAGGGAAGGATGCAGTGGAGAAAAAAGAGAGTTAAGGTTTGGTTGAAGGGGAATGGTAAGTGAAAACAATAAGAAACCCCTAAATCTTCCCCTCTTCTTGTCTCTCTCTAGTTTATGGCAAATTCAGACGGAGTAAATGGCCCCAAAAGTACGTGTTAGGTGTATTAACTCTATGGGAGGTTATTTCACATCATAGGGGCCCATAGGAGGGTGCATGATCGCTTCAACATTTGGATATGTCAATCAACAAATAAGGTCCTATGTAAGTTCAACGACTATCGATCGTTGATTGGAATTGCGACTATACGGATATGTGTAGGGCATAGAGCTGTACACGAGTAGACTAAGGCTCGAGTACTCGCTCGACTCGACTCGTACTTGACTCATCTGAGTTAGAGCCGAGTACGAGTGGGTTTTCACTACTTGTTTAGATTACGAGTAGAGTACGAGTCTAGAGGTACTCGACTCGGTACTCGACTCGTACTCGACTTGTTCCAGTGTATATAAGTCCGCCCCCAAAAAAAAAACCCTACCCCACCCCGCCTGTCATTTTCCAACAGCGCACAAACCCTACCCCGCACATCCTTTTGAAGAGCGCCCAAACCCTTCCCTCCCAGTGCCCGTCCGATCCAAAAAAAACAGTCTCTCTCTCTCTCTCTCTCTCTCTCTCTCTCTCTCTCCCCTCCCTCTCCCAACGCCTGTCCGACCGTCCCTCTTCTTCCCTCTCTCTCTCTCTCACTCGCCGCTGTCCCCTGTCCGGCAATGCTAGAAGCCTAGACCCTGCCGCTCGTCCCTGCGGCCTGTCTGGTGATGGAGCTCGTCCCTGCCACTCATCCGGTGCCGCAGCTCGTCCCTGCCAGGCTGCCGCTTGTCCCGTCGTCCGTTGTCGCCCTGCCCTGCACGCAGCTGCCGGTCCTCCCTCTTTTGCTCGCCCGGTAAGGTGTGGGGCATATTTTTTTTATTTTTTATTGCTAATATATGTTATAAATTATTAATATAGTTTGAGATTAACCTAATATTTGTGTTTTCATACAATACTCAACTCGTGTACTCGTACTCGGACTCGACTCTACTCGTTTACTACTCGTACTCGACTCGTACTTGGGCGAGTAGAGTACGAGCAGGGGGTCCATGCTCATTGGCCGAGTAGAGTCGAGTACGAGCAACACTCGGGCGTTAAGAGCCGAGTACGAGTAGGGCGATACTCGACTCGTGTACAGCTCTAGTAGGGCATTAACCTTAGTTTCCTAAGTTTAATCATGATCTAATGATCTGAAAGCCACAACTTCGACAAAGGGTAGATGTGAACATTTAACTTGAGTTCATAATATTTCTTGAAGGCATTCACAAATTCTACACACTCAACTTGTGAGCCTAAATTGAATTATTCTAGTTGCGATCTCAGCTCAATGTCTGCGATAGACATCAAGCTCGACAAGATGGATGTCTTCCTAGTGTTTCAGATTTAATGGACCATGAACAAGTGATCCATAGCTAATTCAGTTAGTCTGTGTATTTCTAGAATAAGTTAAGCCATGAGACTTCTCATGTACTATGATCAATGTTTAGATTAGATAAGTTCATGACATTGCATATTCACAATTAACAAAAATGGGTATTCAGCCCTAGTTGTCTTAAATTTGCCAATTCTAGGGTAGATAGTTTACTTAGTCAGGTCCGTAAGGTCTTCTAACAATAGTGATCGTAGCCGTACTAGGTTTAGTATGAAAATTTTACAAGACATCACACTCTCTCTGCTATATTAAACCCCCGGGTGCATTTGACTAGACATCTCTTATATTTTAGACTATTAAAAATATATAAAAGCATTTGTATTTGTCCCAATAAACCCAAAATATATAAAAGCATTTATATTTGCCCCAGTAAACCCTAAACCGTAAACTATAAATTCAAGGTCACGTTTGGTTAATGGCACCTTGCTTGCATCTCAGCCTTCTGCAAAATTTTGCGGCCACCAATGAAAGAGAGCAAGATCCAAGCATTTGATCTAATTTCCTGCCAACATACCAGTCATGCAGGACATCCTGCCATGAAAAAGGTAAGACCTACCATAGCAATCACATTTCGAAAATAAATTTGTTGTGCTCACGGGTTATCCATGATTCAAATATATGGTTAGCAGACTAGCTTGATTTTTGTATCAAGTCATCTTCGTGGTGGGATCTATTGCTTTCGTGCTACTGATGTGCCGCTAGACTGGCATGTACACAAAAAAGTTGGTACAGTGCCACAAGTTGTGGTGGTTTGCTTATAGGTAATTAGTTCTCAGCAAGGTGTGTAGTGAGTTCAGGAAAAAATAAATAAGCTGGACGAAGACATTTATGATGCCCAAATGAGAGAGAAAGTATGCCAAAACAATCATCTGTTCACCGTCAAATTTTGAAATACATGAAAGAAAAAATAACACAGGTTTGATGATCTGAACCACCCATTGGAGGATATTTTGGAATAGCAATTGGATGGTTAGAAAGTAAATAATTGAGGACAAAAGACTTCCAATGATCAGTGTCTAGGATGAACTTATTATTGTGATTTTGGCATATAGCCCATCTCGTGGAACGAAGGAACCATCCATGTCATCTTTCTTGTGCCGTGTCTACAAAGCTTGCTTATGTATATATATATATATATATATATATATAGAGAGAGAGAGAGAGAGAGAGAGAGAGAGAGAGAGAGAGAGAGAGAGAGAGAGAGAGAGAGAGAGAGAGAGAGAGAGAGAGAGAGAGAGAGAGAGATGGCCAGGCTGATGAGTGTCGAACTTTGCATCATATCTCGGATATGAAAATATTGTAAAACAAACACCAATGAAGAAACTAAGATTATCAGAGAGATTTTCAATAATCTAGAAGTTGAAGCTAGTGATCCTATGCTCCCCCTTTCTTCTGAGGTAAGCAAATCATGCTTAAAGGGGAGCAATACATGCTCTCACCTAGAGAAAACTCTAAAGATATTTCGTTTTATTCAAAATAACATAATGTACTGATAAAAGAAAGGTAGCCTCCTATATATACTTTGAGAATTATGGCAGCCTAATATAATAAAAAATGTCCAAAATGCCTTTGAATCTGGTCATAACCCTGCAAACTTTCTGTAAAGTGGGGATAACCCCTCACACTAATCTTAAACTTGCCCAAAAGCTAACTCCATAGCTTGTTAGATTAATTAATTTCTTGTCATTCTAGCATTGTTTAATGCCACGGGTCCTAACTCTTACCCGGGTGGTAGACTCCTTGGAGTTTCAACACCGGGTCAAGGGTTCGAGTACCCATGGTGGTGAAATCCCACGGTGTGCGTGTGGGGTGTGTGTGCGTGTGTTAAAAAAAAAAAAAACGAGCCTAAAAAGTGGCCTTCTAAACAAGAAGTGAGGCTTATTGAAGAAGTTACAACTCAACGTATCCCCAAAAATAATTAAAGTAAATGAATTTGATCAGGACCATTCAATTGATCCCATGGACCTTGTGTAATCTTGTTGGGATGTTATGATATTTATCCTCTGATGACATATGTGACCCAAATCACTTGTCATGGCAATCTAAATGGTTGGACTAGTCAGATCTTTCAGGAGCTGGTTTGCATCAAAATAGATAGATAGGTTCCAACCTATTATTCTTGGTCTATGATCAGGATGTAAGATTTTATTTATTTATTTTGATATTTGAATTGTTTTTCTTCTAAGAAGCCATCATCCTACTTATGAACCTATAAATAATCATCTGTACCTTGTTATGCTATGAATTCGTATGTGGCCCAAGTAAGCTCACCTACAGTCAACAAGACCAACAAAGTCCATACATTGCACATGGCCCAAAAATAACTAGGATTCATTAATCACAACCATATAATTATGGGGCCCACAAAAAAGGACAGTGAGAGATAAAATGGCATTGCCTTTACAGGCCCTCAGTTAATTGGGTTTGACAATAAGGTAGTCTGTAATCGTTGTCCATAACCCATCATATGCAACAACCCACACGATCCTCAAAATCAGAGGGCCTTAAGAACAACCTAATCTAATTGTAAACTTCGCATGCCAGGAGATGGTTTGTCACTATTGCAATGAAGTAGATTAGATTAATCAGTTGCCAATGTGAAGCAAGATTAGATTAGTCAATTGGTGCCTGTTTGGGTGCCACTTAAAAATGAGTTCATCTAATTCTTTTTTAATTATAATCATGTATTAGAGACTGTGATTGTCAGTTACCAAGAAACTTTTGATACAATCAAGTAAGTTCATTTAAGGGCCTGCTTCATAAAACTTGTTTTCAGCACTTACCATTGACATAAGCTATTTTCTAGTGAATTTTCTACATTCAGATGATTTTCTGCTTTCTTGACTTTGGGATCTGAAAAATGTGGGACTTTTGATATTAAAATTAAACTACCGGCAGGAGAAAATACTCTAATCAAATCATTTTCATTTCTTGGCGGTTAAGGAAGAGGGGAAAAAGGTGCTGTCATCTATCTTAACCGGTTTCCTGAGGCGTTGAAAATCCAGACCGGCTCGGAGAATCACTGGCGTGGTTTCCTCCCCTTCGTTAGTGCTATATGAGGGCTTCTAGATCAAATACAAATGTTTCTTTCCATTTCTCGTGGGCCACTTATTTCTCTGCACTACCTATCTGTAATTAGATCAGCTTAGAGTTGTTTGCTGACACAGGCTACAATCACACTGGTTGTTGATTTCACTCGGATTCTCCTTGGGCGGATGAAGGCATACGTTACAAATGAGATTGATGGCCCTATTTGATTTAACTCAAACGGGCCGCAGCATGCACAAGTGGGCCCACTGATCAAAATAATACTTCAAACAAGTTTCATTAAATATTATTAATCATAATTAAGATTTCTCATTACAAAGTACACTAACAGATTTTCAAATTGCAAAGGCAAGTACCCACACTAACGGCCGCCGCCACCACCTCCACCCCCTCCGAAGCCTCCACCACCACCAACACCGCCACCTGCACCACCTCCTATGCCACCACCGGCACCGAATCCTCCACCATGTCCGGACCCACCACCAGCTCCTCCTCCCCCGCCACCACCGAAACCACCACCCCCTCCAACACCGCCACCCGCACCACCTCCTACACCACCACCTGCTCCGAACCCACCACCATGCCCAGACCCACCTCCAATGCCACCACCTCCACCACCACCAGCACCGCCTCCACCACCAATTCCACCGCCAGCACCGCCACCTACACCACCACCTGCTCCAAACCCTCCACCATGACCGGACCCACCACCCAATCCGCCACCGCCGCCGCCGCCGCCGCCGAAACCACCACCCCCTCCAACACCGCCACCTGCACCACCTCCTACACCACCTCCCGCTCCGAACCCACCTCCATGACCTGCACCACCACCAACACCACCCCCTCCACCGCCACCAAAGCCACCACCCCCACCAGCTCCACCACCCACACCACCACCCGCACCACCCCCGGAGCCAAACCCACCTCCTCCCCCGAGACCACCGCTCCTGCCACCGCCAAACCGCCTGCCAACAGGCCCGCCAAACCTACTCTCTTCTTCGAAATCTCCATAGGTAATCGCACTCAAATGGAAGAAAATGCTGAGAAGGAGGAGCAATCCCGGAACCCATTTTGTAGAAACACCCATGACTCTGTTTCTTTAAAGCCAAAGGCCTTTGATTTCTCTCAACCTCTGTTCTTAAAACATCAGCATCTTCTCCTTTTATAATCATCTCATTCAGCCCTTCTCTTACACTCTACCATACCCACTCATTTATGAGTGCATACCTGTCTCCGCGTTTGTACCGTTGAGAAGATGGCGCGAATGCTTTATAACAGACCCAAGTCAAACAACTCGAGATGGGCCAAATTGCAAGTCGGTCGATCTGGCCGACACGCAATCAGAATCTTGTTATCATCATCGTCCTAGACGAATGGGTCCCACTGCTTGGCACGCGGATGCACCGGACCATCCACCTGGTGGGACCTGCATGGGTGTAGGAAGAGAAATCGGATTGCGTACTTAGTTACTCGTACGCTCTTATCGTTCCGAGTAAACTCAGTTGGGCCACCGTCAATTCAGGTGGTTTATCCACACCGTCAATCCGTTTTTCCAGATCGTTTTAGGGGTTAAACCCAAAATTGAAGTATATCCAAAGCTTAAGAATACCATACCACAAGAAACAGTGGAAATATTGATTTCCACCGTTGATACCTTTTTAAGGCCCTATTTGTCATCCAACCTGTTCATAAGATCACACAGACACTGAGGAAGGGAAAACGAAAATATCAGATTGATCTAAAACTTCCGTGTCCCAGGAACTTTTCAACGGTAGACGTTCAATTCACACTGTTTCCGGTTGTGTGGTCCACTTGAGCTTTGGATATGCTTTTTCTTTTTTTTTTTGTATGTGTTTGACCTAAAATTATCTAATAAAATGGATGGACGGAGTGGATAAAGTTCATGAATGGTGGTGGGCCCCACATAGTTTAAGGACCTAAAATTATCTAATAAGATCCGCTTCCGTAGGAAGAGCAGCTCTTTAGTCCAATCGATTGGACCACGGGTATAAGACCACCTAACCTATAACTTACAACCTATTATGTGCATGTTACATCCTACCGTTAGGATAGGTTGCCTCACCATGATGATCGTACGGTGAAAAAATCTGTCCTAACTGCTCATCAGGTGGTTCATACTATAGGAAATAATGGACAACCATTGATAAATTGCAAAATACAAATGTGGTCAAGTCAATGAGCGTATATGGCTAATTTCTGGATACGGTGATATGCACGATGACACTATTGCAAGGATTAGATTTTTCAAAAAAAAATAAAAATAAAAGAAAAGAAAGAAAGGTTGAAAGCTTTACGCTGAGGGACCGTAACGTAATGTTCAAAGACCTAAGGCGATGTTTTGCCAACGTTGTCTCGCTTCTACACTTACGATTCATTCCCTTTGGCCTTGTCACAGTAAGAAGAGGATGCCTTATCGGATGATCCCTGCTCTTATTTGGTAGGCCCTGCCGAAGATGCTCGAAAAAAATCATAGAGGATGCTCGAACAAAAAAATCATATTAGTGAGGCAACTCTGAGGATTGCTTGTTTGGAACTTTGAAACAAATTTATCTCTCTGTAATTAAGCTTAATTAATAATTAGGGTGCACTCATGAGAATTTCTATATGGTGGGCCTAATTGATCAACGGTTTGAATCTCTCTAAGTGTTGGATGATATAATCGAGCATATCAGTGGACTCAACTGAGATTGTGATCGATCTAGAATGGTGTAGGGGTGGTGTACTGTGGTCATGTTAGGCACACATTGTTATGGTTGGATTAGGAATGTCAAATTCGTGTGAAACTTAAAAGAGAAATTTTTGATACATTACAAACTCCTCCCCGTTAGTTAATATAAAAACAAGGTTGGGTCAAGGTTGGGTCGCCAAGCCTACACACATTAAAGTCTCTTTCATCCTATCACAATGCTTCTCTAAAGGTATAAGGTACTTCTCTAAAGATGCAAGGTGTGGAAGATTGCGACATCGAGCTTATAGCAATGGCAACAGCCCATGCAAGGACAAATTTTTGTATTTTATTTCATCAATCCTCATCTTCAATGCACTGTACCACCTTTCAACTATGCCAATCAATTTTAACAGTTGGTATTAGAGCCGACTATATATCGGCTATGGGGCTAGATTCCGTAATCATTTTTGGCATCGAACCGAGTTTGTGAATATTTTTCCCTTGAGATATGAGTTTAAGGTATTACTTTTTTTTTATTTTTTTTTGCAAAGCTACAACACGTTACATTAATAGAAGGGAAATTGACCGTACTCGCCTCGAAGTTTGGACAAATTACCTATAATGTTACGTCACTCCATATATTCTCTAAAGGACCTTCTGACAGCTTTTGGAGTTTGTTTTGGACGTAAATGCGCCTGACCTTATTTAAGTAGTGCTGAGGGTCAAATATTGCATATTAGACCCTAGATATTGTCTGGATTTACGAACATAATATTGTTTAATGGCCGATTTAATCGTGTTTATACTGCAAGTTGAATTTAGGAGCTTGGTTTGAAAAATGATGTTAAAAGCTTGGATTTAACGCTCTGATGATCACCAAGGTAAGGGACGGACCCAAGGGGATCAAGATTGACAGATTTACATGTCAGAGACCCGAGAAAATTAAGAAACTGATGTTCAAATGGCCCGAGATTTGTACAGAATGCAAGATCACAGGGTTCCCACCATCAAGTCGACTTGAAACTTCATACATGGTCTGATGGTCATAAATTAACCATACACATCAAATTTCATCCAATGGATTATTGTGAAAGTGACCCAACGAACAGATCAGCCCATGGACGGTCGATTTTAAGCCCACCTGGTATATAAAAATGCTTCAACTTTGATCTCAACATCTCAAAATATGCGGAGAAATGAATGGACAGAACGGATTTTGCGACATGTTACAGTGGACTCCACATGTGCATTGAACGTGCACAAAGTCCACGTGCGCTGGTTCTCAACAACTCGGTTAGCAAGTGCTGACCGAGAATTCTCATAGAAATTTCATAATACAACAGCGTTTAACGCTGTCCGTCCAGTTGTTGACAATGGGGCCCACTACTCATGCACTTTATAAATCTGATCCGTCCATTGCGTCTGGGAAGTGGGTACAACCATAACCATGGTGACCATTTGACCCCATGCAAGCGTTCGTACGTCTTCAGTTGTTAAAATCACGATGAACGGTGGAAGAAAAACATCAATGGGCCACATAAAATCTCATCCAAAATCAGCCAATTCTTATTAGTTTTTCGATAAAATCACAATTAATGGAGTAGATTTCTCAGTAGATGCCAATAAGGGGCCCATCGATCATCACAGTCACGTCCGTAAGCTCTGTTTCGCAACAGAGCTTGCAGAGAAATCTAGCGGGCCACCACCGTGCAGCGAAGGTCCGATCTGGACTGTCCATTGGTCTCCCATTGAGCCTCTCATCACTGCCTAGGTGGCAGAATTTCAGAATATCATGAGGATCTCAGTCCAATCGTTCAAATGCAAGGTGGGCGGCAATACGGAAAATCAAGTGGGCCATATCAAGGGTGATCCAAAACCATGTGTTTCTGACTAAAATTTCGAGAGAAATTCGGTAGACGGTGTGGATTTACCTACAGACTTCAATTATGGGCCCCACCAAGAATCAACACAGCTCCCTGCGTAAAGAGTCATGTCTGGGACTCTTCCTGCGTAAGAAAGTTTTGCGGAAGCCTCCACCGACCCAGCTATATCACCGACCTTGCCTAGCTATAAAAAAGGAAGAGAAAGAGAGAGGAGGGACATAAAAAAATCAGATCCGGGCTTGGGTGGGAAAGTAAGAGAGAGACAGGGAGTAGAGTTTCTTTTATTTTTATTTTTATTTTATTTTTTGTTTATTTTTGTTTAAGGAATTTAGTTTAATCATGTTGTTAAGCTAAACCTATTAGCTAGGGCTAAGAGGTGAAGCTTGTAGTGAGATGGAAGATTTTATGATTTTAATTTAATTTTAATGTATGAATTGAAGTTGATTTTAGTTTGATTAGTATGGAAATATTTTTAGTCTTTAATGGTCTGTTGTGACTGAAATTACAGTAGGTTTGCGATGGCTTTGAGTATTTCTATTTTCTTTTCATGTTTATGAAGTTAGGAAGCCCTGTTGTTCACCATAGTCTCCTGGGCATGGTTGGATGTCGGCACCCTTCCTAACCTTCATGCATTGTTGATTGGTTGGTAGTTAGTTTAATTTTGTTGTTTGTCATAGTCTACTGGGCATGGTTTGGTGATGGAATCCATTATAATTCATATACCTTTCATCTCTTGAAAACTAGATCAATGACAGTTCAGTTAATTTCCATGATTCTTGAAGCAGGCATAAGATCTCCCTGATCTCTACAATGGATCTTCTGAATCCCTAGTTTTCTATCTTTGATTTTCTTAAGTTTTAGATAATCATTCCATCATTATTTCTCAAATCATAATTAGTTTAGATTTCACCTTATTCTAGTTTTAATTCTACTGAATTTTAAATTACGTACACGTTTCAGTCCCTTGGGATTCGACCTCGGTCTTACCGAGTTTATTACTACATCACAACCATGCACTTGGGGAGTGAACAAGTTTTTGGCGCCGTTGTCGGAGACTGACGGTTGCGTTTCTGAAATTAATTAGTTTTAGAATTAGTTTAAGATTAAGTTTTAATTATAGGTTTATATTTTATATTTTTATATTTTTTTATTTTTAGAAACTAACCTGTCTTTTCTGTTTGTAGGATTCTGAGATAGGAACTTCTAATTTGTGATATCTTTCTAATTTCATTCTTTTTTCTATTTTTAGAATTGAGGTTTTATTCTTAGAAATTTTCCTAGACCTTCTAGAAACTAACCTATTTTATTTTGTTTTTCAGGTTTTAACTTAGGAATCTTTAATCGAGTAACTTCTTTCTAACTTTCCCTCTTACTTTCTGTATTGCTGTTGAAAATTTTCCTTTATTTTAAATTCAGAATTAAGGTTTCACCATGTATCTGAATGAGTGGGCACGTCCGTATGTTGAGATAGCTTATGGAAAACAGCCTATGCCTCAAAATTTTTCTGAAAATTCCTTCGAGAACCATTCGGAATATGATGCTCCACCGATTAAGAAGTCTTTCGGTGATTATCTGTGGGAGAATAATTGCATTCCACGAGTTAAGAAAACAGTACGTAATTATTGGAATGATGACGCATATCAACTCCCGACAGATGACCCGTATGATTTTGATAAGTGAAAACAGAAATATTTCGAAGTTGAGTCAGTAAAACATCACAGTAATAATCCCTGTGGATCCGTCACTTGCGAATATCTACCAAAAACGATCCAAGAGGAGTTATCTCCGAGTTATACAGACTATATTGCTGGTATGAGGAAATTAGTAGAAACGCTTGAATCACGCCTTGATAGGCTAATGGAGGCTAGGTCGTCTCAGCCCCAACCCAATCCAGAAATACAATACAAGGAAAGTGATCCGCATTCACTTTTGAAGGAATCTGAAATTTGGAATGAGGAGTTGGATTTTGTTAATGAGCATACAGTTCAATTTCCCGATGAGTCGATCTCGATATTCGAAAGAATGGTGAAGATACATTAGTGTCTTTTAAATATATTGATGATGACACACCTTCCTTACATGACACGAAGGATTTCAATGGTGAGGAGGTTAGTTTATTCGAACCTCAACCGAATTTAGGAATAGAATGTGAGGAAGGCGATCCCATCCCAACTGTGCACTGCACGGAACTGGACGATGATGCGTATCGGGATGATTATCCTGAATGTGCAACCATAGTTCATATGGAATCCATCTCAAATTTGGTCCAGGTCAATGATCAAGACGTACACGAAGTGTTAGGTCATAATGAGCCACTCCCCTCACCTGACACATCTGATTTAAAGGTGAAGGATGAACCCCTTACAACCGACTCTTCTAATTCTTGCGAGACATGTTTAGACCACTCCCCTAAATTGAATGATGATATGATTCGAAAAAAAGGAGGAGTTGCCCACTACGACTCTAGAATTTAAAACCACTCAGTTGAGGCCACCATCTGAGTTACACACATTTGACAATTCAACGCCTCAATTGAGTAATTTCAATAAACAGAGTGATCACATCAATGCTTCACTTATTGATTTTCAATCTGTCTGTGCAGGACTAGAGCAAGAGAGTGTACCTCCATCTACTTGCAAGGATGATAGATTCTTTGCGCAGATCATTACAAGCCACAAGAAGTCACACTCAGCTAAACTTTCTAACTCTTGGGATTGCTTGATACACTTTGTAGTTTCAAACGATCCCATGTTAAGAGACAAAGCGGATGCCTTGGGAGACAACATCTCGATAGTCATCATTGATCGAGAGAACCCTTATTATGAAATCCTCTCTTCCCCTAATCCTAAACGTCTACTAGTAAAGGAAGAGGAGTTGAAAATCGAACCGAAGTTTGGAGCTTCGGAATGCGTTGAGACTACATCACTTCTTAAGAAGTTTTCTAAAATTTTTCTACTTGTAGTCTCTGATTCACCATGCGATACTAACGTTGAAACTCCTTCTGTCATAGGTGAATCGTATATATTATGGATACCTCAAGCAATTTAATAGAAGATTTTCTATGAGGTACATAAGTCTCTCTGAAAAGTCATGCTCCAGGGCACCCAAGCCTATTGCAAAAAGGGCTTTTAGATGATCCTGTTGAGGAACTTACTGAGGAACTTATCAAGATATTCACCGGAAGGGGAACCTTGTGGCATGATCGATTCAATGTTTGTGGGTAATATTACTGTAAACCCTCATGAGACTACAACTCATCCACTAGGGGTAACCTAGGGGTTTAAAGGCTTGTTACATACGCTAAATGCAATCGAGAGCACCTGCGAAAGTGGTATAGGTAGAATTTTATTTTTGTTATTTTTGTTGATTTCTCTCTCGTACTAACCTGCTCTCTCCCAGTGATCTCTTGAAAAATCTCTCTCGAATTTTAATTCAGGTACTATCCTCCCATCACTACTCATTCACTTTTGTTGTTTCATGTGCATTGCATGCTCATTTATTTTACATTGAGGACAATGTAGATTTCAGGTTGGGGGTGGGAGATTAGGTTACTGAATCAGTATTGTCTTAGTCTTGAGCAAAAATTGTGAAAAATTTTCAAAATTATGAAAAATTTTCAATTTTTTTTGAAAATTCATGTGAATTCGAAGTGATTTGATAGATATCCCTAGTTTAGATTTTCAAGATACGTGATGTTGGTAATGCATGACTGTTGAATTCAGTTATCTGTTAGATTTCACAATTAAGATCGAATTATTAATCCATGATTAGAAGCTGCAAACATTGATTGAGTCATGATTTCACATGTCACATCTTGCTTTCACATTAAGGTTTCAGTCTGATATTGAAGGGTTAACTTGGTAATTACTAAGTATGTGAGGAAACCGCTTGATATTTGCCCGTCATGATCAATTTTAAAAAAAAAAAAAAGACTTGGGCAAATAATCTTCACCATAGGTTTGCTCCCTACAGGTGAGGATTTGATTCCCCATAAATGATATGAGAAAAGGGGTGGGTGTACAGTCCTCACAATAGGTTTGCTCCCTGTAGGTGAGGATTTGATTCATCTTCTTGATGTTATTTTTAAAATCAAAAGTTGAAAGAATGAAAGGATGATCTTTGAGGCAAGTTTTGGTTATTATGAATTTTTTGTTGATTACCAATGATATCTTGAAATAGAGAAGTGAATTTTAATGATGATAAGCCGAGATTACACTATACAACCATGGATCTTAATGTTTAAAGTTATTCTAATTGATCGATTGATACTGTGAACTTGACTATGAGTCTACCGAGCGCTTAAATCTAGGAGAGAGTGATACCCAACATTCATGAATCTTAAAATTCTAACATCTGGTTTAATTTTCAAAAATCACTCGAGTTCATAAACATTGTCATATAATTCTCAACTTATTTTCCGCATATTTTGCTCGGGACTAGCAAGATGCTGGTTGGGGGTTATGTTGAGGGTCAAATATTGCATATTAGACCCCAGATATTGTCTGGATTTATGAACATAATATTGTTTAGCGGCCGATTTAATCGTGTTTATGCTGCAGGTTGAATTTAGGAGCTTGAGCTGAAAAAAGATGTTAAAAGCTTGGATTTAACGCTCTGATGATCACCAAGGCAAGGGACGGACCCAAGGGGACCAAGATTGACAGATTTACATGTCAGAGACCCGAGAAAATCAAGAAATTAAAGTTCAAATGGCCCGAGATTTGTACAGAGTGCAAGATCACAGGGTTCCTACCATCAAGTCGACTTGAAACTTCATACATGGTCTGAGGGTCATAAATTAACTGTACACATCAAATTTCATCCAATGGATCATTGTGAAAGTGGCCCAACGAACAGATCAGCCCATGAACGGTCGATTTTAGGCCCACATGGTATATGAAAATGCTTCAACTTTGGTCTCAACATGTCAAAATATGCGGAGAAATGAATGGACGGAATGGATTTTGTGACATGTTACAGTGAACTCTACATGTGCATTGAACGTGCACAAAGTCCACGTGCGCCAGCCGTGCACCGGTTCTCAACAACTCGGTCAGCAAGTGCTGACCAAGAATTCTCATAGAAATTTCATAATACAACAGCGTTTAACGCTGTCCGTCCATTTGTTGACAGTGGGGCCCACTACTCATGCACTTTATAAATCTGATCCGTCCATTGCGTCTGGGAAGTGGGTACGACCATAACCATGGTGACCATTTGACCCCATGCAAGCGTTCGTACGTCTTCAGTTGTTAAAAGCACGATGAACGATGGAAGAAAAACATCAGTGGGCCACACAGAATCTCATCCAAAATCAGTCAATTCTTACTAGTTTTTCGATAAGATCACAATTAATGGAGTGGATTTCTCAGTAGATGCCGATAAGGGGCCCACCGATCATCACAGTCACGTCTGTAAGCTCTGTTTCGCAACAGAGCTTGTGGAGAAATCTAGCGGGCCACCACCGTGCAGCGAAGGTCCGATCTGGACTGTCCATTGGTCTCCCATCGAGCCTCTCATCACTGCCTAGGTGGCAGAATTTCAGAATATCATGAGGATCTCAGTCCAATCGTTCGAATGAAAGGTGGATGGCAACACGAAAAATCAAGTGGGGTACATCAAGGGTGATCCAAAAGTATGTGTTTCTGACTGAAATTTTGAGAGGAATTCGGTAGACGGTGTGGATTTACCTACAGACTTCAATTATGGGCCCCACCAAGAATCAACGCAGCTCCCTGCGTAAAGAGTCACGTCTGGGACTCTTCCTGCATAAGAAAGTTATGTGGAAGCCTCTACCGACCCAGCTATATCACCGACCTTGCCCGGCTATAAAAAAGGAAGAGGGAGAGAGGAGGGACAAAAAAAATCAGATCCAGGCTTGGGTGGGAACGTGAGAGAGAGATAGGGAGTAGAGTTTCTTTTATTTTTATTTTTATTTTATTTTTTGTTTATTTTTGTTTAAGGGATTTAGTTTAATCATGTTATTAAGCTAAACCTCTTAGTTAGGGCTAAGAGGTGAAGCTTGTAGTGAGATAGGAGATTTTATGATTTTAATTTAATTTTAATGTATGAATTGAAGTTGATTTTAGTTTGATTAGTATGGAAATATTTTTAGTCTTTAATGGTCTGTTGTGACTGAAATTACAGTGGGTCTGCGATGGCTTTGAGTATTTCTATTTTCTTTTTATGTTTATGATGTTAGGAAGCCCTGTTGTTCACCATAGTCTCCTGGGCATGGTTGGATATCGGCACCCTTCCTAACCTTCATGCATTGTTGATTGGTTGGTAGTTAGTTTAATTCTGTTGTTTGTCATAGTCTCCTGGGCATGGTTTGGTGATGGAATCCATTCTAATTCATATACCTTTCATCTCTTGAAAATTAGATCAATGACAGTTCAGTTAATTTCCATGATTCTTGAAGCAGGCATAAGATCTCCCTGATCTCTACAAGTGGATCCTCTGAATCCCTAGTTTTCTATCTTTGATTTTCTTAAGTTTTAAATAATCATTCTATCATTATTTCTCAAATCATAATTAGTTTAGATTTCACCTTATTCTAGTTCTAATTCTACTGAATTTTAAATTACGTACACGTTTCAGTCCCTTGGGATTCGACCTCGGTCTTACCGAGTTTATTACTACATCACAACCCTGCACTTAGGGAGTGAACAAGTAGTTTCACGGTTTTCTAGAGACTAAGAAGTTAGGTACTATTTAATGCTAGTAAAGTGATGTGTATGGAACCCTTTTTGCGCGTGGGCAAGGACTAAACTCGTGGGGCCCGTATTGATGTATGTGTATAATCCATGCCGTCCATCCTTTTTACCGTGTCATTGTAGGGCTAGGGCCTAAATATTAGCCTGATCCAGAGCTCGTGTGGGTCACATAATAGAAAATAATGGTGACAATGGAACTCATTGTTGAAACTTTTTCGGCTCACCGTGATGTTTGTTAGAAGTGGACACTGCCCAAGTAAGGACTTTTTGAGCCCACGCCAAGCTGGCCGACAAGATGGACGGAATGGATCTCCTCATTGTTGGCCTCAAACTATTGTACCAATGGATATCCTTTCATTTGGTAATAAAGGAAGTGAACATGTAACAACCGTGACCTGGGAAAACTACGACCCATATAACATGAGAACTACAACCCTTACTACATTATAATCATGACCCTTACCACATTACAACCACGAGCCAGGTATGGGTCTTAGTTTTCATGAGGAAAGGGTTGTGGTTGTCATGAGGTAAGAGTGTGGTCAGCCTGTTTTTCTTTCTTTCTCAGTGTAAGTTGCACGCGAGAGAGGAAATTGAACCGAGTACTCAGTTGGGCCCACCTTAAATGTATGTGGTCTATCCACGCCATCCATCCATTTTTTCATCTAATTTTAGAGGTTGAGCACAAAATTGAAGTATATCCAAAGATCAATTGGAGTATACCACGACTTTAATCTGTAGCCTTCGATCCATTTACACTACCAAAAATAGATCATGGTTGTCATGGGTCATAGTTATCATGTTATATGGGTCGTGGTTGTTATATTATATAGGTCATAGTTATCATGAGTCGTGGTTGTCATGTTATATGGGTCGTGGTTGTTAGGCGGTAAGGGTCGTAGTTATCATGGGTTTTGGTTGTCATGTTATATAGGTCGTGATTGTCATGTTAAATAGGTCGTAGTTATCATATTATATGGGTCGTGGTTTCATGTGATATGGGTTGCGGTTGTCATATTATATGGGTCGCAGTTGTCATGTTATATGACAACTACGACCCATATGAGCCCACATTGATGTATGTGTATAATTTATGCCACCCATCCTTTTTGTCGTGTCATTTTAGGAGTAGGGCCCAAATATCAGTCTAATCTGGTGCTCATGTGGGCTACAAATAGAAGATAATGGTGACTATAGAAACTTTTCAGGCTTACAGTGACGCTTGTTAGAAGTGGATACTACCCAAATCAGGACCTTTTGGGCCCACAACGAGCTAGCCGACAAGGTGGATGGATCGGATCACCTCATTGTGGGCCTTAAGCTATGGTATCAATGATTTGGTAGAAAAGGAAGTGAACACGTTGCAAACCACGAACCATGCAACATGATAGCCATGACCCATATAACATGACAACTACGATCCAAATGGACCTACATTGATGTATGTGAATAATCTATGCCGCCCATCCTTTTTATTGTGTCATTTTAGGGGTAGGGTCAAATATCAACCACGGCCCTTTCTGGATGAAAACCACAATCTATTGTGCATGTGAACCACGACCCTTTGAATGGATTGTGGTTATCATGTAGCAAGGGTCAAGGTTGTCATATTATATGGGTCGTGGTTGTCATTTTATATGGTCGTAGTTGTCAAGTTATATAGGTCATGGTTGTCATGTTTTATGGGTCGTGGTTGTCACAGGTCGTAGTTATCATGTTATATGGGTCGTGGTTGTCATGTTATGTGGGTTGTGGTTGTCATGTTATGTGGGTCGTGGTTGATATAGGTAGTGATTGTCATGCCCTAGGTTTTCAATTTCACTGCTTTCTATAGTGTGGTCCACATGAGCCTTTGATATGCCTCATTTTTTAGCTCATTCCTTAAAATGATCTTTCAAAATTAATGGACGGCATAGATAAAATATATACATCACAATGGGCCTGATAAGACCATTCATCTCTACATATATAGGGATGCATAAGTCGAGTAACGTGACTTACTAAAATATTCTTCCCGAGGTCTTGGGAATATGGACTCATTGAAGACTCCTACAGCTACACGTAAGTCCGCGTCGAAAGCGAAGTGAATTGGCTGGTGTACCACTGTGAATGTATGAGGTGTACCACTGTGAATGTATGAGGTCTATCCACGCCGTACATCCATTTTTTCATCTTATTTTAGGAGTTGAATCCAAAATTTAATCATACCCAAAGATCAAGTGGACCTTACCATAGGAAACAATTGAAATAATGATTTCCACCGTTGAAACATTTTTATATGATCACAAGGACATGGATGAAAGAAACAAATAAATATATGTTTGATCCAACACTTCTGTAGTGTGGTCCAGTTTATGTACGCCGAAATGGATTGGCTAGTGTACACATTAGCTATATTGTTGTTGTAGGTGCGTGTTATGCCAAAACTCATTATAGGTACATGTCTTGTTAGGACTCCTTCGGACGTGGGTTAGCTACTTACAGGTTGAGTAGTGAGACTCCCGACTAAAGTGACGTCACCAAGTTCTGTGGGCTACACTATGATTTATGTTTTATATCTACGTCATCCATCCATTTGGAAATATCAAATTAGGGTATGATCCAAAAAATGAATCAGATCCAAAGTTCGAGAGAACCACACCACAAAAAATAGCGGGGAGATTGACACCTACCGTTAAAAAGCTCTAAGTGCCACCAAACTTTTCGATCAAGCTAATATTTATTTTTTCCCTTCTTTCATGTCTGCTTTAACATATGAACAGGTGGGATCTCAAATAAACATCATGCTGGACCTTCGGAAGGTTTCAACGGTGGCGTCACTCTCATCACTGTTTTCTGTGGTGGGTCTACCCAGCCTTGGATCTACCTCGTTCTCTAGACCATGCTCTAAAATGATCTCTCCAAATGTATGGAAGGTGTTGATACAACACATGCATCATGGTGGGGCCCACAGAAGTGGTGACGTCACTTCAGTAGCCCGTCTCGCCACTCAACCTGTCAGTATTCAATCCGCGTCGACGGATTGGCTACTCCCCATGCATGTTACTATGGTCGGTCTCTGTGGGCCCCACTATGATGTATTTGTTTCATCCATGCCGTTCATCCATTTTTATATATCATTTTAGTGCTTGATACCAAAAATAAGATGGATATAAGTCTCAGGTGGACCACATCACAGGAAAACAATAATGATTAGATATCCACCATTAAAATCCTCCTAAGGCCCACTGTATTGTTTATTTGACATCCAATCTCTTGATTGGATCATAAAGACCCAGATGAAGGGAAAAACTAAATCTCAGCTTGACCCAAAACTTTTATGGGCCTAAAACGTTTTTAATGGTCAAAATTCATTCAATACTGTTTCCTATAATGTGGTCCGCTTGAGATAGAGATATACTTTATTTTTTTTTTATCATACCATAAAATGATATATAAAAATATATGGACGGCATGGATGACACACATACATCATGGTGGGCCCCACAGAGCACCGACCACCAGCCAATGGGTGGTGTCAGGGGGAGTAGCCAATCTGTTCCCCAATCTGTCTCTACTACTGCTGTAGAAGAGATGTGCCGTGCAAGGATGACGCTGAGGCAGTGACGCTCCTCGAGCTCTGAGTTGTACGAACGGTTCAAAGTTGATCAAAGGTTCGTGGCCCACAGTGATGTATTTATTATATCTACACCGTTCATCTATTTTTAGAGATCATTTTAGATCATTATCTAAAAACTAAATCATATCCAAAGATCATATGTACCACACCACAAATAACAACAGGGATAATGATTTTCACTGTTAAACAATTCGTAGGGCCCACCATAATGTTTATTTTCAATCCAATTTACTCATAAGGTCACAAAGACCTGAATAAAGAGGAAAAACAAATTTCATATTGATCCAAGACTTCGGCGACCCCAAAAAGGTTCCAATGGTAGAAGTTCAATCTTCTACTGCTTTTTGCAGTGTGGTCCACTTGATAGTTAAATATTTCTTATTTTTAATCCAAGTTCTTAAAATGAGCTCGCCAAATGAATGGATGGTTTAGATATAACACATACCTCATGATGGGACCCACAGAATATGCCAACACCAATATAGTAGCTATATAGCCAGTGTGAGGTACACTGGTCAATTGACTTCCATCCAACCCGCGTTCGTCTCCGGAACAGACGTAAATTGCGTCCTACCACCCACCCGTCTCTAGCCCGAATGGACAAATGGACCACCATACTCGGCGGTTTGTGGGCCCCACCATCATGCTTGTGTTTCATCCATGTCATCCATATATTTTTCCAGATCGTTGTATGAGACCAAAAATGAGATATATCTCAATCTCAAGTGGACCACACTATAGGAAACAGTGTTGAACGAGTGTCATAGACCATTAAAAACTTTTCAAGGGCTATAAAAGTTTTGGATCAAGCTAATTTTTGTTTTTTCCCTTCATCTGTGTTTTTATGACCTAATCGACCGATTGGATGTCAAGTAAACAGTACAATGGGCCTTAAGAATGGATCGTGGGTGTCATGTAGTAAGGGTCAAGGTTGTCATGTTATATGAGTTGTATTTGTTAAGTTACATGGGTCGTGGTTGTTGTGTTATATAGGTCATAGTTATCATGGGTCGTGGTTGTCATGTAATATGGGTCATGGTTGTAATATGGTAAGGGTCGTGGTTATCAAGTTATATGGGTCGTGGTTGTCGTGGGTCGTGGTTATCATGTGATATAGGTTGTGGTTCTCATGTGATATAGGTTGCAGTTGTTATATGTTTACTTCCTTTACTACCAAACAAAATGATAACCATTGGTATCATAGCCTAGGCCCACAATGGGGTGATCCATTCCGTTCACCTTGTCGGCCTGCTCGTCGTAGGTCCAAAAAGTCCTGACTTTGGCAGTGTCCACTTCTAACCAACATCACGGTAAGCCTAGAAAGTTTAAACAACGGGTTCCATTATCACCATTATTTTTTATTATGTGACCCAAACTAGCTCTGGATCAGGCTGATATTTGGGCCCTATTTCTAAAATGACATGACAAGAAGGATGGGCGGCATGGATTATACACATACATCAATGTGGGCCCCACGATAAAAAATAATGGTGACTGTTGAAAGTGTCTAGGCTCATGTGATGTTTGTTAGAAGTGGACATTGCCCAAGTTATGACTTTTTAGGCCCACGCCGAGCTGGCCGTTAAGGTGGATGGATCAGATCACCCCATTATGTGCCTTAAGCTATGATAACAATGGTTTGATATAAAAGAAATTGAACACATTGAAAACTACGATCCATACAACATGACAACCATGACCCATATAACATGACAACTATGACCTATGCAAAGTACGACCCAAATGGGCCGTAGTTGTATGAATTGTAGTTTTCATGTTATATGGGTCTCAGTTGTATAGATCGCAGTTGTCCTGTTATATGGGTCGCAGCTATCTTATTATATAGGTCGCGGTCATGGTTGTCCTGTTATTTAAGTCGCAGTTGTCTTGTTATATGGTTCGCGGTTGTAGGGATCGCAGTTGTCCTATTATATGGGTCGCAGTTATCCTGTCATATGGGTCGTGGTCGTAGTTGTCCTGTTATTTGGGTCACAGTTATCCTGTTATATGGGTTGCGGTTATATGTATCGTAATTGTCATGTTATATGGGTCATAGTTATCCTGTTATATGGGTCGTGGTTGTCATGGGTAGTGGTTATCCAATTACCATTGTTTTCCTATAGTGTGGTCTACTTGAGATTTATATCCCTCTCATTTTTGGTATAAAACTCTAAAATAATCCGTAAAAATGGATGAATGGAATGGATGTAACACATACATTATAGTGGGCCCACATTGCACCGACCACCAGCCACGGGGCTATTAGCAGTGGGGAGTAGCCAATCCGTTTCCGTGCCGGATACAGACGTGGATCAGAGGAAGCGGATTGGCTGGTGTACCTCATACAAGCTATATAGCTGTTGTATTGAAGTTAGCAAGTTATGTGCATCTAATCATGAGGTATCTGTTATATCCAAACCGTTCATCCATTTGGTGAGTTTGTCTTAAGGCTTGATATGAAAAATAAGACAGATCTAACATATAACATGACAACCACGACCCATATAACATGAAAATCACAACCCATATAACATGACAATCACGACTCATATCACATGAGAACTACGACCCATATAATATGATAACTACGACCCACTTAACATGACAATCACGACCCATATAACATGACAACTATAACCCATGACAACTACGACCCTTACCATATAACAATCACGACCCATATAACACGACAACCATGATCATGACAACCACGACCCATGTTAACTACGACTTATATAACATAACAACCACAACCCATATAACATGATAACTACGACCCATGACAACCACGATCCATTTTTTGTAATGTAAATGGATCGAAGGTTACATATTAAGGTTGTGGTATACTCCAATTGATCTTTGGATATGCTTTAATTTTGGGTTAAACCTCCTAAATTATATGGAAAAAATGGATGGATGGCGTGGATAGACCACATACATTTAACGTGGGCCAAACCGAGTACTCAATCCAATTTCCTTTCTTGCGCGCAACTTACACTAGGAAAGAAAGAATAACGGGCCAACCACACTCTTACCTCATGACAACTATGACCCTTTCCTCATGAAAACCATGACCCATATAACATGACAACCCATACTTGAGTCGTGGTTGTAATTGGTAAGGGTCGTGATTGTAATGTAGTAAGGGTCGTAATTCTCATGTTACATGGGTTGTAGTTTTCCCAGGTCGCGGCTGTTACATGTTCACTTCCTTTTCTACCAAATGAAAGAATAGTCATTGGTACAATAGTCTGAGGCCAACAATGGGGAGATCCATTCCGTCAATCTTGTTGGCCAGCTCGGCGTGAGCCCAAAAAGTCCTGACTTAGGCAGTGTTCACTTCTAACAAACATCACAGTGAGCCTGAAAAGTTTCAACAACGGGTTCCATTATCACCATTATTTTTTATTATGTGACTCACACGAGCTTTGGATCAGGCTGATATTTAGACCCTGGCCCTAAAATGATACGATAAAAAGGATGGACAACATGGATTATACACATACATCAATATGGGCTCCACAAGTTTAGTCCTTGCTCACGCGCAAAAAAGGTTCTGTACACATCACTTTACTAGCTTTAAATACTATGTAATTTCTTAGTCCCTAAAAAACCAAGCAACTGGCATTTTCATCCAAAATAAAGTCTAAAAACTGTCATAAGGTCCTTTAGAGAATATACAGTGTTGTAGCGTTCAAGATAATTGACCCAAACTTCGATGCGAGTATGGGCAATTTTCCTTCGTAGAAATATCCAGTCAGTTTCTACATTAGTCCCCTTTATTGTACGATGTCTTATGAGAAACCACATCAAAGAAGGACAAACCAATACAATCATGTTGTAGCAGAGAAAGCAGGCACGTCAAATCAAAACCAAATGTCATGGCATTGTGCTTGAGCTTTTCAACGTTTGGCATCCTGTGCTTAGCAAGATGCTGCCCACGAAGCACTAAGAACTGGTACGTCTCTCAAGTGTGAAGGTACATCATCAACTGTAAAGTCATTTCAGGTTCAATGTGAAACTCAGTCTCTTTACCACTAGCGAATTGCAAGGACCAGTAGAAATACTGGCAGATCTTCTCAAGAAGCGTGGTACTGATTTCTGAAAACATGACTTCCCCGTGCTGCATCTCCAAAAAGCTCCCTGGAGAGGTGAGCATGTTGCGGATGGTGTGAGAGACCATTGTTGCTTTCTTATCTATCACGAATTCAAATCCCTCTGCACTTATCAGCTTCACCATCTCTTCCTTTCTCATCTTTTCTTCCAAAAACAGAGTGGAACGGACTTTCTGAAGATTGCGAACAGAGATCGACGATAGATAGATAGATAGAGAGAGAGAGAGAGAGAGAGAGAGAGAGAGAGAGAGAGAGAGAGAGAGAGAGAGAGAGAGAGAGAGAGAGTTTAAGGTATTACCTGCATATTGACATTTTACACTGTCTAGATCCACGTTATTATAGCCTAACAAGCTAGAATTTGGGATTTAAAAAATAATAATTCTAAACCCTGTTGTCTTCGGGCCATTTGTTTTGAGGCCACACACTTAGGACCAGGTGAGCCTAGTTTATGGGAATGGATCATTTAAAGTTACAATTGCGGTCTTCTTATCCAACGTGTTTTATGGTTATTAGTTGTAAGATCTGAACCATCAACTTACATATAAAGGGCCTGCGATCTGAACCATTCACTAGGTGGATAATTTACAATCCATATTAACCTTTATGTACCATGTGGAAATTAAATATTAGATCATGGCCATCCATCTTCATGGGCCATAATGTAAGATCTGACCGTCCATTTGAATTAGACTATAAGTTCTAATTAGAATACCCATCTTATGAATATATTGATCAGATTTGAAATGCTCATCGATGTATAAATCTAATGTATAGAATTTTGATTAGGCCCTAAATTGGCCCAGTGGTTAGGCTCTTCTCATACCTATCAGAGTGGCGTAGCGGAAGCGAGATGGACCCCAACAGACCTAAAGGATGTACTTTCGGAAAGGTCAATGTATTAGCAATCCATCCCCAAACATGGATGGGCCCTATGCATAGCCATCTTTCGATCACAGCCATTGCATGAGGAGAGCCTTTTTCCAACCATTGGTAGCATCTCTCCCTGCCTATAAATAGAACACCACTGGCATCAGCTCTCACACCAGAAAGAGAGGAAAACAAAAAGAAAAGAGAGAGGGAGAGAGAAAGTGAGATAGAAAAGAAAGTGAGGGAGAGAATAGAAGCGTGGGCCACCCTGCAGACTAGGTCAGGTAATGGCCTAACCACTCTCCCCTTTTTCCTTCTTTTAGGATGATTTCAGCCACGTTTGGAGGCCAAGATCATGCTCCAACTGGACTACAAATCTGGACCAAAGTCAGGCCCTTATCAGGTCTTGAATAGAGCTAGAAAACGGCCTCCAAGTTTGGACAGATTCGGCCTCCCTAAGGAGTTGTAGGTAGAACTGTGTCAGGCTACCACTCTCAGCTAAAACAATCCTCAAATGGGGCCTTGGTTTGAGATGAAACACAGGTGAGAAACTCAGCTAAAGATACCCTTCAGATGACCCTACATCAAGCTAAAAACGGACCTCACCTGGGCCCTGAAACCAAGCATTAGTAGGCCATGAAAACAGTATTTAGCTGTTGCATAAATATAGCTGAAAATTAGCTTGAAAACGACTAAGGAACAGCTGAATATTCAGCTTAAAAACAACTGAGAATCAGCTGAATATTCGGCTGAAAGCAGTTGACGTTTGTAACTTAAATTAGCTGAATATTTAGCTTGATATCAGCTGAGAAACAGCTGAATATCCAGCTTGGGCAGTTTGAGAATAGCTGAAATTTCAGCTTAAAGGCAGCTGAAAACGGCCCTTAACCGGACTGAAAATGGGCTGGAATCCAGGCCTGATAATGGCTAAAAATCTTATTGTAAATGGCTGAAAAACTAGGCTTGATTATTGCTGAAGCTCTGACTGAGGAATAGCTGAAAAATCAACCTAAGTGCAGCTGAAATTCTGCCTGGTAAATAGTTGAAAAATCAGCCTAAGTGCAGCTGAAATTCTGCCTAGTAAATAGCTAAAAAATTAGCCAAGTGCAGCTGAAATTCTGCCTGGTAAACAGCTGAAAAATCAGCCCAAGTGCAGCTGAAATTCTGCCTGATAAACAACTAAAAAAATCAGCCTAAGTGCAGCTGAAATTCTGTTTAGTAAACACTTGAAAAATCAGCCTAAGTACAGCTGAACTTCTACCTTGAAAATAGCTGATTTTCAACCTGAAACCACTGAGGAAATGCGATCGAATTTCTGCTTAAAGACAGTTGAAAATTCAGCTTAGAAACAGCTGAAATTTTTACTTAAGAACAGTTGAAAATTCAGCTTGGAAACAGCTGAAAGTCTCACTTAAAAACAGCTTAAACTTGCAGTTGAAAGGCAGTTGGAGACAGTTTGAAATGACCGTCACTTGCAACATGGTAGCAGTTGGAAAGCAGATTGGGAATGGTAGTCATTAGCAGCTCGAAAATAGCTGAAGTTGGTGCTTGGAAACGGCTGGTTATCCAGCTCAAAGGCAGCAGAAATGAAGGCTGAAACCAGCCCATACTCTAGACAGTAAGAAGCCCAAGTCGTGGGCCGCACCACATATCTGGTGGGTCACACGAAAGTATCAAGTGGGCCACACATTCTAATGTGTGGGCCGCACCTTGTACAACAGATGGGCCACACCACGCCTAAACATCAGGTGGACCGCACTTGGGTAAAGGCCCAGTGGGCCGTAACATGTTACAGTGGGCCCCATGAGCCAGGGTTCAGTGGGCCTACTTGATGTGGGCCTTCCCATGTAGTGCTATAGACTAGCCCCATTTGGGCTTATACTCGGACCTAATATCTGAGCAAAAATAGGCCCAGTTCAACCCTCAACTAATAATGAGCTTGGGCCCAAAGGTTGGGCCACCTGTAGTGATGAGAGTCTATAGGCTTAGTCACCTTAAGGCATGCTTAAATAAACTAACTTGTGGGCCCTTTTGAATCCCACGAAACCCTCAATATGTTAGTAGGTGAAAACATTAGGAACTTTTATCTAATGCAAACTGATCCTCTAGGAAAACTACTCGTGTGACTTTGAACCGCTAGATACGCACGGAGATTCAAATCAAGGAACGAACTACGACTCGTAGGTGATGATTTTTCTTCCCCTTGAGCTTTCCATCTCTAAACTGGACTAAGGATAGTTTTTCATAACGGTTACAAATGATATCATAGGAGCGAATGATCATTCGACTTGCTTACTTAAATACATGCCTTATAATTGTAGTTAGCCATTGGTTGACTATTAAACAGATATTTTGGAAATGATTAAATCCCTAACCTTTTGGATCATTGATCATAGATTCAATCCTTTGATTAATTTATCATTATCACATGTTTTAGAAATTCATTAAATCACATGATTGTCTTATCTAAAAATACGTCCTAGATCCACCGAAGCATTTGATTAGTTTTGCTAGAACTATATGTTTAGAACTGAACCATGTTTATACCTTTATGAATTATATGATTATATTGGTTGCAAGTCATATAATAATTGAAATCTCTCTATGAAAACTCCTATTAAAAAAGAGTCCGACCGTAAGGTGTAACGGAACGGATGTGATGAATAGACCCTCAACATGCAAGTTATAATTAGTGGCGATTGAATCATGAGACTCACCATCTATGGAGTGATAACACTTACCTAACTATGGAGTGAACCACACCATGTTTACACTCACCACTGTTTACTCGTTATGATCCATATATACCGTCCTACTTTAGTCACCATATTTAATAATTTCTACATTTTATCCCTAGTCAGTATACGGTGGTAGTTCCCTAATATTGAGAATTGATTGGCCACATGTTGATGGGTTCTATACACACCTTAAGGCGATAGCCTCATGAGCCGGGGATGGTGGTATGAGACCTATGCACGAGTTGTCGGCCTACACTGATGTTAAGCCCTCGTAGTGACCTTGAGCTTACTTAAAGTGACTGATTGTAACTAGATTAATAATGGTTGGCTAATCATGTATACATGGTACAGACCAACACCTATTGCTATTGTACGTGATGTACGACTTGTCTGACTGGATGATTTTCCCAGGTTGATAATTGCATGGGTGACGAGACTAACTTCCGCACGGATGTGCATCCCTAGGGCAATGACTACATTCACGCATCCATGCACATAATAAGACTGCATTTGCTATGTTTTGGATCGCCTATATGTTTCATGCTATTTCTTATCTAGGGCGGCGGTGTATAATCTTGAGGGAAGATCACACTAAGCTGGCCACTCATTGATTAATGTTCAACTGTACAGATGAGACAGTTACAGATGTGCGGCGGACACAAAGTCAGCTACCATGGAAGAGGAGTTTTACGATGAAGAGTCGCATCAGGAAGCGGCTGACTATTATGGCTTGAATCAATAGACTAGTCGTTATGATTACTTTTGAAAAATTACATTTTGAAATTTTGTATATAGGCCCAAGCTGAGTGGCTCAGGATATTTATTTTAAGAAGGAATATATCTATACTACGCTTGCTTCTATTAATCACATTTTGATTTAATTATCTATTGATCACCGGTTAACACCGGGCTTTCAGGAAATGAGTTAAATATTCGGGTCTCGAAAACTAGAGCGTTACACTGACATATGCTGATGAAATGAGGAAGGTGAAACCTGACCATGTGTTTCTCTTTTAAGGTTCCTCGTCTTTCAATAATTAATGTGAAAAGGCCGAGCTATATGTCCTAGAGGGGGGTGAATTGGACTATGCCAAATTTAAAAATTAACAACGAAATTTAAACAAATTAAATATAGCACATAAACAATCTTATAATGCTGAAATTAAATATAACATCAAATGCACGAGTATTAAGAGATTGATACAGATGTTGTTCTAAGGACAACCTTATACCAAAAACCAATGGTTTATGGTAGGATAACCTGATTCATAGAAAGGATAGTGTATTAAAAACTCAAACTGATATAGATGAATAAAGAAATAAATAACAAGAAAAAAAATCTAAGTTATTACAACATTCCTACACTTGCATAAAAGAAATTATAACATTCTCCACAAATGCAAAAAGAAAAATTACAACCATCTACAAAAAGAAATTAACATTCAATCTACAAGACCAGAAATTATAGTGGTTCGCTTGTGTATATACCAACTGTTTAGAAAAACAGTCACACAACTACTCCACTCATAATATCCTCACATAATAGATATTATCGTTTACTATGAAAATAGGTTTTTCAAGGTTCACCTAAAACCCTCACAATTGTGTCTTTTAAGTAGGCTTACACAATTCAAAAACCTCACAGTCTAAGTTTTCTAGATCACCGCAGACAAACCAAAACAAAGAGATTTTTCTAGCACAATCTCAAAAACCAAAACAAAAATTTACAAAGCGGTAAAATACCTGAATATTCTCCTTTTGATGCAGCCCGAAAGAACCAAATCAAAGTAGAGTTTAATGTCCACACTCACTTATGAAATGGTTTTAGGTTCTAAATTGATTTTAAATTAAATCAAGTTGGGCTAGCTCGATTTGATTTTGATTCCAAGAAATATGTATATTTCAATTCCTTCTTCAAATGAGATTGGAATGTAGAAACTCAAAATCAAATACAAAAAAAGTTAATTAAGGAGAATATTAAATGAGTACATTATAGCTTAAAAATATGACTAACTTATCTCTCAGAGTAGCGTATTGATTTAGCTTGAATTGAATGAAAAACTCTGAAATTCGTGCTCTATTTATAAGTGCAAAAATTGCACATTCGACTGATCTTGATGTCTCCACGACTGGTCATAGGACCAACAGATTTTTGAAATTTTAAGCGCGATAAGATAAAGTCGTTCCACAACTGGTTGTAAGCCCTTCACGACCGGTCAAGTGACTTCCACGAATATTCGTAACCTTTCCACGACTGGTCGTATGGAGCCTGATTTAGTTGTTGGACTTTGAGTCGAGGCTGCAGGACTGGTCGTGCACGAGTCGAGCACTGTTCATACGACCGGTCGAGTAGTCTCCAAGACTAGTTGAGGCTTAACAAAAAATTTAAAAAATTTGTAACAACCTTATGACTGGTTGAAGAATTTCTTAAATTGGTCGAGCCAGTACTAGGACTAGTCGAACATATTCTAAGACTAGTCAAGAAATAGTCTATACACTTATAAAATGATCTAATCAAATTACATATTCAAAATGACCTACCCTATGGTCAATCTATGGTTATTCATACCTTAAACATGATGCATGAACATTTAAACTTTTATTCCTTCGTTGATAAATGATCTTTAAAGTTCACAAAGCTTAAGATCTTGACACATGATGAAGCTTGAACTTGAGACCTTTTGAAGCTTGAATTTATGGTTACATTGAAGCTTGAGCTTGAGGTACTTGAGTTGTGTTTCGCCTTGAATCTTGAAAACTAAAGTAATGACTATTGTCTTGCCTTTAGATGTAGCTTTAAAACTTTAAACTTTGAAGCTTGAAGGAGTGAACAATATACTTGATCTTGCACTTGAAGTTCTTGATGTAAAGACCTTTGTCCTTGTACATGAGATACACTGTCTTGAATATGCCGATGCGCTACATAAGACACAGATTCCAAGAGATTTTGGCACTACAAAATTTGACAATCATAAAAGCTAGAAACCATAACACTTACACAATGTCATTTACCTTTTAGGCCAAATCAAACATCCTTTAATTTGGATAGTCCATTAAGGACAGGATTAAAATCATAATCCCCAATTTAAATTTGTAGGATTAGATTTGGTAATGTTAACCATCATAGTGACCACAATCAGTGAAGATTTTTAAGAATTTGGATGTGTTTTATTAGGATTAATTAAGTTAAAGAATTGCATGTAGTTGTGTTTTATATGTTCAATGCAGACAACGATGATAATGCAGTTGATAACCATTTGTCAGGAATGTAGATGGTATACAGTGAACAATGTTAGGGGTGTAAGGTCGATAGACTCATCTCACCTATAGGTGTTAAGTATCTTGGATTTACATGATTGGCGCTACTTGGCTGTATGTTCCGAAGAGTCACTTACATGACATGACTACTTTCTACATGATGAGTGATGTTGATGTGATCAATTTTTACTATGAATGATTAGTAGGTCCCATCTTCATTCTCAATAATTCAATTGAAGGCCCCAATGAATTAAATTGATAAATTTTATTTGATATTCAGTTTTATTCATGAATTATTTTATGTAAACAATTTGCTAACATAAGTATACTTCATTTTTAACCTGTCACAATTTCAACTCAAACGCATCATGTTCCCACCTTAACTAGGTGAAATTATATTCAATGGAAAGAATCCATAAAGATAGTCTTGGGGGGCTTGCAGTTGGACCTTACCTTAGAAAAACCAGAACCTCAATAACTACTTGAAAACACTAATGAATTAGAGATTAATCGTTATGAGGCATGGTTCAAATCCAACAGTATGGGTCTCAAAATTATGAAGCATTCAATTTTTGAGACAATGAGGGGTGTCATGCCCAATATGGATGCCAAAGTTTTCTTAACTAAAATGAAAAAATTATTAAAGAAATCGGATAAAGCTGAATTGGATTTCTTACTTAATAAATTAACTCGCCCATTATATAATGGAAAATAAAATATTCATGAATACATTGTATAGAAGATCGAATTAGTATATAAGATCTGATATTTGGGCCTAAAAATTAAAGATGACCAATTGGTTAACTTGATCATGAACAACTTACTTCCTCAATACAGTACGTTCCTGGTAAACTATAATATACTAAAGAATAACTGGAAATTGGATGAATTGATTTTGCTCAGTGTGTCTAAGAGGAGGAAATGCTCAAGGCACACTAAGTAAAGTATATAATGTTAATCTAGTAAGATATAAATGTGGACATAATGCAAAGGAAAAGAGGAGACATGGTTCTGATAAGGGATCCCCAGGTCCTTCAAGTCCCCCGACTAGCAATCAACCTGTGAACGGATCAAGTCATAAGCCGGCTAAAAATAATAATTGCTTCTTCTATAAGAAGATGAGTTATTAAAAGAAAGATTGCATAAAGTATAAGCAATTGCTCATAAAGAAAATAATAATTCAATCCTGGTCTATTTTGAATATAATATAACTGATGTGTTGGTAGATTTTTTATGGATATATTAAGGAACAACTATTCAGATTTGTATTTCTATGCAGGACTTGTTATAGAGCAAGTCACCAATTGTTGCGAAACGCTCAATATACATAGGCAATGGCGTTAAAGTAGATGTGGAGGCAGTAAGAGTCGGTAGACTTAGGTTAATATCTAACCATATATTAGATATAATAGATACATTTTGTATGTCTTTTATAAGGCATAATTTGATTTTATTTCTCCTTTAGATAAATTAGGTTATTCATTGAAATTTGAAAATAAAAAATCACATATTTACTTTGATTCAATTATTATCGACATGATCCACTTGAAAGTTAGATCTTATTCATTTTTTGGCTCATGCCCTAAAATAACCTAGAAAACATAGATGGCTGACATGGATGTAGGAATACATATACATCAAGGTAGGCCCCATGATAAGGGGCTAAACTGTCTTGGGTGAGGCCCGGCCACACCTATTCTGGTCTCATGAAAAAAATAGATGCCTTATCAAATCAACCCAAAAAAGAAATATGACCTCTAATGCATAATTATGATTAGCTAAAAATGATATAAATATATTTTTAAGTAGCATGCAAACAGGATCTAACAGCCCTACTCTCAGAGTGAGCCATTAATCAATTTCTCTTTTTAACTTTTATCACCACGATTTTAAACCCTCAAGTGCATTTGCCCGGACTTTCTTCCTTCGATTTTTTTTTTATATATATAAAAGCATTTTGTATAGGCCCTAATTAATAATTCGTAAACGATAAACCTGAGGGGAGTAGATACAAGCAATGACAGAGAGCAAGATTCAAGCATCAGACTTTTCCCGCCAACGTTAACATGCCACTCATGCAAGACATCTTACCATGAAAAAGGCAGGACCCATCATGGAAATCACACGTCAAAAATAAATATGTCATGTTTACTAGGTGGGCCACAGCTGTATGTTGAATTAGATCATGGGTTGTCCTTCAATTCAAATAAAATGGCCTACGTGATTAGTAGACCAGCTTGATTTATGTATCAGGTGATCTTCTTCGTGGGGTCTATTGTTTTCATGCTATTAATGTCTCACACTACCACCATGTTGGCAAAAGTGGTATGCTACCACAAGCAGTGGTACCTTTCGTGCATGTCATTAATTCTTAGCAAGAAACAACGAGTTTAGAAAATAAAGTTAAGTGAGCTGGATGAAGACATTTGTTATGCCTAAACGAGAGGAAGTACACGAATACAATCATTTGATCTCCAATTTGCAATACATGAAAGACAATTCATCCTATAAAACATGACACAAGTGCAATGATCCGATCCACCAATTGGAGTATATGTTGGGTTAACAATTGAAAGGATAGAAAGTAAATAACCAAGGACAAAAGCCTTCCAATTAGTTTCTACAATCAACTTATGATTGTGATTTTAGTGTATGGCCCATCCAAGTTCATCTAACAACCGAACCATCCATGTCTTCTTTCTTGTGTGCCATGTCTACAAGGATTGCTTAATAGAGTGAGGGAGAGAGAGAGGGATACAAATGGGCATTAGACAGGCTGATGTGTGTCAAAGGTCCCTCCATGCCTGAGAATTCTTATATGTTTCCCAATTCTTATATGTTTCCCAAGTGATCTCACCTACCATAAACAAAGACCAATAAACACCATAGATTGCACCTGGCCCAAAAGTAATCATGATTCATTAATCATACAATTAAGGGGCATGCAGAAATGGACAGCAAGAGATAAAATGTCATTGACATCCATTTCATAGGCCTTTATATAATTGGGTTTGATCGTCTTATTAGGATAACAATGGAGCCATGAGCAATTCATGGTGAACCTATCCTATGTAATGGTCCACACAATTAGAGCGCCTTAAGTACATCCTAATCAAATTTTAAACTTTTCATTAGAGCAGATTGTTTGTCACTATTGCAGCACAAATGAAGCCAATGTGAAGTAGATTATATTAGTGATCAGTTGGGGCTTGTTTGGGTGCCACTTAAAATGAGTTAATCTCATTTTCTTTAATTGTAATCCATTATAGGAGATTATAATTGTCTGTCACCAAGATAAATTTTATACAATTAGCTAAAATGATCGAGTTCATTTAAGTAGCAACCAAACAGGCCTCTAGACAAGAAAAAACTCGAGACTTGCTTGGATTCTCCACTTTCTTGAATATGAGAGGATTGGAATAGAGAAAGTTTGGCAATTGATCTAATCTAAAACACCAATCCACTTTAAAAACGCTTATAAAAACATTTTCAGTGCATTTCAAATAGTTTCAAATGAGATTGATGGCCCTATCTTATCTTACCCAAATCGGCCTGCGGCATACACAAGTGGGCCCACTAATCCAAATCATACTTCCAACAAACCTCATTAAACACCATTAATCAAAGTTAAGAATTCACATTACAAAGGTGACTGACAGAATTTCGAACTGCGAAAACAAACACTCTTTTGGGCTTTAATTTTTCTGCACTCAGAGATGAGAGAGAGATAGAGAAGAATTATCGGCCGCCGCCTCCACCACCAGCTCCACCACCTGCACCACCTCCAAGTCCAACTCCGACACCCACTCCCACCCCTATTCCAAAACCACCACCAACACCATGACCGCCACCCACTCCATGCCCACCACCGAGTCCTCCACCAGCACCACCTCCTAGGCCTCCGCCACCCCCAGCCCCACCGCCCAAACCTCCACCGCCACCGGCCCCACCGCCCAAACCTCCGCCACCCCCAGCACCACCACCTCCGCCTAAGCCTCCACCGCCACCAGCAACACCACCTCCACCTAAGCCTCCACCGGCACCAGCCCCACCACCCAAACCCCCACCGGCACCAGCCCCACCACCCAAACCTCCCCCGCCACCGGCACCACCACCTAAACCGCCGCCACCAACGGCCCCACCGCCTCCACCTAAGCCTCCACCCCCGCCAGCCCCGCCACCTACACCACCACCTGCACCGAACCCGCCCCCATGACCGGCACCTCCACCCACACCACCACCTCCACCCCCTCCTAAGCCTCCACCACCGCCAACACCACCACCAGCCCCTCCTCCTACACCGCTGCCGGCACCGAATCCTCCACCATGTCCAGACCCACCACCAGCTCCTCCACCACCACCTCCACCGACACCACCACCCCCTCCAACGCCTCCTCCCGCACCACCTCCAATGCCACCACCCGCTCCGAATCCACCACCGTGTCCGGACCCACCCCCAACACCACCACCACCTCCACCACCAGCACCACCACCACCCCCAACACCGCCCCCTGCGCCACCTCCTACTCCACCACCCGCTCCGAACCCACCACCATGCCCGGACCCACCTCCAATGCCGCCACCTCCACCACCTCCAATGCCGCCACCTCCACCACCACCAGCACCACCTCCAGCACCGCCACCGACACCACCACCCGCTCCAAACCCTCCACCATGACCAGACCCACCGCCCAATCCGCCGCCACCACCGCCACCCAAACCACCACCACCTCCAACACCTGCACCACCACCACCACCAACGCCACCCCCTCCACCACCACCAATGCCGCCGCCACCACCCACACCGCCACCTGCACCACCCCCGCCTCCAAACCCACCTCCTCCACCGAGACCGCCCCCACGGCCCCTGTGGCCGCAGTATTTAAAGTGGCAGCCACCGCCAAACCGCCTGCCGAGGGGCCCGCCAAACCTACCTTCTTCTTCGAAATCTCCATAGGTAATTGCACTCAAATGGAAGAGAATGCTGAGAAGGAGAAGCAATCCAGGAAACCATTTTGTAGAAAGACTCATGACTCTGTTTCTTTCAAAACCAAAGGCCTTTGATTTCTCTCTATCTCTCTGCTCTCAACAACAGCAGCATCTTCTCCTTTTATAATCATTTCATCCAATGCAACTCTCTACCATATCCATGCATTTATGAACGCATGTTCTTTACGCGTTTTAGCAGTTGAGGAAATGGCGGGAAAATTTAATAACAGAAACCATGTCCAAAAATGAGTAAAACTGCAAGTGGGTCTGTCTGTCTGGCAGACACGCACCCATAAACAAAAAGGCTCTGGATCGCCAACCATGATGTCCTCTTTACATCCATTCCGTACATCATTTCTTGCCACCTCTTGTTAGTTTGTGAGATAAAAATCAGGCAGATAAAAAATTCAAGTGGGCCACACCACAAGGAAGAGTGGTAATGTAGCACCAACCGTTGAAACCCTTTTGGAGACTGCCGAAGTTCTCTATGAGGCTGATATTCGATTTTTTCCATCATATTGTTGGGATTCACCTTGTGAACGATTTGGATGGGGTTTAAACTTCACGGTGGGCCCCTGAAGGTTTCAATCGTGGGCATTCCATGGCCACTTGAGTTTCTTATTGGCCTGATTTTTGGATCACATCCTAATATGAAGCTGGCCCAAATGATGGACCGAACAGATGTCACACACACATCACGGTGGGTCCCACGGAGCTATTTGTTGCAAGGTATCCCTTCCACGATGGCAACCCTTTGGATCAAAGATCGGATTGATTAGATGATTGTGGTATTTGTACAGTCTCCTTTCGCTGTAGGGTCCAATCAGGTCTTCGCCATGACGGATAACCCGCCGCAACGTCGCTATGCAACTTGCAAGCCTCGCGTGCTACAGTTACCTGTTACTGTCTAAATGATAGCGGCAGATTCAGGCATACACCTGAAGCAATCCCGACCGTCTAAATGGCAGCGCTTCAAAATTACACTGACTCGATATTCATAGCCATCTGTTGCTGATACCCAATTAACGGTTAAAAACAAAATGGTCAGTGGTCGAAGATAATTCGAACGCTTTTCTCCATCCAAAATGGGTCAGTTTTGACGGTCAGGATTGCCAAAAATGCATGCATGCACGAACATGTATAACGATTCACGGCCACGTTATCTTCACAGCGGCGAACTAGTGCTGCGACGTCTACCGATCCGAGAGGTTTCCGTGCGTTCCGATGAGTGCTAATTACGTTCGAGCTGTGTGAGGTCCATCGTCATGTGAAAATGACATCCAGTCCGTCCATTAGTTGTGCCCCTATATTTCAAATATTATGAATGAAATTCAACCTGATCTATAACTCAAGTGGGTCACACCAAAGGGAACAGTGTGGGGACATTGAGGAGGTGAACACCCACAATATAAACTTCCCGAAGGAAAGTGTAGTCTACGGTGTGGTTATATGCGATCCACCACATTCATTACGTCTGCCCCACCAGAATGAAATGAAAAACCAAAACTCAACCCATTTCAAAACATAGGTGGGCCACAACAAGTGAATATATATAGGTTTCAACCGTGGTGCATTGCTCCCTAGTGTGTCCCACCTGAGTTTGGAATCGGAATAATTCTAAGCATGTACAGCAGATGCACTGTTTGCATTCCGCATACACAACAGGTGGGCCTACATCTCTTTAACGTCTGTGATCAATCCTCATGCAGATAGTGAAGGATATAGAAAGATCAATAAAATGTCAGTGTCTCGTCGGGGTTTTAGCGTACCCGTGTAGGTTTACTACAACTCACCACCTGACACACAGTCTGTGGGTAAGAATTATCGGAAACGGATTGGCTACTCCCCATGCCACTAGCCTGGTGGCTAGTGGTAGGTGCTCTGTGGGCCCCACTATGAATTATTACTTTTATCCATGCCCCCCTATGAATTATTTCTTTTATCCATGCCGTTCATCCATTTTTAGATATCATTTTAGGCTCGATCCCAAAAATTAGAGGGATATAAATCTCAGGTGGACCACACCACAGGAAAATAATAGTGATTGGATATCCACCATTAAAATCCTCCTAAGGCCAACTGTACAGTTTATTTAACATCCAATCTGTCGATTAGGTCATACATACATAGATGAAGGGACAAAAGAAAGATCAGCTTGATCTAAAACTTTTATGGCCCCCAAAATTTTTTAGACGTTCAATCAACACTATTTCCACTTTTATGGCCCCCAAAATTTTTTAGACGTTCAATCAGCACTATTTCCTGTAATGTGGTCCACTTGAGATTGGGATGTATCTAATTTTTGAGCTCATACATTAAATAATCTAGAAAAATAAATGGATGGCATGGATGAAACTCATACATCATGAAAGGGCCCACAGACCACCCACCACTAACCATTGGCTAGTGGTAGGGGAGTAGCCAATCCGTTCTCAGAATTATCGGACGTGGATTGGGATTAGGTGGTGAGCTCCTCACCGTACCACCTGTGTTAAATTCATGGGGCAAGATTTGATTGGTGGGAGCCCATCTCTGACAGCATAAGGCTCACCAATCAAATCTGGCCACATCATTTCATCACCTAGGTGAGTGGTCAGCTGCTCACCACCCAATCCGCGTCCGGCATTATCCATCTGATGACTTTACCGTGGATGGCGCACAGTGAAAGACCACACAATAGAATATCATCAGTGCTCCACATTCTGAAGGGACAAAGGCTCATTGGTTTGGCAGCTAGAATGGTCCGATCCGAATGGACATTCCACATCGTGGTAAATCCCACGAGATGGACGGTCCAGATGAATTTCCTGTACGGCCATTTGCATGACTGGTTCCAAAGATGGTGCAGTTGGGACCCTCAGTAATGGTGACAGCTACCCATCCATCTGCTGTCTTGGTGCATTGCACTACGTTGCTGCGTTTGCCTTCCACTTGCACGGGGGAGTTAATTTAATACTCCGGCTCCGTATGTCGCTTGATACGCAGGCACTTAGAAATTGTACACTTGGTATATCAACTCCAATCAAACTAAATGAATTCCGAAATAACTGTACCCAATTCATAGTCCCAAAATTATATTGGTTGGACAAACCTAATTTCTAATTATTGGACAAATTTTTGCCCATCAATGATAGCCAGATGATCTAATAATCTTAAATTTTGTTTCGTGGTATATCTAAACGGGGACCCATACCTTGGACGGTTTAGATTGATTTATATATATTCTACGTGTGCAATTTCTAAGTAAATCCCTATGCTCGTGTATTATCCATCACACTCTACCAGCGTATCAAAGTTTTACTCATTTATAAGGGCTACTGACGGTAAGATATTGGTACGATCAATGCAGGTTAAATTGAAGGGGAGGAATTGGATACTCTGTCAGCTTACGACGCTTGATACTCAGGCACTAGGAAATTGTACAATTGGCATATATCAAATTCCGAAAATCAGATTTATTTATTTTTTAAAGAGTTCTGAACTCTGATTCGTGGTCACTTATTTGGTGAAATTGGACCATTGGATCTTTTCGTTTTTAACCGTTCAATTAAATGTCCCCAATCCGATATTCAGATGAATTTCAATTCTTTTTTTTTAAAAACGAAAGAGGTTTGTTTTCTTCACCCACACGAGCGTACAACCATGCCATCTGCACACCAACACGTGTGCTGGAGAACAGGTTTAGCTCCTAAACCGTAGCCCACTGTCTCAATAAACCAAATTGGTTCTTGAGCCAAGTCAAACCGACATTATCTGTATCCTGAGTGTTGGGTTGGGCCATGTACATGGTAAGAACCACCTGATTGACGGCTTGGATCTGGCATCCATGCACTACGTTGCCATATCTAGTGGTGTGTAATTGGTATGCTTCTAGCAATGGTAAAAACTACAAATAAAGTCAATCAATAGTCCTCTTTACATTTTTACAGATGGGGATTTATTTAATACTCTGACGTCCTGTAATGCTTTATACGTTGGTGCTCAGAAACGTACAAATTGCATACATCAATTCTACTGAAGCGGACAAAACTAAGTGTCAGTTTATTTGTAACAATTTAGGGAGTGAATGGTAAAAAGAAAAGATCAAGTTTTTATTCCTCTAAAATAATCTTTTAATTTATAAAGAGCCTGGAATTTAGAATCTGATAAGTTATATTTATAAAAATAAAAATAAAAAACTAAAAATATTATTAATGATAGAAATCAATTAGTACTTACAATGTTCTTGATATCCCGTGGGTAAGAAAAGACATCCATGACTTTGAATTTAACTCAAGTGAAAACTTTATTTCTTTTCTCACATGCATGCACCAACACATCCCATAGTAGGATTTTACTACTTATGAGTACTGGATCCCTTAACCTGGTGTTGAAACTGTTACGGGAACACCGTTGGGGCAAGAGTAAGGATCCAAAAATAAAAAGCTTTACTAATACAAAAAAATTTATTAAAAATACTAAAATGTTTAAACCATTTAATACACTTCTAGGGTCTCTTTGAGGTAAATGCATAATTACGACTCAGAGAACTGAGCAAAACTCCGCGGGCCCATCATAATATATTTGTTACATCCCTAGTTTCTATTTGTTTTTTTCATCTTATTTTAGGACATAAGCTCAAGATGAAATAGATCCAAAGTTCAAGTAGGCCTTACAACAGACAACAGTGAAAATTGTACACCTACTATTTAAAACTTCTCGAGGCCATAAAATTTTGTATATGGTATATATGTTTTTATCACGCCTTAAATGATCTAGTAAAATGAATGATCATAGGTAAAAGATATACATCATGATGATGCCCATGAATTCACCTTGTCTTTCAAGTCAAGATGTCAACATCTTATACCTGGCAGCTCTTAAAAATTTTCATTATAAATAATAAATGTTGAATTTAATTAAATTAAAGGTTAATATAAAAAATTAGATGAGTTATTGACTAACTTTTCTTTTCACATGCATAACATGGGCACTCAAACCCATGACCTTAATATTGGTGCCTCTCTCAATACAAAAAATCTGAAAACTGGGACCAATGAAGGGAGAGTGAGGATGACGCAGGGATGAACCTGATGAGGTCGAACACCGTCTTCCTCAAGGATAACTACTCCGAGTCCACGGAGCTTCTCTGAACTCCTTACAGAGACTTCTCGAATCCACGAGGAAAGAAAGCAAGAGAATAGGAATAAACTCTAATAAATTCGAAATTAATTGATAAAAAAATAAAAACGAGTTTACACTCCTTTAAATAAGGGAACCAAGCAACATGAAAGAAACCAGACTCATACTACAACTAAAACTCCTAGAATTCGCAACTTACTATAAATAGTAAACTTACTATTTATAGACGGTCATGATGTCTACTAGTGCGTAAGGTTTTCGGCCAAAAATAGTAAGTGTCCTATTTGGCTTCACCAAACCGTTCTCCTAATTATCCTAAGCACTTTTCATGTTGGACACAACTCCTAAAGCCCAACGGATGAAAAGTTATACTCAAACTAAAACTTACTATTTATAGTAAAAACAAAATTAAAACGAGGAAACGACCGTCGATCAGGGGGTTTTTCGCAAATCCGGGCTGCGCAACCCGGCATAGCAGGGTTGGTTGGCTAAAGTAGCTCGTTCTACCCCAAAATCATATATTTTACGTCGGATAACTCATTCCGGATTGTGAGATACGCCCGATCTAAGGTCCGATGGTCCGGATCACTTCTGTCGCCGACCGTGCCTTTTCTGATCCATCTTAGCCATGAAATTGTCTGTGACCCGCTCTACATCAATCCCCTCCACTTGAAAAGAACTCGTCCTCGAGTTCTCCTCCTGCGCTGGTTCATGATACTCGGTCAGGTCCGCAACGTTGAAAGTCCGTGAGATCGCCATGTCATCTAGAAGATCAACAACATAAGCATTGTCATTGATCTTTTGGATAATCGGTATCGGTCCAATCTTCTTATTCTTCAGCTTGTTGTACATCCCGGTCGAAAATCTTTCTTTTCGCAAATGGACCATTACTTGGTCGCCCACCTCGAACACCTTTTGTCGACGATGCTTATCCGCTTGTTCCTTGTACTTTTCGTTCGAGGCATGTAGCTTAGTCTGCACCTCCGCATGAATACCCATGATCCTGTCTGCCATATGTTCTGCTGCAATACTCATGCCTGGGAGCCTGGGCAGAGGGACCAAGTCTAGTGTGTGGCGAGGTACTCGTCCGTAAATAACCTGGAACGGAGATTTCCCTGTCGAGCGGTTCACCATGTTGTTGAATGCAAACTCCGCTTGAGACAAGGCCAAATCCCACTGCTTCGGTTTCTCTCCTGAAATACATCGAAGGAGGTTTCCCAAAGTACGATTCACAACTTCGGTCTGCCCATCAGTCTGTGGGTGGTAAGCACTGCTGAATTGAAGTCGTGTATCGAATCGAGTCCACAAAGTCCGCCAAAAGTGGCTAATGAACTTCGTGTCACGATCAGAAGTAATGGTCTTAGGGACCCCGTGTAGCCGTACGACCTCCCTGAAGAATAAATTCGCTACATGTGTTGCATCAAGGGTCTTCTTGCATGGGATAAAGTGCGCCATCTTGGAGAAACGATCGACCACTACGAACACCGAATCCATGCCGCGTTGTGTTCGTGGAAGACCAAGTACGAAGTCCATTGATAAATCCTCCCAAGGACCGTCAGGCACAGGTAACGGGGTGTAGAGGCCTGTATTCTGAGATTGTCCCTTGGAGGTCTGACAAGTATGACAACGTTGTACGGCTCTTCCCACATCACGTACTAATTGCGGCCAGTAATACCGCTCTTCCACAAGAGCTCGCGTCTTGTCTCGCCCAAGGTGTCCACCGAGGACACCTTCATGTAATTCCTGAATAATCTGCTCCCTTAGAGAACTTTGGGGGATGCACAATCGATTCCCTTTGAAGAGAAAACCATCCTGTATATGAAAGTCACTAGGGTGACCTTCTTGACACTTCAACCAAGAATCTTTGAAGTCTTCATCCTCGGCATATAGTTCCTTGAGACAGTCAAAGCCGGCCACCTCATTGCTCACCGTAACAAGTAGTGACGCACGACGGTTAAGTGCATCAGCTACCTTATTCTGTTGACCTGACTTATGCTTCAGAACAAACGTAAATTCCTGTAAAAACGCAACCCATCTAGCATGCACACGATTCACGTTAGTTTGACTATTAATAAACTTTAATGCCTGATGGTCGGTGTACAGAACAAACTCCCTTTGAATCAGATAATGCCGCCAATGTCGCAGCGCCTGAACAACTGCGTACAACTCAAGCTAGTAAGTCGACCACTTCTTTCGGGCTTCACTGAGCTTCTCGCTATAGAAGGCTACCGGCCTGCCTTCCTATGATAATACTCCTCCTATTCCGACATATGAAGCGTCACACTCCACCTCAAACAATTTATCGAAATTAGGAAGCACCAAAACCGGTGTTGTAGACAAACGATGCTTGATCTCATGAAAGCTCTTGTCAGCTTTATCAGTCCACTGGAACGGCCCTTTTTTCATGCAGTCTGTTATTGGCGCGACTATGGTGCTAAAATCTCACACAAATCGACGATAGAAAGTCGCCAATCCATGAAAACTCCTCACCTCATGAATGTTTGTCGGGATCGGCCATTCCCTAATAGCTCGCACCTTTTCATCGTCCACCCGAATGCCTGTGGATGTTACAACAAATCCTAAAAATAATAGGCTGTCAGTTAAAAAGCTACACTTTTTCAAGTTGAGGTACAACTTGTTATCTTGTAGGACCTGCAGCACCTACCTGAGATGTTTCTTATGCTCCGCCTCATCCTGGCTATATATCAATATGTCATCAAAATATACTACCACAAATCGGCCAGTGAACGGTTTTAGAACTTGATTCATCAAACGCATAAAAGTACTTGGTGCGTTCGATAGACCGAAAGGCATGACCAGCCACTCATACAACCCTTCCTTTGTCTTGAATGTCGTTTTCCATTCATCACCGGGTCGAATACAAATCTGATGGTACCTGCTCTTTAAATCGAGTTTAGAGAACACTTTAGCCCCTCCTAATATATCGAGCATGTCGTCCAACCGTGGTATTGGAAACCGATATTTAATAGTAATTTTGTTAATTGCTCGGCTGTCAACACACATGCGCCAGCTTCCATCTTTTTTTTTGCGTTAATAATGCTGGTACAGCACATGGGCTCATGCACTCTCTCAATAGACCCTTACGGATCAATTCCTCCACTTGCCCCTGAAGTATCTCACACTCCTTCGGACTCATCCGATAATGAGGGCGATTGGGCAGGCTAGCCCCAGGGACGAGGTCTATGTGATGTTGGATGTCTCTCATGGGGGGCAATCCATCAGGTAAATCTTCAGGCCAGACTTCTTTGAATTCGTTTAGTAACAGTCTTAAGCTTGGAGGGATGTTTGAGGGTTCCTCCTTCTCGCCCTTCACCACTACGGCATATACCTCGCCGGTTTCCTTGGACTCCTCCATGAAATCCTGAATGGTCAAGAGAGAACTCCCCTCCACTTTAGAGGCTTCAGGGTGGTTCTCTGGTGTCATAGGGGCAAGGATTATTTTTCGACTATCCTTGACAAATATGTAGACATTGTCTCACCCCCGATGGGTCGCATCACGGTCTGACTGCCAGGGTCGATCGAGTAGCATATGGCAGGCTTCCATGTCAACCACGTCACAAAGTATCTGATCCTTATAATGTTTACCAATTAAAAACGAGATAGTGCATTGTTCAGTTACCTTGGTCTCGTTCACTTTTTTTATCCAGCCAATTGAGTACGGGGAAGGATGTTTCGTCGTTGGTAGTTGCAACTTATCCACCATCACTCTTGAGACGATGTTCTCGCTGCTACCACTGTCTATGATCACATTACAGACCTTTCCGCTGACAGTGCACCGAGTACGAAATATATTGTGCCGCTGTGGATGTAATTCCTTTCGTGGGGTATACAGTAGTCGCCTCACAACGAGAGATTCGCCACGATCTTCGCCTGTCACTTCATCGCCACCTGTTATTTCTTCAGTGGTTTGTTCATATTCATCAAAGCCATGATCCTCTTCCACGGCCTCATCTTCAGTGCCCCCTTCGTTTATAGTCAAGTGCGCTGCCGGACGTTGAGGAAAAGTGTTTGATAAGTGGCCTGGTTGGCCACAGTGGTAACAATTGTTCGGCCTTGACCGAGCATAAGGATTCGGAATCCTACTAGGGCCCGCTGTTGTGGGTGCTGCCCGTTGAGGTTTGGATGGTCCGCTCCTCGTATCACGGTTCGCGGGTGGAGGAGGTTGAGGACGTTCTCCTACCGGATCTTTTTCTCGAGCAAGCACTGAATCCTGTGTGGGACCTGTCATAGGGGGTCGATTTGAAGGATAGAGACGAGCAGAAGCTCTTGCAAGCTGCGTTTCTGCCCTTCCTGCCAATTGAACTGCTTCATCTACGGTCCCGACTGGGTACATCTGAACTCGATCCTGAATTACCGGTCGCAACCCACCTATAAATCGTGCCACTTTCTGTGACTCAGATTCTGACAAATCGTTTCGTGTAGCCAACCGCTGGAATTCTTCAGTGTAATCTGTAACAGTTCGATTTCCTTGTCGGCAATTCTGGTATTGCTGGAATAATATCTCCTCATAATCACTGGGGAGAAATCATGAACGAAGAAGACGTCTCATCCGAGGCCATGATGCGATGGGCGCCTTGTTCTGGCGGGCTCGTGAGAGTTGCAATTGTTCCCACCATGCAGAAGCACCAGATTTCAATTTAAACGCTACCAATTTCACCCTTTTAGGATCTGGCACATCCATATAATCGAAATATCTCTCTACTTCGGCTAGCCAATTAAGAAAATCTTCGATATGTAATAAACCGTTAAAACTAGGAAGTTCAGCCTTACCTCGATAGTCTCTTTCAGCATGATCTAGACGATCGCATCCATGGATTGGTCGTCGATCAAAACCCTCATTAATGTCCTCGTCGCTGGAACTAAAATCATCTGGTGTAGCCCTACGATTTACCGCTGGTAGTGCTCTGCGATAATCAGGGTCACGTCGTACAACAACCACGGGTGGTGGGGCGACCATAGGTGGTGGAGCACCGCCTAGGACTCGGGGCGAAAGTAGCGCATCCGCAAGACGGTCGAGGGTTGCCTGCAGCCCTTGCATGATCAACTGACTCTCCCGATGGAAAGCTTCCATTCTTTCCGAAAGATAACGAATCCCTGAATCACCGTCCACAGGATTTTGATTCATACCTTCGTTATTTGCCATCGGCCCGAGGGAAAACCTCGCTCTGATACCAAATTGACGCAGGGATGAACGTGATGAGGTCGAACACCGTCTTCCTCAAGGATAACTACTTCGAGTCCACGGAGCTTCTCTGGACTCCTCACAGAGACTTCTCGAATCCACGAGGAAAGAAAGCAAGAGAATAGGAATAAACTCTAATAAATTCGAAATTAATTGATGAAAAAATAAAAATGAGTTTACACCCCTTTAAATAAGGGAACCAAGCAACATGAAAGAAACCAGACTCATACTACAACTAAAACTCCTAGAATTCGCAACTTACTATAAATAGTAAACTTACTATTTATAGACGGTCATGATGTCTACTAGTGCGCAAGGTTTTCGGCCAAAAATAGTGTCTTATTTGGCTTCACCAAACCGTTCTCCTAATTATCCTAAGCACTTTTCATGTTGGACACAACTCCTAAAGCCCAACAGATGAAAAGTTATACTCAAACTAAAACTTACTATTTATAGTAAAAACAAAATTAAAACGAGGAAACGACCGTCGATCAGGGGGTTTTTTGCAAATCCGGGCTGTGCAACCCGGCGCAGCGGGCTTGGTTGGCTAAAGTAGCTCGTTCTACCCCAAAATCATATATTTTACGTCGGATAACTCATTCCGGATTGTGAGATACGCCCGATCTAAGGTCCGATGGTCCGGATCACTTCTGTCGCCAACCGTGCCTTTTCTGATCCATCTTAGCCATGAAATTGTCCGCGACCCACTCTACATCAGAGGACAACCGCAGAAGCAATCCTAGATCAGATGAGCCCATAGGGAGTCAGCCCACTCCCTTTCTAACATTTATCCTCTTAATCATCCCAAGGCCGGATTAATTTGTCCATCACTAGGGAGCCCCTGATGTTGTTCGGGAGAAGAAATTTCGAGCGGTATAGCTTGTCTGGGTAATACTACTAGCAAGTTTTGCAAGGCTACCTGCCACTGAGTTACCTTCACGGAGGGTACAAGTGAAGTAGAGGTTGATAGTTTCTTTGAGATTAAAGATGACTCCCAGTTGGTAACAAGAGTTCCAGCATCCTGTGAGGAGAGGGGTTGTAACGGCTTCTATTATGAAGCTCGGTTCAGGATATTGGACAACAATGATGGCAAGACCCATTTCTTTGCAAAATTGCAGCCCGTCCACCATGGCTTGGGCTTCTGCATAGGTATTTGTGGCCATGCCGTAGCTGTTATGGAACTCAAAAATGAGAGAGCCTAGATGGTCTCTGCATACTCCAGCCCCTCCTGGGTTCACCTTGACAGATTCATCTACATTCAACTTCAATCAGCCTTTGACAGGTCACCTCCGTTTAACTAATTGGAGAGGAATCATTAAGCAGGCTCACTATAAAATCCTACAATGAATGAAACATGAAAAATACAAAGCTTTCTGCTTGTCGAACTGAAATAGAACTTTGACTTTAAAAACAAACATTTTTGAAAAATCAATAGAAGCAATGGATTTTGTTAGTTGATTGGTTGTAGTTTCAGTGACATCATTTCAAATGACTTGTTACATGCATGGATTTGATAACTTATTATAGAGTCCGGATCCTCTGCCTCCGGGAGGCAGGGACTCCCTGCCTCCCGCAATGTCATTGGTCCATGAAACTGTGCCTGCCACGTAGGACTAGTAAATCCATTTTCGTTTCATACTTTAAAAAAAAAAAAAAAAAAAAAAAAATCTCTCCGCCGTCTTCCCTAACGGCAATGGCACCACGAGATTTCTCTTTGCCGTCTTCCTTAACGGCAACGGCATCACGAGATTTTCTCTCTGCCGTCTTCCCTAACGGCAACGGCATCACGAGATTTTCTCTCTGCCGTCTTCCCTAACGGCAACAACGGCACTTTCCATTTCTAGTTCCGCAGATTTTTCAGAGATTTCTCTTCCCCACGTTTCTAATTTCAAAATTTTTGCTTCCACAGATGGATTTCATCAAAGCGGAAGATAAAAAAAGGATTTTTTCTTCTGAAGATCCGTGGCCCTCTTTCCCCAATCTCTTAAAGTTTCGTTGGGATATGCGCTAGCGACCATAGATCCACCTGTCCATCAGTTAAGCTGCCTCATATTCACCTGGATTCCATTAATCGAGACCGTCCACCTGCCTTGATGTTTATATGCCATCCGTTCCATTCATCTGATGTGACTCGTGAAGATTAAAAATTTTAAAAATTAAAAAAAAAAAATCACACTATTCCAAAACTTTAGTTGGGCCATATCACATGAATTTAGATTTTTTATATAATACGTTGCAAATTTTATGGTGAGTTTTTTTTTCTTTAAATATGGTAGGACCAATTATGAAGTGGATGATCGTGGCCACCTGTCCTACTTTTAGGAAAATCCAACCATTATATCTTTCATGGAGGACTGTATGTGATGATCTGATAGTTGGATCATCGATCTGGAACATCTGTCTTAAATCTGTGGTTATCTAATCGTTGGATCATTGATCATGACTATTTACCTTACATTTAAAATAATTTTAACCGTTGGATCTTCAATTCGACCGTTGGATCTTTCATTGGGATTATTTTTCCTAAATCTGGATTATCTGACCATTCAATTTTCGATTTGAACTATTTAACACAATATTTACCGTCAGATCATTAAAAGAATCGTTTAAAATGAAATCTGATCGACAGATCTTCCAAATCAGGGAAGATGAGTCTTCAATCTTTCTATCTGACCATTGATCATTGTTTATTTTGTTAAATTATTATTATTATTGGTATATAATCATGTATATCTTATGGTAAGAATGTTAATTGCTTGTTATTATTTGTTACTCAATCTAAATACATGATCTTGGCCTTCTAAGTATGTACTAGAACGTTTTGTATGAACGGTTGAGATGGCCATGAGACTTCTTGAGTAGTTACAACTGATAATGAGTGTGCATACACCGTATTTTTTACAAACTTTTTAACTAGACGTATGTAGTGAGGATGTCCCACTTAAGAGTGGCATGTATACTATTCTCCTTGTGTACCTTTGAAACTACCAAACTATCTATTATCCCAATTGAAATTTAAACTTGATTTTGAATAAGATAGAGAGGGATTGGCCTCTTCTTAATGGAAGGAGGTTACACTCCTCCCTACTGTTGGGTGGGGTCCACACAGTCTATTTAAGATTAAAAAAGAAAGAAAGAAATGTAGTTAGCAGTAGACCGTTTTGATGATATGTTAGATCTAGTCATGAAGTTGTTCTTAGGAGCTAGTTGATTTTCTAGTGGGCCATTTTAATGGGTTAGACGCATGATTAGTCCATTAGTAGAATTATTCTGATTTCGATTTTAGTAATTTTTCCTTTAGTAAATTATCTCATGAATCTTATAAATCGTGGGATATGGGCCTAAAAATCATGAAGGTTTTAATGGGTGGTTAATGGCTATTAACTCTTGTTTGTGGTAACGAGGTGCACTGCAACCTCGTCACTTTGTTTAGTGAACTCAGTCACTTTGCATTGCAACCTCGTCACTTTGTCTAGTGAACCCCGCCACTTTTCATTACAACCTTGTCACTTTGTCTAGTAAACCCCGTCACTTTGCACTACAACCTCGTCACTTTATCTAGTGAACCCCGTCATTTTGCACTGCAACCTCGTTACTGTGTCTAGTGAACCCCGTCACTTTACACTACAACCTCGTCACTTTGTCTTGTGAACCCTGTCACTTTGTCTAATGAACCCTGTCACTTTTCACTGCAACATCGTCACTTTGTCTAGTGAACCCCACCACTTTGCACTGCAACCTCGTCACTTTGATTAGTGAACCCCGTCAATTTGCACCGCAACCTCGTCACTTTTTCTAGTGAACCCCGGCACTTTGCATTGCAACCTCGTAACTTTTTCTAGTGAACCCCGTCACTTTGCACTGCAACCTCGTCACTTTGTTTAGTGAACCCCATCACTTTGCACTGCAACCTCACCACTTTGTCTAGTCAACCCCGTCACTTTGCACTACGACCTCGTCACTTTGTCTAGTGAACCCCGTCACTTTATCTTGTGAACCCCGTCACTTTGCACTACAACCTCGTCACTGTATCTGGTGAACCCTGTCACTTTGCAGTGCAACCTCGTCATTGTGTCTAGTAAACTCTGTTACTTTGCATTACAACATCGTCACTGTGTCTTGTAAACCCTGTCACTTTGCACTGCAACCTCGTCACTGTGTCTAGTGAACCCCGTCACTTTGCATTACTCATCACTGTGTCTAGTGAACCTCGTCACTTTGCACTGCAACCTCGTCACTTTGTCTTGTGAACCCTGTCACTTTGTATAATGCATCCCGTCACTTTGCACTGCAACCTCATCACTGTGTCTATTGAACCCCGTCACTTTGCACTACAACCTCATCACACTGTCTTGTGAACCCCGTCACTCTGTCTAGTAAACCACGTCACTTTGCCTTGCAACCTTGTCACTTTGTATAGTGAACCCCGTCACTTTGCACTGCAAGCTCGTCACTGTGTTAAGTGAACCCCGTCACTTTACACTACAACCTCGTCACTTTGTCTAGTGAACCCTATCAGTTTGCGCTACAATCTCGTCACTTTGTCTTGTGAACCCCGTCACATTGCACTGCAACATCGTCACTGTGTCTTGTGAACCCCGTTTGTCACTTTGTATTGGAACCTCTTCACTATGTCTAGTGAAACCCGTCACTTTGCACTACAACCACGTCACTTTGTCTTGTAAACCCTGTCACTTTGCCTGCAACCTCGTCACTTTGTATAGTGAACCCCGTCACTTTGCATCACAAGCTCGTCACTTTGTCTAGTGAACCCTGTCATTTTGCACTGCAACCTCGTCACTTTGTCTAGTGAACGCCGTCACCTACAACCTCGTCACTTTGTCTTGTGAACCCCGTCACTTTGTCTAGTGAACCCCATCACTTTGCATTGCAACCTCGTCACTTTATCTTATGAACCTCACCACTTTGCACTGCAACCTCGTCACTTTGTCTAGTGAACCCCATCACTTTGCACTGCAACCTCGTCACTTTGTTTAGTGGACCCCGTCTCTTTGCACTGCAACCTCGTCATTTTATCTAGTGAACCCCGTCACATTGCACTACAACCTCGTCACTTTGTCTAGTGAACCTCGTCACTTTATCTTGTGAACCCCATCACTTTGCACCGCAACCCTCGTCACTGTCTTGTGAACCCCGTAACTTTGCACTGTAACCTTGTCACTGTGTCTAGTTAACCCCTTCACTTTGCAGTGCAACCTCGTCACTGTGTCTTGTGAACCCCATCACTTTGCACTACAACCTCATCACTTTTTCTTGTGAACCTCGTCACTTAATCTAGTGAACTCCGTCACTTTGCACTGTAACCTCATCACTTTGTCTAGTGAACCCCAACACTTTACACTGCAACCTTTTCACTTTATCTAGTAAACTCCATCACTTTGCACTGTAACCTCGTCACTTTGTCTAGTGAACCCCGTTACTTTGTCTAGTGAACCTCGTCACTTTGCACTGCAACCTCGTCACATTTTCTTGTGAACCCTGTTACTTTGCATTGCAACCCCGTCACTTTGTCTAGTAAACCCCGTCAATTTGTCTAATGAACCCCGTCACTTTACACTACAACATCGTCAATTTGTCTAATGAATCCTGTCACTTTGCATTGTAACCTCGTCACTTTGTCTAGTAAACACTGTCACTTTGCACTGAACCCTCGTCACTTTGTCTTGTGAACCCCGTCACTATGTCTAGTGAACCCTGTCACTTTGCACTGCAACCTCGTCACTTTGTCTAGTAAACCTCGTCACTTTACACTGCAACTTCGTCACTTTGTCTAGTGAACCCCGTCACTTTGTCTAATGAACCCCGTCACTTTGCATTACAACATCGTCACTTTGTCTAATGAACCCGTCACTTTGCATTGCAACCTCGTCACTTTGTCTAGTGAACACTGTCACTTTGCACTGAACCCTCGTCACTTTATCTTGTGAACCCCGTTAATTTGTATTACAACCTCGTCACTTTGTCTTGTGAACCCCGTCACTATGTCTAGTGAACCCTGTCACTTTGCACTGCAACCTCGTCACTTTGTCTAGTAAACCTCGTCACTTTACACTGCAACTTCGTCACTTTGTCTAGTGAACCCCGTCACTTTTCACTGCAACCTCGTCACTTTGTCTAGTGAACCCCGTCACTTTGTCTAGTGAACCCCGTCACTTTACACTGCAACCCCGTCACTTTGTCTAGTGAAGACCATCACTATGTACTGAACCCTCGTCACTTTTTCTTGTGAACCCCGTCACTTTGCACTGTAACCTCGTTCAATGCAAACCTCGTCACTGTGTCTTGTGAACGAGGTTGCAATGCAAAGTGACGGGGTTCACTAGACACAGTGACGAGGTTGTAGTGCAAAGTGACGAGGTTCACTAGACAAAGTGACGAGGTTGTAGTGCAAAGTGATGGGGTTCACTAGACATAGTGACGAGGTTGTAGTGCAAAGTGACGGGGTTCACTAGACAACGTGATGAGGATGCAGTGCAAAGTGACAAGGTTCACTAAATATAGTAACGAGGTTGCAGTGTAAAGCAACGCGGTTCATTATACAAAGTGACGATGTTGCAGTGCCAAGTGACGGGGTTCACTATACAAAGTGATGGGATTCATAAGACAAAGTGACGAGGTTGCAGTGCAAAGAGACGGGGTTCACTAGACACAGTGACGAGGTTGTAATGCAAAGTGACGGGGTTCACTAGACAAAGTGACGAGGTTCGAGTGCAAAGTGACGGGGTTCACTAGACAAAGTGATGAGGTTGCAGTGCAAAGTGACGGGGTTCACTAGACAAAGTGACGAGGTTGCAGTGCAAAGTGACGGGGTTCACTAGACACAGTGACAAGGTTGCAATGCAAAGTGATGGGGTTCACTATACAAAGTGACGAGTTTGGAGTGCAAAGTGACGGGGTTCACTAGACAAAGTGACGAGGTTCACAAGACAAAGTGATGGGGCTCACTAGACAAAGTGACCAGGTTGTAGTGCAAAGTGACGGGGTTCACTAGGCAAAGTGACGGGGTTCACATGACAAAGTGACGAGGTTGTAGTGTAAAGTGAGGGGTTCACTAGATACAATGATGAGCTTGCAGTGCAAAGTGACAGGGTTCACTATACAAAGTGACGAGATTGCAGTGCAAAGTGACGGGGTTCACAAGACAAAGTGATGAGGTTGCAGTGTAAAGTTACTGGTTTCACTAGACACAGTAACGTGGTTCCAATGCAAAGTGACGGACGGGGTTCACAAGACACAGTGACGAGGTTACAGTGCAAAGTGACGGGGTTCGTTAGATATAGTGACGTGGTTGCAGTGCAAAGTAACGGGATTCACTAGACACAGTGAGGAGGTTACAGTGCAAAGTGAGGGGGTTCACTAGACAAAGTGACGAGGTTGCAGTGAAAAGTGACGAGGTTCACTAAACAAAGTGACGGGGTTCACTAGACAAAGTGACGAAGTTGTAGTGCAAAGTGACGGGGTTTACTAGACAAAGTGATGAGGTTGCAGTGCAAAGTGACGGGGTTCACTAGATATAGTGACGTGGTTGCAGTGTAAAGTAACGGGGTTCACTAGACACAGTGACGAGGCTTTAGTGTCAGGTGACGGGGTTCACTAGACACAGCGACAAGGTTATTGTAGATAAAGTGACGAGATATTTGGATATGGGTAAAATAAACACATCAATGCTAGCCGGTTAGAACTAGATCAATTAAATTTTATCATTAAGTCATACATCAAAGAATAAAAAAAATTACATTTGTCTCTGCATGGTTTCAAAAAAATTACACAAAAATGCTTAAAAAATTAAATTAAATAAATCCCTCCACCCAGCTTGCATCTGCATCCATCTCATAAAGAAAAATTTGATTGATGTGGCCTTCACTTACAACCACCCTTGTTCCACTAAATGAATTGACGGACAAAATGACCTGGTGCCACTGAATTTGATAAATAAAATGTATGAAGAAATTCCAAATACACAATACCTGAAAGAAGACAAAAGGGTACGGATAAAACCCGTAGCAATATATTTTTCACTACAGATTATATCCGTAGCTGATTATTCCTTGAGGTTGCATAAACTTGATTAATCCCAATGTAAGTGTAACACCTCGGATTTTTGTCAACCTGGGATTAGACGTCCTTAGGCAATGGGTCAATCCTAATACCTGATTAACTTCTCAAAACATAATCCAAAAGTCTCAAATCCCTATTTCTTTCGAAAATCTCACCTTTCACTATTTTATCCTTCAAAATTTTCTAGGAGCTTTCATATTAGACACAAATCTTAAAGTTTAGGTGATGTTACTGAATACTTAAACTAAAAAGTACTATGAATAGTAAATAAATAAATAAAAATGGTTTTTAACCACTAACCTTATGTAATCTCATGAAATAAGTAGGATATTTGGATAGATCATCTTCTCGTACCCCAAAATCATATATTGCATGTCAAATAACTCATCCCAGGTTCTAAAATACACCCATTTCAAATATCAGACGGTGAAATCACCCGAAACAGGTCAGCGAGCGCCGATGGGATCGCCGGTTTGGCGATACATCGCCGAACCCGTCCGTACAACGGTCTGGCAGGCCGATTTCTGCACTTTTTTCTGTGCGTTTCTTTCAACTTTGAAAAATCATATCTCCTTCGTTATAACTCAGATTTAGATGATTCAAAAATCAGATAGCTAAATGAGTCTAGTTTTATATAAAAATATATGAAAAAAATAATAAAATATTTAATATGGTTTAAAGTAGGTCATTGTGAGCAACTATCCGATAATCACTTGTTAGACAGCTGCTGCTTATGGAATTTTTAGAATTTTTCTACAACTCGAAATCTTATGAAATTTGGTGGAGTTAGGGTAAACTTGATGATGAACTCTCAGAAAAATAATAAAAATAATATGATAATTAGAAGTGCCCAAAATGGGACATAGAATGGTCCTAGGACCGTATTCTTCCCTATTATGGTAGAATTTGGTTAAGTACCAAACTGAATACTCAGTAAAATTAACTTGGATCACTTTAAATATAAACTATAAGACCTAAAATTAATAGGACTACTAACGCTATATTACCTAGAAACCTAAGATCAAACTCTAAACCTATTTGTTCTCAAGAACCCTTTGAAACTTCGTATCGGATCTAGACCGCGCGTCGAAAGTCCGATATCTACAATCTTATAACGTTATGATCGCTTAGCTGGACTTGACAATCATTTCGAAAATCAAGCCCAATCGACGTTCAGAGGGTATTTCATTGAGCCTAGAATGAAGAGAGTGAGAAAAGGGTTAGATTTGGAATTTAAATCCAAATCTGGCACGAGACTTTGCGCGTTGTTATTAAGCATTCAGACTGTTAGAATTCATCCAAATTTCACCCTTGGATCAGAAAAATTTCTCTTTCATATCACGAGACTTGTAGACCTGATTAAGGCACGATGACCGCTGAACTGAAACTAGACCGCCACGTGCGATCTAGGAACTCTACCGGTCTGAAAACTTGATGTGTGCTAGATCCAGTAATCATGAGCTTAAGTCCGACCGCATTCGGCTAGGGGACCTCCCGAAATGCTCTTTTGGACCAGAACAGCCCCGATTTAGTTATACCTCAAGTGAACTTTGTTCCCAAGCCTAATTTGGGAAGGTTTTAGCTTATAAAAGGGCTTTAAATCCTCACTTATCTCATTCATCCGAATTTGCTAGAAACCCTAGCTAGAGAGAGAAAAAGTGAGAGATTGTGAGAGAGTGTGGGAGAGATCTTCCCGCCACTTGCTGCAGCTGCTACACGTGCTTAAGCAATGTATCCCAATCACTTTGCCGGTGATTCCAACGCATTTCTAGGTAAGAAAAACCCTCAACACTTGCTAATTTAAGGTTCTGTCGATTCCAATAGCGAAATAGTTTATATATCTTGTGTGTTAGGTCGCCTGTTCGCCGTAAACGAAGTGTATACGCTCCGTTCGGAACGATACACATTTAGGGTAAAAAGGTGAGGATTTTAGACGCTTTGATTGACTGATTTCAAAGCTTTTAATGTCGTTTAATAGTAGATTATCGACGGCATGTACAACATGCTGTCCGTTTTCCGTTTCGTAAGCGTATGGAAAATATGAGATTTAGGGCATTTCAGTCATTTGTAGGAAATACTGTTTACATCCATAATTTGCCGAAATGTTTGCCATGACTTTTTGTCGTGTTAAGATGTTAGGAATGCGTGTATGACTGGTTTGACAAAGAGATTTGCCCTAATGCACACTTTGAGTCTATATACGCTATATAGACTAAAGTGTGTAGGCTAAGTGTTTGTATAAACGTTTGTATTAGTATGTATTGAATAAATGGTGTTGTGAATGAGTTTTGAGATTGAATTCTCAAGTAATATGCTGATTGAATGATTTTCATTTCATTGGCTATATGTATTGATTTCATTATATGTATGAAATGCATGTGTTGGATGATTTGCTTAAGTGATATGTTATAACATGTGTCAATATGCTTATATTGTTGAATTTCATTTCTGTTACTCACATATGCTTACTGATGTTGATACACAAATGCTTGGGGCTATGACCTAGTCCAGGCAGTCGGTAATGGATTGAATTCGTGGTTGGTTTCTATGTACCACAAAGGACGCGTCGATGAACGCGAGTCGTGTTTTGGGTTGGTGGCAGTGGTTAGGCCACATAAAGTGTTTCATGCACTTCATGTCATTTAGCTTGAGATGCGCTCGTACTAGTCGAGCCCGTCAAATAACCCAACTGGTCATTGTATGTTCACCTTGTATGAGTCATAACTGCTTGAACCTATGGTACTGAACTTACCATTGGAAACCCTGTTAACCATGATACCTTGATCCATAAAGACTCATGAGTCAGGCATGGTGGTATGGGACACCGTGGTCGAGCTGTCGGCCTACGCTGGGGCCACACACCTTCTCGTAGTGACCAGTGAGCACCCAGACTCGTGAGCAGATTATGGTGGTATGGGACACTATATTCTTATTATCGGCCTACATTGATAAGGTGATGGGGGAGTGGTGCAACGAGTGCGAGCAATAGCCCTGGTAGCCCTTTGTAATGACCTTGAGATTATCCTGACACCGCATGGGGGCGACGAGTCCTGATGCAGTCTTAAGGATAATTAGGCCTGTATTGATAAGGTGATGGGGGAGAGGTGCAACGAGTGCGAGCAACAGCCCTGGCAGCCCTTGCAGCGACCTACAAATATAACATCGTATGAGATTACTAGGAGTGACGACCCTAGACAGGATCTGTGTTGGGATTGATATAAGCAAAGTACCTTAGTTTTCCAATACTGCTGTATGAAAAGGAATAATAACAACTTGGTAATCAGATCCACATCACATTGCATGTGCCTGGAAGATGTGGAGCACTGAGCGGTACACAAGTATGTTGCGGACGCAGATGGTGCCGCCTGAGGGAGAATGTCAGTGAGGGCATCCATCATGTCATGTCATATTACATTAACAACAGTATCTAGGAATGTTTGATTAATTTCTTTACTATTATCGCATGATTGATTTGAGAACACGCTAATCTCTGCTCTATTTTTCCACTGAGTTGATCACTCACTCCCACGTTACGGGATGGTGTTTCCGGACACCCACCAGTCCCTATTTTAGTTGCAGATGATGGCGCTGCTTGTGAAGCGGAGCCGGACTTGATGATGATGAGGAGGATCCCTCCTTTATGCGTGTTCTGATCGACGGGATTACAGGGAGATTGATTAGATGCCTTGACACTTGTCATTTTATATTTTTAAAGCACTCATGTATATTCTTTTCTTTCTATTTTTGGAGTATACATGTATTTAATTAACCTGGTAACATGTTCACACTCTGGAGACTTACAATCAATTATATATTTTATGTATTTATCACAGTCTTTCGCCTGTTAATTTAACTGTCTCTGGAGTATGATATGCTGTTTTGGCTTAGTCCCAATCTTGTTTAATGCCTGTTTACAGACAACATGCACTTAACACTATTTATGTTGCATAAATAACATTTTGAAACTCGGGAGTTGGGTTTCTACCTGACCCCCGATTTTTGGGATGTTACAGTAAGGGAATCTTACACATAAACTGTAGTTGAACAACTTTCTGTAAAATATTCAGATACTACACATTGACACCAAATAAGTAGATAGTGCAATTGAAACCAGCTGTAGACATGCCAACAATAATCCACCTCTGGTTCAGCAGAAGGATTGTTGTTCTTGAGATCCTTTGGAAAATATCCAACAGAGAGGTGTCTTTCTCTGCTACAATTTTCTTTGGAAATCCAATCCCCAAGTGGCCCGAGCCTCAGCTCTAGCTTTTTCTCTTCAATAACTTGAAAGGATCCTCTATCCCTTACCAACCAATCCGTTTCATTAGGAATCAGATCAAGAAACTGCTGGCAGGACTCTCCTTCCCTTGAATCTCTCTCCATTTTCTCAGCAAATGTGAAAGTAAACCACCTCAATCTCTGCAGAAGAAATGAACAGCAGAACATTAAAAAACAGAAGATGAAACAAAATAAACCCAGGCGAAAAATCATTGTTTTGCATGTAGAAAAAACAACAACTTTCAATAAAAAAAAAACAAAAACACAAAAAAAAAAACAAAAACAAAAACAAAACAAAACAAAACAGGGATTCTTTTCCAAAACACAAATTGAAAAAAAAAAAAACACCAACACCCACATCTTAAATCAGCCAAATACACATTTTCTAGTCCAAAAGACCAAGAACCAAAATACAAAATCCCCACCTCTAACAACCACCTTCTCAAACCATCCCAAAAACCAAAAACCGAGATTTTGAAAGGGGAAAAAAAAAAACCCACCTTAACACCATTCAAACAGCTGGAAAACAAAACCCAAAGAAAAATGAAAACCCAGATTTTTGTTCTCTTCTGCTTTATAATTTCACACCAATGGATGGGATGCCCACCATTGAAAGACTTGCTGATTATATGTGAGGCCAACCATGTATTTTACATATGCCGATCCATCCAAACAGGATGAATGGACACCTAAAGACGGGGCCATTCCAAAACTCATTTGTCCGACAGAAGAATATGATTGTAGAGAATTTAGGTACATGGTGTGGCCCACCTGAATTTATATTCAGCCTGATTTTTAGGAATTGGATGCCATTAACATCACAAGAGATGTCCATTTTATTTTTAGTTTATGCCCATCTAGAAACGTATGTATTAGATCCAGAAAGACTTTCGATTACCTAACATAATTAAATAGGTTTGAAAGTGTGTTATAAAAACACAGCAAAACACCCATCTCTTGATATCCCATGAGAGAGAGAGAGAGAGAGAGAGAGAGAGAGAGAGAGAGAGAGAGAGAGAGAGAGTAGCAATGGGGATTGCCAGAAATTCTATTTGGTTTTTTTGGGTTTTTCTTTTATTCTCTTTGTTGGAAACACCCACCCTTGCTATAAAAAAGGCAAGCATCACTTTGTTTTCTTTCTTTATTAAGTATATGATATCAAAGATTGAGTTTTAAAGAGAGAGTGTTTGGAACTCTCATTTCTACTTCACTTTTGATGATTTGTAGTATGAATCTGATCTGGGTTTTTCTTCTTTTTGGATTCTATTGAAGCTTTATTGATTTTTAGAGAGAATTTTTAAGCATTACAAAATAATGGCCTTGAATACTCCTAGAAAGGGTAAGAGCTGGCAATATACAACTTTTATGATGGTCTTGAAGAAATGAACAGCAGAACATTAAAAAACAGAAGATAAAACAAAATAAACCCAGCTGAAAAATCATTGTTTTGCATGTAGAAAAACCAGCAACTTTCAATTTTTTTTTAAAAAAACAAAAGCAAAACAAAACAGGGATTCATTACCAAAACACAAATTAAAAAAAAAAAAAAAAAAAAAAAAAAAAACACCAACACCCACATCTTAAATCAGCCAAATACACATTTTCTAGTCCTAAAGACCGAAAACCCAAATACAAAATCCCCACCTCTAACAACCACCCTCTCAAACCATCCCAAAAACCAAAAACTGAGATTTTGAAAGGGGGAAAAATCTGGTACCTGAACCATTCATTCAGTGGGTCCATTGCAGATCACAAAAAATAGCCTTGAAAAAAAAAAAGGATTTGGAATGGAGGAAAAAATAAATTAAAAAAAATAATCCGTAAAAAATTATATAAAAAAAATTAAAATACTTGTGAGGTGGGGTGGATCTTCGATGGATGAACTCGGCTGCCCGGTGGAAAATGGGCAAGAGGGATTGTGAGAGATTGGGGAAAGAGGGCCTCGGATCTTCAAAAGAAAAACCCCTCTTTTTCTTCCGCTTTGGTGAAATCCATCTATAGAAGCAAATATTTTAAAATTAGAAACGTGGGGAAGAGAAATCTCTGAAAAATCTGCGGAATCGGAAATGGAAAGTGTCATTGTTGCCGTTAGGGAAGACGGCAGAGAGAAAATCTCGTGGTACCGTTGCCGTTAGGGAAGACGGCAGGGAGAAAATCTCATGGTGCCGTTGCTGTTAGGGAAGACGGCAGAGAGATTTTTTTTTAATTTTTTTTAAAATATGAAAGGAAATGGATTTGTTATGCCTACGTGGCAAGTGCGGTTACGTGGACCAATGACATTGCGGGAGGCAGAGACAGAGGCAAAGGATCCAGACTTCTTATTATAAAGTGAAGGTGACCTCATGGGAAGTCTTGTGTGGGCCCAATGTGTTGTGTGTTTAACATCAACCCCATCAGTTAGATGCACCATTCAATGGTGGGCCATGAGCTTAAAAATCAAATCAATCCATGACTTGGGTGGGCCACAACACATACAATAGTCAAGAGGAATTATCCTCACATTAAAACATTCATAATTATTTATTGGGCACATTGAGATGTGGTTCACAAATTCAGCCCATCCATTGTGTGTGTCCCAATTGGATGAGGAGTTAAACCAAGTTTCAGCTGTATCCAAAACTCAAAGGCACCTCATCAAGTACTTTTATATGTTTTAAGAATGTCTTCACAAGGTTTTAAATTGTATAGCCCACTTGAGTTCTGTACATGGCCGATTTTTGGGATATCCCATGGCCTAAAGGAGTCCCATCAAATCCATAGTATTGATGTTCGACACACATCACAATGGGGCCACACACCTCGACCTCATGGAAAGTTCAGATGAGGTGGACCCCACAGTACCATTTACCTCCACACACACACACATCCACATGCTCACATCACAGTTGGATTTCACCTCAACAGATACTGACTTCTAAATATTTTAGAGATTATAGTTATATTTTTAAATCCTAACGAAATCTTTAATATATAATTATAATTAAATTAAATGACATGAATTCATTTTTAAGCGCCATCTAAACGGACCAAAGCTCTTGCTTTTTGGTCGACAGGTAAATGGTTAATAGGATAAATCTGGTACAGCCAATATCCCAACATTGATGGCTAAGATCTTTCGGAGAGGGAAATCTTTATGGGAGTGATCTGCCTATGAAGAGACCTAACAGGGAAAAGACTAGGATTGCCCAACATTGGGGCCCACTTGTCAGAAGACTCGGACTGGAAATCCAAGAACACTGCAGAACCCGCAGTCGAGGTTTCTACGATTTCCCTGCACCGGACCGGAATCTGAACAATACCTGTTGTACAGATAGCACAACAAGCCATCTCCGTTGGCCCATCCAGTTTTATGGGTGATATCGACTCCGTCCATTAGATGTAAATTCTTATTTTCACCGTATAAATCATAAATAAACTTAATAAAAATCTCAGGTAGACCAGCCCACTGGAAACCATGTAAATTCACGCCTAAAACAATTAAGTTCAATATCTATGATTTTCCATGGTATTTAATGAGATTTATTTTTGTAATTTATATTTAATCTGGCGATTTGAACCTGATGAACGGATTTGATGGAATGTGTAAACCATGGTGGCCCCAATAACAAACCAATGGTTGGCCTACCCTCCCTCATTTTCCCTGAGATATGGTCCCACATGGGTTGGAAATCAATCTGATCAGTGGTTCCATAGTCTACATAGAGGGTTACACCTTATAGACGGCATGGATTTCTACATAATAGGCTGGCCCCATGGATCTCGGGTGTTGTATCGGCTGCGTACAATACGGATTGTAGAGGGTTCCAGTCCCTCCGATTGTTAGTTTTCACCCAGAAGTGAGAAACAATACTGTGGCAGACAATGACATTCTGTACACATGCACGTACAAATTAAAAACTTGAGAGTATAACTCAAACTGAACCGTACATACTGTGGGCCCAACCTCAGATGGGCCACCATACCAAAATATTACACATAAAAGAGGCCCTAATAAGCTGATTGCTTAACAGTTAACACTGAAAATTAGGCAACTGTCCTATGCAACAACCAAAAAAAATAAAATCTCCATGAATCAGATGTTCGGGTCATTCAATCAATCTGATTATAGATTCCACAGTGAGTGTTCCAGTACTTGGACAGTTTGATTTAAGTTACATTTTAGTCACATATAACATTTTATGCATGCAAATCAACCACATATAATATAAACTTTCTAAGTTTAGCTTTTGCTACAAAAGCTGGATCCTTACTCCTCCAGTGGTAGACTCTCAGGAATTTTAACACCTGATCAAGCGTTCGAGAATCCGTAAGTGGTAAAATACCACTAATGCTGAGTGTGTGGGGGTGTGTGCGTGTGTAAAAAAATAAAATAAGGGAAGTGGATTGCCTCCTGCCGCCCATTGTTCCATATCATTTTAGTGATAGTATTTATTTGCCAAGTTGTTCGCGCGAGGACATATCTAAAACCTTTGCAACTGTCAATTAGTTTTTAACTCCTTTAATCCTCCCTGTGATCCGCTTGAACCATGGATCTGCTTTATTTTTAGGTTCACCCTTTAAAATAATTGACAAAATGAATGGGGCGTGAATAAATTAAACCCATACATCTTGGTGGGCCCCACATAGCCCTGCTTAGATAGATTATTGTCTACCCCGGCCGCGGCAGGAACAAATCTGCTTACCAAATGAGGAGTGGAGTGGATTAATTAGGTGAGACCCTGGCCTCACCCAAAATGATGTGGCCATTATCGTAGGCCAGCCTTGATGCATGTATTTTGTGTCCACAATGTTCATTTTTTCTTCCAAATCATTTTAGGGCATGATCCAAAAATAAAGAAGATCAAAATCCCAGGTAGACCGTACTTTAAGAAACAATGGTAATTGGATAACCTATAATTAAAACTTCTTAGGGTGCACCTGGATGTTTCTTTAATATTTATTTCTCATCCAATCGGTTGATAAGATCAAGTAGTCCTTGTTGAAGGGAAGAAACAAATATCAGCTTGATCCAAAACTTTTTTAGCCCATTAATGGTAAATCACAATTGTTTCCTATGGTATGGCCCACTTGATAATTGGATCTGCTTCATTTTTGAAAAGAATGATCTGGAAAAGGGATAGACGGCATGGATACATAATACATGGTATCAAGGTGGGCCCCACAGTAAGGGCCGCACCATCCTGAGTGAAGTTGGGGTCTCACCTAATTAGTCCCCTCCCTCCCGAATGAACCATCACAGCTGCAAGAGGAAATAAATCCCCTAAGACGGGTAATAAGTGTGGAAATTAATAGACCATCCCTGCATTCATGATGTACCTGGTGGTTAAGTCGTCCGCTTCTACTTCATAATTCAGAGTGCAATAAATCCGTTACTTCCTAGCAAATCCCTGTGAAATACAACCTTCCAGCTAACAATGTCACTGTCCCAGCATACTATCGGTGATGGAGATTTTTCGAAGGCATTTATTAGTTGCTTATCAGCTTATCTGGAAGAAAGTTTTATGCAGAATTCTCCAACAATGCTAATTTTACCAAACAATGCCTTTACTTTTTTAAAATCCAAAATAATGATTCTAATGGTTAACATGACCACACAACCCCTCCCTATTTTTTTTTCTGTCTCTCAAAGGTGTTGCAAGTAAGGCTGTCGACAGGGGCCGATGGTTAATGGGCACAGCTCATTAGGTAGGGCCTGCCTTAAATGTTAGTCATCCATTATGTGGGCCCACCATTAATGTTACTGGCCATCGTGTGAGGCCCATCTTTAATATCCACTGCCAATTATATGGGGCCCACCTTTGATGTGGACCTTATATCATGTGGGCTGTCAATTTTGCAGGGCCCACCTTGGATATGGGCCACTCATCATTAGGCCAACCTATGATGTGAACTATCCATCCTGTGGGGCCCACTATTATCAATTATCCATCATGTGGAGCCCACCTTTGATGTGGCAAGTTGCCCATTATGTAGGCACCACCTTCAATGTGGGTTGCCCATCATGCTAGGCTCCCCTTGGAGGTGGTCCATTTACCATTAGGGGTGAACCTTTGATGTGGATCATCCATCATGTGGGGCCGCCTAGATATGGGCCATTATTCTGTGAGCCCAATTAGATCGTCTACCCATTCAATCTCATGAACTTCGAAGTGATTCATAGCCATGGAGAGTATATTTCTTTAAATAATTTCCTAACTTGTTAGGTCACATATGAAAATTAAAGGAATAAGTTACTTTTGAAAATCGAAAATCAATAAAAAAAAAAAATTGATAAAAATATTATTTAAAAAAACTACTTATTTAAGTTTAATAATTAATCAAACTAACTTATTTTAAAAAAATAACTTATTAGTCTACTAATGTTACAAAAGTTACTCATTTGGTAGTATACTAGTAAAATGAACATTCTTATAGAATTTTGCTTTAAAATGCATGTCTGAAAGTTATAAAATAATATATATATATATATATATATATATATATATATATATATATATATATATATATATATATATAAGGTGATTAGTTGGATTAATACACTGGGAGTAAGAAATTAGATCGCATGTAACTTAGATTAACCATCCAAGTCGTGGGTCAAACAATGACTCTAGCGTCCAGCAGGCTGATTAATTGACATTTAATGGATGGTCAAAATAAAAGTAGTCAACCGTCCGAGTTAAAGAAATTAATAAATGTCCCTTAATTAATAACAGCATACAACCGTTGGACTAATCTGACTTCGAAACAGTGTGGGCGCGAGTCACAAATTGGACGGTATAGCTTTAGTTAACTTCTGCCACGCCTACGTTTTCAGAATGCCGACCCATCAAGAGTCGCACTCTGCCAGAGTATTCACTCAAGTCCCTTAACAAAACCAATGGACGATATTGGTAGTTTGATACCCAAGCATCATCACCGATCAAATGATCACAGCGACGTGCAATCCATCAATCTAATCAATCCCAGTTTCGTTTGTTGTTGTTATTATCACTATTATTATTATTGATGTATTTGTTGTTATTATTTAAGTACTAGAGGCATTGTACGGTTCTTTAATTTGCCTGATCATATCCTGACATTTCATCTTGTTGATTGTTCTAGTGAGACCCTTCTTTCATTTTCTCCAGATTGATTATTCACCTTACTGGCCCTAGTAGATTTATGATGGGCAAAAGCTCTTACTTGGAAAAATCAGTACCATGATCTGTTCCATGGACCCTTTGCTATATACTTCGTTAACCATTCATTTGCTTTCAAGCTATTGAATTGGCTAGAAATATTGTTTGTAGCCCCATCCATTCACAGCGAAGCTCACATGATGAACTGTCAAGATCACTTAAAGGTGGGCCACTTTGAAGTGCTGTCCATAATAATGAAAATATTGGAAGGGGCTTGACATCCACATTGACTCTTATTATTGTGAACCACCCATTTATTAGCTAGATAACATTTTTAGGTCAGAAAATATTCTAGACAGGATGGCTCCTAACATAAGCTCTCTTTTGTAAAAAGTCCAATTGTTATTTTGGATCATGAATTTCGTGGGACACTTCATTGGTTGTCCATGACCTGTACCAATCATTCTGATCAAATGATCGTGACCATTGATCAGTGGCCAATAAAATGGATGGTCTAATTCATTTTTGACAAAAAGGTCCCACCACGTACGGATCTAGCGTGTCCATCATGTCGGTGGCAATTTTTCTTCTTCCTTCATCTCAAGATTCACTTTCATTTTATGATGAATGGTCCAGATCATTTATTTTAGAAGGTTTAATCATGGAAGTGGACAATAGATAAGGTGGTCCAACTAAAGAAGCACTTTGGTCAAATATAGCCACCAATAAATTTCCGACAAAAATGGCTGGTCAGAACCATTTATGATATAAAGGTGTGATCGTAGATTTGGACTATACATATTGTGGGTCCCACTTGTAGTTTCCCGTTCTTCCCAATTGCTTCCATCTAGTGATCCTCGCCATCTGATTACTAGCCAACAAAATGGACTGTCCATATCATTTATGAAGAAATACCATTTGATCATGGGTTTGGTCGTCAATCTCATGGGCCCCACTCACCTTTAACTTATTGTGCTGACCCTATCCCCACCTTGGCTGAGCCCTAGGGGCTCTTGGGCTGGGCTAGGACAAACCTTGGCCCCACCCTAGCCCTGCCCAGTACCACCCCTAATTCTAAGGACATCGCCTGGGGGCTATCAATGGGCAGGACTTTGGCCGGGCTGAGGTTATCAAGCCCTACAACAAAGTTAAAAAAAAAAAAAACAAATGAGCCCAAGCCCAACACCCACTTTAGGGCATGTTTGATTTAATAAAGTAAATGTGAATGCATACCAAATGGCTAATAATAATTTCCTTTGATAATTACCGCGTCCTTTTCCAGGGTTTATTTGACTTTTACATTTTCAATGATAAAATTGAGGATGCAGCCAACTATATGTGGGGCCCAATGTAATGTATGTGGATTATCCATACCATCTATCTATTTTGCCAACTGAATTTAGGGCATGAGATAAAATAATAATAATAATAATAAGGCAGGTTCAAAGTTAGCGTACCACAACACAGAAAAAAGGAAATCGAACACTTACCATTAAAAACTTATTAGGGCCACTATTTACTTTGGTGTGAGCCACTTGAATGTTGGATCTGCCTAATTTGTCAGATTACGTCTTGAAATATTCTGATAAAATGAATGGACAATGTGGATATATTATATACACCACGGTGGGGCTCACAAATTTAAGCCAGTCCCTTTGGACTGTTTTTTCAAGCAAAAATTCTTGTCAATTTTCAAACATTGCGAAATTGTAATAATTGGTTATTTAAGGGATATTTACTAGGGCTGAAAGTTGAGCGGGTCAAGTCGGGCTGGGTTGGGTCGGATCGGATCGGGTCGGGTTGGGTCGGGCTGGTGCTCAACCCTAGCCCAACCCAAGATTACTATGCCTCAACCCAACCCAACCCAACCCAACCCAACCTCACCTCCGGTTGGTAATTCTCAACCCAAGCAAGCTCAGTCGAGTTGGTTGAGTGGATACATGCTGATATTTTCATTATTACATTAGTGTATTATATTTCAATAGACATCTTATTTTTTATATCTATAACTTTATTAATTATATACGTAGTTATTTAATGTAAGAAACTTAATTTTTTCTAAACAAACAAGCTAAAATATTGGATAACTACCCCTTTAAAAGTGGTGTTGTGTAACACACAATCTATTTGGGAGAGAGAAATCTGACATATCTTATTAGCTTGAGTCATCGAAAATGATGTGGACAAATAAGACCCGATAGCATTGAAATTTCCTATGCCTTCAACACAGATGATCCATACTGAAGTATAATTCATAAATAACTTATATATTGTTCGGGATCAAGTTGGGACGAGCAACCCAAGACCTCATCCCAAGCCCGACCCAAGTTTTATCGGGCTGGTGTTTGTATAACCCAAGCCCGAGATCTTGATACATCCTACCCAGGCTTAACCCATGCCAGTTCAGTCATGGGTCGGACAGGTTGAAGCTGAACAACTTTCATCCCTAACATTTACATTGAAGTTTGACTTATATTTTAAAAAGCTCAGACTCGACTAAGCCTCTTAAACAAAGCCTAGCCAAGTCCGGTTATTAAACGGGCTTATATTTTAGACACGGTTACTGTGATGCGGCGCACCCTTCTCTCAGAATCCCAAGTAAGTGGGCTAATTCGGTGCGTCACAAGCCTAGCACAATTGATTTGCCCGTTTAGCTATGGTAGGTGGCTGGTTTCATGGGCTATTCAGTCAGGTTAGAACGGCGGGGCCCATTTTGATATATGTGTTGTATATCCACACTGTCCATCCGTTTTTCCATCCAATTTTAGGACTTGAAGCCAAAACTAAAGTAGATCCAACTCTCAGGTGGACTACACCACAGGAAACAGTAGTGATTGACCATTAAAAACTTCCTGTGGGCTATGAATTTTTTGGATGAAGCTGATATTTGTATATATATTATTTTTTTCCTTGATTGGTCTTATCAACAGGTTGGATATAGCAAAAAAACATTACTAGTGGCCCTAGGAAGTTTTTAATGGTAGGCGTTCAATGACCCCTGTTTCCTATGCTGTGATGCAACTGAGATTTAGATCTACGTAGTTTTTGGCCCACGTCCTAAAACGAGCTGCAAAAACGGATCGACTGCTTAAATATACAACACATACATCAAGGTGGGCCCCAGGAACACGACCTGATTGAATCCGCGGCAGCTGGTTTTGATCCTCTGGATTGCATCACAGATTGCTCTGAACGGTTTAGGTTCCAAGTACCACCACATAGGATCTACAGTCCTATATTCATGCTCTATTGGTATCTGACCTTTGAATTTTAATTTTGAACATGAGCATATTAAATATCTTCACATGCAATCACCCATTAAACAAATGTTAATCACCCTGCATGGCCTGGGTAAGCGTTGATTCCGCAGCATCAAATCCTCGGGTCAGGACGCGGATTAGATACCGACAGGCTGAGTAGCCATAATCGCTACTGAAGTTACGTCACCAAGTTCTGTAGGCACACCATGATGTATGTGTTATCCACACAGTCCATTCATTTAGAGATAAAATTTTATGGCATGTCCCAATGAATCAGGAAAATCTGGAGTGAACCCTACCAAAGAAAAGAGTGGGGAGAGTGACGCCCACCATTGAAACCTTCCTAAGGTCTACTATGATGTTTATTTGAGATCCAACCCGTTCACGTGTTAACGCAATCATGAAATAAGGTAAAGCACAAATATCATATTGATCGAAAATTTTTACAGCCATTGAGTTTTTTCCTACAGTACGCCTCACCTTTAAGGCAGCAGTCCCATCACGCCCGTCCAAACTTACCATACCTAACAACCCCCCTAGTACGGGTGACTTTTCACCGGACCAAAACACCTCCACCATTCCTTCCGGAAGCCAATTAATTGATGTGCGAAGACGAGCGGGGACACTCCTCCAACTCCACGGCCATGTATTTATTATATCCACAATGTTCATCCATATTTCGAGATCATTTCATAACATTATCAAAAAAAAAATAATAATAATAATAAAGAATAGAATCCAAAGATCAACTAGGCCACACTACAAATAACAGTAGGAAAATTAATTTTCACTGTTAAAAATTTCATAGAGCACACCATAACATTTATTTTCCATCCAATCTATTCATAAGGTCACAAAGACCTGGATGGAAAATTTCATATTAATCCAAAACTTATGTGACCCCTAAAAGGGTTTCAATGGGAAACATTCAATCCCCCACTGCCTTTTACAGTGTGGTCCACTTGATAGTTAGATTTGTCCTATTTTTTCGTTTCAAGCCTTAATACGAGCCTGCTAAATAGATGGACAGTTTGGATATAACACATACCTCATGATGGGACCCACAAAAGCAGTGGGGATTGCACCCGGCAAAAAAAATAAAAAAATTACCGCAGTTTGCCAAGACCGTGGAAGTCTCTGCAATTTTTCTAAAAGAAATTTTATAAGGAGAATTTTTTTTCCCCTTACATTTTTCTCTAATACGTATTTATATAAATATGTATATATAAGCATATAAAAAAAAATTCTCTCTTTTTATTCATTTCTTTCTTTATTCATTTAACAAGCATATCTCCTAAACCAGAATCAGTTACTTAAAGTGTCATATATAATTTTGGGGGATAGAAGAAGCTACTTTAGCCAACCAACCTGGTTATTTTTCAAGATTCGATCAGGTCGATGGTCGAAAATTCATTTTATTCATTTTGCGGTTAATTTCAATCAATTCATAGTCAATTTTATTTACTTCGCGGTCAATTTCAATCAGTTCACGGTCAATTTCATTAACTTTACGGTCAATTTTATTTGTTTCGTGATTAATTTCAATCAGTTCACAGTGAATTTTATTCACTTTGTGGTCAATTTCGTTCACTTCGCGATCAATTTTATTAACTTCGCGGTCAATTTCATTCACTTTGCAATCAATTTCAATCGGTTTTACTACAAGAAAAAGGAATTTTAGCCTTGGTTCAAAACTATGATGAAAAAGGTTAAAAACTGAGGCTAGAGCCTTTAATTTCAATTTTGCTTCAGTTATCCAAATAGAGGTTGAAACCCCCGTGGCTAATCTCTAGTTAATCGCACTGTAGAAAACACAGGAGATGGAAGTCTCATCATTAAAAATTTCTTAAAAATCACAAAAGTTTTGAATCAAGCTTATATTTGTGTTTTCACTTTACCCAGGTCCATGTGACCTAATGGACAAATTGGATAGCAAATAAATGAAGTTTTTAATAGTAGGTGTTCAATCACCACTCTTTCTTGTTGTGGGGTCCGCCTGAGATTTGGATCTGCCTTATTTTTAGGCTCATGGCATAAGGCGTGAATACCACACATACATCATGGTGGGGTCCACATAGCTTTTCCAGTGTATTGGAGGGGTCACTACCAAAGGGGAGTCCCTTGTGAACTGGTTTGATGTGAGAAATTTTCACTAATTACAAATTTCTTTAATAGTCCTCAAAAACATTTGCATTTAACCTACTAACTATTTCCACGTTTGGTTTGGCAGTAATAAAATGGCAATGGTGATGCTTTTTCTTTACATTACAGTAATTCAAACAATCCTAACCTTTGATTCATGGAGGCTAGTCCCTGAGTATCTGTCACAAAATGAGATTAGTTGGACAATCATAACTTTGCTTCATGGCCACTTGTTTAACCATTAGGTAGTTTATATCTTAAGTGTCCAATAGATGTCCACCAATCCAATGGTCAAATAATCTTAATGGTTAGTTTTTATTTGTTTTAGATCTAAATTACCATATAATTGAGATGGTTTAATTTGATATACTTGTACGCCACATGTAATTTCTAAGCTATTTGTAAGTGCCCGTGTACAGGGTCCTTGCTCATACAGCATAGGCAGACTCACGAGAGTTTCAACACACCATCATGAGTTCAAGTACGGCTTGCAGTGTGAGTGCGTGAGCATGTGTGGGGTGTGAGCATGTTTAATAATAATAAAAAGAAGAAGAAGAATCTTCTATCTTCACGTGTGCTCTAAAATTCACGAGTACCTCTTGTATACCACATCAAAGATGGGAAAATAATCAAAACTGCAGAAATTGGCCATTTCTAACCACATGATTTTAGCCTTCTGTCCTGAAACACCACACTCAGACAACAGCTCATCTTAGAGGTGGTCCGCTAATCGGATTGTCTTGAGCCACTGCCAACTATGCCAACTAAATCAAGGATTCTAGAACCACGTGGGACGCCGCACTGAACCTAAAGCCTTTTGGACAAAACTGGTATTTCCATACAATAAGATCACATACAGCCAGCTGCATCAAAACTGAGCATGCAGCCCCATTTCCCCACCAATATGTCATCTCTATAAAGAAGGATAAAGAAGGATCAAGCCATATAAATAGTGGACACCTTTATTATCATACATCTCGAGAATTATGCCCATTTACTCATTGATTTCAATGGCATGGCCAGCCTGATGAGTGGATATGCCTGGTTTCTACGTCAAATGATATTCCCTGAGGGGATAAATGCTTGCACGGATGGGATATCCTATGCAACTGACATGTTGGCATGAAAGACAATGTGGCATATAAACTATTCATACACCCTCGACTATATTATGCATGGCGTGTGCATGAAAAGTGACCAGAACGTGAATCCGCTCATTTGTTCGTTGGGACAGACATGAGATAGCGATACAAAGAAAAGGACAAATGATAAAAAAGGGTACACAGAAATAGATAGTAACGCAAATCCTAGGGCCACACTGCTAGGAATGGTGGAACAAGCAAGTTCTCATGGGAGCCCACCACCAACCCCACCACCAGCTCCTCCTCCAAATCCACCACCTGCACCACCACCGAGCCCACCGCCTCCACCACCTCCAAAACCTCCCCCACCACCGCCTCCAGCTCCACCGCCTAGCCCAGCGCCACCTCCAGCACCAGCTCCACCTCCGAACCCTCCACCAGCACCTCCTCCAACGCCACCGCCGCCGCCGCCCCCGAACCCGCCCCCGCCGCCACCTCCGAGCCCACCACCACCACCAGACCCAGCCCCAGCCCCACCTCCGAAGCCAGCCCCGCCGCCGGCTCCAGCGCCACCACCTAGGCCTCCTCCGGCCCCACCTCCAAAACCGCCACCGCCACCGCCACCGAGCCCACCGCCGACTCCATGGTGCAACCACTTCTCTTCCTCCAAGGCTCCCTTGTTCACAAGCTGCCTTGCACTTGCATTGCAGAAGACAACCACAAGAAGAACAAGGAGAAGAAGCTTGGTCATCTTTGCTAGTAGGAAGAGTAGCCGTTGATGATGAAGGTGGGGTTCGAGGAATGGATTATATATAGATTTGGAAGGACATCTCACGGAGAGGGACAGTTGGGATGGTTTTAATTGTCGGACACTCTACAATGCTCGGGCAGAGAATATCTACAGTATCCATGGTTTTCAGTATATACAAGTGGGGCCCATGATTTACTAATCCAAACTTTTGATACGATGAGACTAACTGTAGATGGCCCACTTATATAGGGGAAAATCACAACCATTCAGTTGGCGCAAGGATATAGACGGTTAAGAAAGAAAATACAGAAACCATCCAAATTTTGAGGAAAAAAGGAAAAATATCTAACTTCTGTGGTCCTCCATTTCGGAAGTTTTTTAGTTTATGGTCTACTGACCATGTGGCCCACTAGATGAAGGGTTGGATTTATATTCTTGGGTCGAGCATTGGAGAATAAATGTTTTAATTGTTGGCAACTTCTCAACTACAATCCGTGTTTGAAGAGTTATTAGAGCCAACTACCTGATTTGACAAAAGAGGCCCACCGACTCAACTTGATCTGCTGCGAAGGGATAGGTTTTTTTGACTTTTGAGGAAGCAGTGGAGTTTTCTTACAGCCCTTCCATGAAAGTTCACTTGGGTTGATCTGGACCACACGTATCAGTAGTCAGTACAGATATCGTGGGTGTCTCTAGAAAGCAATGGCGTGATGATCACGTAGAAGATATGCATAGCGTCCTCGAGCCTTGAGATCGTACAAGCGGGTCCCATCGATTGGTTATCTGGGATATAGATATGATAATGCCCAAGTCGTGAATGGCCCATGGCACCGAAATCTATGTTGTGGCGGTGGAACTCCGCCGACTTGAGAACGCCGTTCGAGTCTAACAATGGAAGACGTCTCTTACTCTTTTCCCGTCATACTTTAATTCTTCTCTGGCTCGTGTACGTTCCTATAGTTACTATCCCAGGGATATTTCTCTGTATAAAGAGAACACTTGTCTAAAGAGAAATTTTATAGTATTATTCTGTTTTTGATATTCCTCATATGGGCAGGAAAGAAGTAATTAAGCCTTCTATTTTTTTCCTCTTTTTCTTTTTTTAAGTGAAGAACTAAGCTCTATTTTACTACACATAAATTTCTCTCTCTTATCATTTTGTTTTGGCTTGATGCTTTTGGCTTTGGTTTAGCCCATTTCTTTTTGTGTTATGACTTCAATTCGTTGACATTGATCAAGTGTAGTATTTTTCCACAACAATTGGTATCGGTGCCAAAGGTTAAAAACCTTTTAGGACAAGATTGATGTTGGTGTTTGATTTTGCAATTGTGTTTCTAATTGCTAGATCAAGTTCTGGTACCGAAGTTCAACGAATCAAATTACACATTGTGAAAATAAAAAATGAGCGCAACATTGATGTTAGAAGGATGTGCAATTGCAATTCAATGAAATAAAAAGAAATCTTAAGAGATGAAATATGGTGTATTTGAGGAGAAAAATCAATTAGTCATGGTAGACCTTTTTGCATCATATGATTTTGTTTTGCTTAATGTATCTGATTAAACTACTATAAAAGGTTCGTGGGACAAATTGCAAAACAATACGAAGGAAAATTAAAGTTGAAAAAGATATTTCTGGAATGATAACTATGTGACTTAAAGATGAATGAAGGGTTCTCTTTACAAGAACACTTTAATGGGCTTAACACCCTTATTAGCACTTTGACAATGGTTGATGTGAAAATTAATAATAAGAAAAAGATCACACTTTTGCTTTGTCCGATTTAAAATTTATAGGATGGTTTGATTATAAATCTCAATAATAGTTTAGATCTCACTATGGAGTTAGTCATGTCCACGTTACTTAATGAAGAATCTCATAGAGAAACATATGAAAAAAAAAAAAAAAAACTGTCAGTGAGACTATGATGGTTAGAGGAAGATCTACTGAGAAAGGTACTAGTGGAAAAGATTAGATGAGATCTAAGTCGAAAGGCACAAAACAAGTAAGTTTGGAATTGCAAAAAAATAGTCACTTGCATAAAAATTATAAACTCAGGAATGTAAATTAGGAAAATTACAAACCTAATTTGCATGACAAAATATCAAATTCAAAAGGTTCCCAAAAAAATCTAGTCAAGAAAGACGATTCATTCGATTAGGGAAGTGTTGTCTATAGTGATTCCATGAAAGAATCTGAGTCATCAATGAATCTTAGATTTAGGTGCTTCATTCCATATGACTCGACAAAGAGACAGTTTCTACATATATCAGTTATATGATAGTGGTACAGTTTATATGGGTGATAATAGTACATGTAAAATTATGAGAATTATAGATATCAAAATTACTATATTTGATGGTATCACACATACAATTTCTGGTATGCGGCATATACCGAACCTGCAGAAGAGTCTTATATCATTGAAAAAGTTTGATGAAGATGACTATAAATTTTCTGATGACAAAAAGTCGATTGAAAATTTTTAAAGGGAGCGATGGTGGTGGAAAAAGGAGATTTAATTAGTGGCTTATATCATTTGATTCGAGATGCAATGGTTGGTGTTATTGTTGTTGCAAATGCCATGACAGACTCTGTTACAATCTGGCATAGGCGGTTAGGCCACATAAGTAAGGACTAAGGGTACTTCTTAATTGAATTTTACTTTGTAGTTTAAAGTCTATTAATTTAGATTTTTATTATAAGTATTGCCTATTTGAAAAGCTCCTTGGAGCTTGTTTTACCTTATCCTTTACCAAAAGTAAGAATGTTTTAAATCTTATCCGAATGTTTTAAATCTTATCTATTCTGATACTTGAGAGGCTCTAGTCGAATCCTTGGAAGGTTCGAAGTATTTTATTTTCTTTATTGACGATTTCTCCAGAAAAGCACAGGTTTATATGTTAATAAGGAAAACTAATGCTTTTACTTGTTTTACTAAGTTTAAAGTATGGGTTAAAAATCAAAAGAAAAATAAAATTAAGTATTTAAAAATTGATAATTTAGGAAAATATACCTCGGAAGAATTTAAGAATTTTTGTACTGATCATGAAATTGAGAGGCACTACATGGTCCATGATACTCCATAGTAAAAAGGAAATTGCAGAACATAAATATAAATCGTACACTTATGTATTAATTATGCTTTGAGTATGCTGAATTCGGATATACTTGAGCAGTATTTTCGGCTAGAATCCGTTAATATAACTTATAAGTTGATAAATTGTTCTCTTATGACTATACTTGAATGCAAGATCCCTAAAGAGGTGTAATGCCCTAAAATTTGGGGGTCATGCATATACTTAATTCCCAAGTTCTCGAGTATCACTTATGCTAATTTTTGCTAATTTACGCTTAATCAGGTTTAAATACGCAGTATGAAATTTCTTGGAACATGAAACATAATCACAACTGGTCTACTGAAATGAAAGAGGTCAATATATACAGGTCCAAAAGAATATAAATAGGTCCCACAAGGCGTAGCCCAACAAAATCCCAAAAAAGAATGTCATATCTAAAATAATAGAGCTAAGTCCGCTACTCAACAATCCAAATCCTGTCTACTGGGCCGACGAGGAACCGTCCATGAACTGAAAATAAGACAACTCGTCCTCCTCCTCGAGACTCGCACCGTCGAGCTCCTCATACTTCGCATCACCTGCATCTACGGAAGAGTCTGGTTGGTGTTTTAAAACACCGTCCCAGAGTGGGAGTGAGTGATCAACTCAGTGAGTGCTATTACTCCTAAGTTGTAACAAGCATCAATTATATTATAAACTTAATGAAAGACAATCATTCATAAACACCTGACTAATCTTATTACTGCATATGCATGATAGATGATATGATGCATGCCCTCGCCACAAGACTCCTTCAAGCGACTTCATCTAATGATCGCGTATGAACAACACTCCCTCAATGCAACCTCAATTGTCGAGTCGCCAACCTATCTAGTGCGATGCGATGCTAATGTTAGCCAAGTTCTTAGTTAATTCCATTCATCCAGCAGGTTGAGAAAATTAATACACTCCATATATCAATGCCCTCAACTAGTTGCGAGGCCAAGGCCCCTCAACATGCGAGGTCAGGACCTCACGATCCTTGATCCCGTCGAGTTTTTCATCCCTGACTTCTAGCACATGAGGAGTGCTGAGAAAAGAGATTGCTCGTGGTCACTGTGGGAAGGCTCATCACCTTAGCGTAGGCCGACAGCTCAGACACAGTGTCCCATTCCACCATGCCTGGCTCACGAGTTGATAGATCAGCTTCAATTGGTTATCGATGGGCTACAATGGTTGTACAGTATTTCAGGTTCTATGCATATATGAGCAAATAGGGTTAACAAAAAAGGTTAATCAGTAAATAGGCTAGACCGCATGAGTTCAGGAAAACACGTGACAAATGACATCAGTACGAGCGACCCATGTAGTCTGACTACTATCGCCCACACGCGCCCACCCAAATATATGGGTTTAGCCTCAAGATAGTCCTACCAACGGGACTACCTTCACTCTCCTCATATTCTTGACTAACTCAAGGGTTTGATGGTAATGCGTAGCATGCCAACTAACAGGGTTATCAACTAGCATAAACAATATCATATTTTCATAATTTTTCAACATACAATTCAGGTTTTCCTAACAAGCAAAACTAACAATATCATGAAAAAAAGCGCATGTTTTTGTGTGGGTTAGAGTGGAAGCTAGGCACTTAATATATCTCATAGAACCAAAACGCACAAGGATTAATCAATCATACATACTATAAGGAAACATCATATAAGAATCAATAAGATATGAACATGCAAGCATCCATTTATACCAAATTATGTGAGAGGCAACAACATTTCATAACTATTCATGTTAGTTGATAGGATCAAAAGTGAGGTTCTTCTTAGGCTTTCCTCTAGATTCTCCCAATACATCATTTAAGCAATCAAGATCATTAGACTCATAGTATATTTGGTGCTAGGCCACCTAAGGATAATAGTCCACACCTATGGATCGTTGAGATCTCGAAAATGACATAGGAATGAGGACTTTGGGGTCAACCGGTCGGAATTCCTAAAGTAAGCACTTGCATGTTAGAAATCCATGCCAATCCCTTCTCAACACAAGGGTTTTAAGAAAAATGGATGAGGGGTTTACCTAGACGATCAACAGAAATGATTCTTGCGGTGAAGACGTGAGATTTTCTTAGAGAAGAGATAAGGAGTTGCAAGAATGGTTTCCTTGGGCCCCACCTCAATCTAAGGTCTACCCTTGCTCTTCTTCACTTTCTCTTTTTTTTCTCTTTACTCTCTTACTCTCCCTTTACTCTGTTTGATGGTTGTAGTAAAGGAGAGAGTTATGAGAGAGCTTGAGCTTTATTTTCTAGACTTGAGCCCCTTATCCTTAAGTTTCCTTAAATGCCCACAATGGGCCTCTAGGACCCCCTATTAGCTTTGGGGGGCCTTATCACCCCCTTGGCCACCAAACTTGGTGTGATGGTGTCTCATGGCCCGATGAGGATCCACGAAAAGTTTGGGGACAAACGGATGAGAGGTTCTATCATATGGCTTCGATATTTAAATGGCGCTACGAGGCCCATTCCAGTTGTTGAGGCAGTTTTGGTGGCCCTCTGGCCCTAAAACTTATATAATAGGTGCTCCATGGTCCAATGAAGGATCATGCAAAATTTGAAAACGATCGGATATGAGGTTTGATCGTACGGGTCTGATTCGTTATCAATGGTCACCGTTCCACGATCGTTTCCCAGATTTTGTAGACGAGTGTAGAAAAATACATTAGACCTCCATCGTAAATGTAGAAGAGATCCGATGGCTGAAAATCCTGAAATCTCAGTTTTATTTACAAGTGCCAGATTTCAATTCTGGCCTTGGGTGGGTTGCACTTGGCAAGTGCCACTGAAACTATACGGATAATTAATTTCTAAGTGTCCACTGAGTCCATGGTCCGCGATGGACCACAAACCCAGTGAGATCTTCGGTTTCTCAAATTTTTAGATTTTTCTAACCTTCCTTGGTCGTTGTATGACCTGCACATGCTGTTTCTAAGTGTAAACAGGCTATTTGGCTTGACAACCCACACTTGGTCTAATCATGACCAAACTGGTCTACTCCTAGATTAATTAACTTATGGTATCCCACCACGAGTAGTTTAAATGAACGATCCCACGATAAATCTTACATGGATGCCTCAGGACACTGTTCTGGTTGGACAAGACATAACAAGAGGTATGGTTTGAAAAATCTATTAATTATTCGTTCATTTGTAGTTTTGGTAATGATGCTTATGTATTGTAACACCCTGAAAACTGGGGGTCGAGCAGAAGCTCAGCTTTCAAGTTCCAACGCATCACTTATGCAACATAAATAATGATGATTGAATGTTGTTCATATTAGTGTATGAAACATGAATAGGATTATACCAAATCAGCATATCATACTCCAGAGACAGTTAAATTTCATAAACGGAAGACTGTGATAGATATATATAAAATATATAAACTATCGTAAGTCTCCAAAGTGTGAACATGTTACCAAGTTAAATATATACATGTATACTCTAAAAATGGACAAAATGAATATACATGGGTGTTCTAAAGTGTAAAATAACAAGTTTAATGGCATCTAATCAGCATCCCTGTAACTCCGTCGATCAAAACATGGTCTTCATAGATCCGCCTGATAGCTGCATATACGAGAAACCCTCCTCATCATCATAAGATTCTGGATCTGCCTCATACGCATCGCCATCATCTGAAACAAAAATAGAGTTTGGTGGGTGTTTAAAACACCGTCCCGTAACATGGGAGTGAGTGATCAACTCAGTGAAACAATAAAGCAAAGGTTAACATATTATCAATTCAGTCAAGTAGTAATGATAACACAATACAACAATTAGGTCCTAAATACTCTTATTAATTTAAGAATGATATGAAATAATGATGCATGCCCTCACCTACGCTCCCTCAGCGACTTCATCTCACGATCGCGACATGAAACACTTCCTCAGTGCTTGATCTGTTATGCCAAAGGCACACGTAATGTGGTGTATGCATGTGATTAGCCATGTTTCTTACTTAAGTTTATTCATACAGCAGGATTAGGAAGCTAAGGTACCTCCCTTATATCAATTCCTAAACAACGATCCATTTTAGGGTCGTCAATCCTACCAAATCTCATACGATGTTGCGGTTCTAGGTCACTACAAAGGGCTCATCACCTAATCAGTGTAGGCCTAGTTTACACTCTAGTTGCTACGGAAAGGCTTGTCGCCTCAAAGTATGCTCGAGGTCACTACAAATGGCTCGTCACCTAATCAGTGTAGGCAGACAGTTTGAATACAGTGTCTCATACCACTGTATTTGGCTCATGAGTCTGGGTTACTCACTGGTCACTACAGGTGAGCTCGTCACCCCGACGTAGGCCGACAGCTGAACCACTGTGAGACCCGACCCGAGTTCGCATGTATACATGTATAAGTCTGCATTTCGTTCATTTGTCCTGTATTGGTCAATTTCGAGGATGAAATTTTTTTATATATGATTGTTTGTATTGCATTCCTTGTATGATGATTGTTATATGATGGTGATGTTTTGTCTTCTCTTTTGTCCTGTATTGGTCAATTTTGAGGATGAATTTTTTTTTATTGGTGAGGAGGGTTGTGAGACCTGACCCGAGTTCGCATGTGTGCATGTATAAGTATGCATTTCATTCATTTTGGTCCCGCGGTCCTACTGGTCAAATTTCGATGACCCGCAACCTTCAGATAATGTTTGCGGTTACCCTTGAGTTTGGTCATATAGACTAGACTCAGATTGACCCGAGACCTATGCCATTGCGAACGCATCTTCGTCGCAATTCCAACGACGCGTCTTGTGCAAAAATTTGGCGTGTGGATCATAAGTTATGGGTCGCGCATCATTTGGACCATTGATCATATTTTTTTTAGTGGGACCCACATGATTTGTACATTTTTTCATTGCACGCTTGCCAGTGGTGATGACATCACCATTTCCATTATGTCATAATGGCATAGTCTAACAATGATGGACTCCTTTCTCCAAACTCATCATGGTTCTTTCTTTTTCTCTTTTTTAAAAGTCATAATGAAATTTTTTTTCTTCCCCATGCAATTTCTCTTCCTAAATCTGAAATTTTTAAAATTTCTCTTCTCTAGGGAAGAGAGAGACCACTATATCCTCTTTTCTAGCAAATATAATGATTACTTTGAATAAAATTCCCTTCTCTCTTTTTCCCTCTCATTTCTCTCTACTCTCTTCTCTCCTTCTTTCTCTCTTGCAAAAAAAAAATAAAAAATCAGCCTATTTTTCTCCTTTTTCAGCCCCATTCTCCTCCATTTCCCTTCAATCCATCCATCCCAATCCCATCTCAACCATCAATCTTGCTTGTTTAGAGCCTTAGAAGCCTAGAGTTAGAGTTTTGGTGGAGATCTTTGAGGTGGGTGCTCCTCTAGATGTAAAAATCTGATTTTTATAGCCTAGATGTTTTCTTTCTTTCATGAGGGAGGTGTAAGACCCACCAATCAATAGTGGAGATCCCACACAATCTCATGGTTGTGGCCTAATGGCCTACCTTATGCATGCATGATCCATGCATGGGGCCTTTATCTATGGGCCCCATCATGGCAGTTTTCTTTCATATTATATCATGTTTGGGTCATCTAGACCTTATAACCATGGCGGGGATGACATCCTCACCATGCATTTTAATTATAAGCCAAACATATGCAAGATCCATGTTGAAAATGTAAATCTATGTATGATGTGCGGGTGTGATTGATCATGGGAGGGCTCAATAGTGGTGGAGCCCTTTCCCTATGACCGGATTGTCCTTCTATCTCTCTTTTCCCTCATTTTATTTCTTGATGTGTGTGGCCCATTTGGTGGGCTTAAGACATCTAGAAATTTCAGCAAGGTGGGATGCCCAAACTGCCCATTGTTTAATTTTGGGTGTCCTGTTGCATGCAAGGTGTGTTGGCTTTAGATTATGACATGGACATTTATGGGGCCCATTAAGAAAGGCCACAGCATCCTTCATTAATGTATTTCTCTTTTTATTTAACTTATATAATAAATTTTATCTAAGTACATGTTGTTGTCCAGAATTTTCTGGACAGTTTCTGGTTATTTTTTGACCAGATTTTGAGACTATTTGGGGGACTATTCATACCTATTAAATATATTTTTCTGAAATGTTGGGATCTCATATTGATGTCCCCCAAATTTCAGCCCCATCTGACCTTGATTGAGGTCCCAAAGGTATGGTCCAAGTGAGGTGGACAGTCTGGAATTATTTTTGCACTGTTCCAGCAACATTCCACCCTGGACAGATTGATTTCTTTAAATAAATTAAAATATTTATCCATGTCCAAAAATTTTAAAATTTTTTTAGGGTGTGTCCCACCTATGGTAGGACCTACCTACCAAATTTTGGGGCCAATGGACACCGTTACGCACCATGGTGGTGGCTGGACCGACCCACTATAATATGATGCCCAGATCAGTCTGATTTTCAAGATAGATTGATTTCTTTAAATTAATTAAAATATTTATAGATGTCCAAAAATTTTAAAATTTTGTAGGGGTGTCTCATGGTAGGACCTAACTACCGAATTTTAGGGCCAATGGACCCCTATACACACCGTGGCGAGGGCCGAACTGGCCCACCACATTTGGACGTTCAGGTCTGTCTGATTTTCTGGACAGTCTGTTTTGTTTAAAATAATTAAAATACTTAGAAATATCTAAAAATTATGAAATTTTGTGGAGGTGTGACCCACCTATAGAAGTATCACTCTGTAAAATTTCAACCTCAAACGACCTCGTTTGGGCATCCAAAAGAATGGGCCAAGATAACTGGACTCCCAGATTTTTCTGCTGTGCAGTCCAGCAAAATGCCTTAATAAAAATCATAATTCAAAAATATTTCTTCTGATGGTGGGCTACCTTTTTTGGGTTTCCTCTCATTGTATGCATGATGAGGGACCTCGACCCTCAATTTTTAGACTTTTAGAGGCCTTGGACCCACTCTAATGAAGAGCCCAAATTTAGGATAACAACATGTTATAATTATGCTTGGCCTTGGGCTGAAATTTTGAGGAGTGGGGCCCACCATATTATAAAGATCTTAGAGGAAATAATTTATACCTTTAGTTCCTTAAATGTTGGGCTTAATAAATGCACTTTTGAGGCCCACCACAGTTGAATTTAATTGGGTGCATGAATGTAGCTAGTTGTTGAACTATTTAGGCCCAATTGAGCTGGAACTTTCCAGATAGGCCCATTGAACTCTTGGGCCATTTTTACCATACTATTGTATTGGGTTAGTGGGCAGTATCACACAAGTAGATGGGCCCTTGGTTGCCCACCAAATCAACTTTATACTTGGGCCGGGTTGTAAGCTCAACTTACTTGACTAAGAGCATGACATTTGTCCATGTGGTTTGAGCAATGGGCTGCCCACTAGGCCACCATAATATATGGGATTAGTAGCCTTTATGTTGAACCCTAATCTTTCCCCTAGGGGCCTATACTGGTATATATAGGTTAGGTCATGTGTGTTCTCCTTGGACCCATATTTTGGGTAGGTCTTGGGCCGCCCTTTCTGAAGCCCAACATGAGTGTTTGTGGTATAATTATGGCTGTTCATTTCTTATTTCTGATGTTGCATGGGCCTTGGGCCTTGATCCATGATCAATTAGATATAGGCTACCTCTTGGGGATCAATTGTGGTTGGATTCCACATTGGTGGCCCTAAGGTAGGCCCATGGGCTTGTATGGGTGGTTAAAGGCCCACTATAAATCTTTGCTAAGCCGTTTCATTATTTAGGCCCATACCATTGTTCTCCTTAGTCTCATGGGCTACCCCAGGTATATGGGACCCCACTAGAGATTGTATTCCTTATGAGGAATTGATTAAGTACCTAGACCGTTCATGCTTAGGTAGAGAGTTCATCTTCACCTTATTGGCACCCCTATTCATCTTCATAGCCCACTCCCATACACATCATATGCATGCTTGGTTGAGGTATGATTAGCCATGGTTGTGTCATTGTTTAGAACATGTTGGTATCTCCCTGAGAGATGGATGCTTGGGATTGATGCATGGGTGATTGTGTGATTCATGCATCTGACATTGCATAACATGTGGATATCTGCCCTTGCTTCATCAGGGTCTTGCCTCCACAGGGATATTCGTGGATTGCTGTATGTGTGGACACCGAAAATATTAGTTGAGCACACTAGGTGCATAGGATGCCCATAGATAAAATTTCTAAAACTTTCATGGTACCAAGGATCTGCTCCAACGCCGTGACCAGGTGAAATATATGAGCGCACGAGGGCCTTATACCGTTAGGCTGCGACTCCCACTATCGTGTAGTCGGTTGGATAGGGGTGTGGCCTTACCTACTTGGTGTGTAGGGGGCATTGTTAGGCTAAGTCTGACCAGCTCGTAAATGGGTTCGCTACCGTCAGGCCTTGCTGGTGATTGGCTGTCCACAGGCGGGTAGTGAGGTCTCTTACGCTCGTTTGACTGTGCGGGTTCTGTAGGGTGGCAGTCATTCAGCAGTGTAATGGACCCCGGTGATTTCCTTATGATTAGAAATATACTTGACTTATGGTTTGGATATGAGCACTGGCATTACTTGCATCCCATTAGCATTGGATGTACAAGCCCCCTTCATGCATTGCCTTGGTATGACATCCAGTACTCGTCGCATCATATTCATGATAAGTCTTGGTAAGGCTAGTGATTTTTTCATTAAGCATATTTCCCTTCTTGCATCTCCTACTATTCTTCTTTGCACCATTGTCACACACTTTCACCACCCTCTAAGCTTCTATAAGTTTATGCACGATTGATGCGTGCAGGAGATTCTAAGCAGGCATCATAGCAGCTGAACGTGGAGCAGAGCAGAGCATTTGAGAACTCTAATGTTGCTGACTTCTCTCTCTTTTTCCTTTTACCTCATGTATGTCCTTTGGACCTTATGGATGGTTGTAAAAGTTTAAATTCTCAGTGAATTTTGTGATGTGTGCTCTTTATTATTCTCAAATGTACTTGATGTGATCTTGGGTATGCTCGTATTAGTAATGATTATACTATTATGAAAATCCTCCTTGTATGATCCTAAGATCATAACCTGCCTCAAGAATCGAGAACGGGATACAATGGAGGCTGTTACGGCCAAAACTGGTCATCGGGTTCCTGTTACGGAGTCGGGTGTGACAGGAGTTGGTATTAAAGTACAACAAGTAATTCTGGAATAACTCTAGGGAACATCACATGTCTGTCAAGAACATGGGGCAAGTAGTGTCCCAAGATCCTTCTTTTCGCTCCGTATTGAGCCTGTAATTGTCTTGATTTCTTGTGTCTTTATTATTTTGTACACGATGTCACGTGGTCGTGGTGCCCGTGGATGAGGCGCTCGAGGTGCCCATCTTACTCGAGCACGTCCTGCTCCAGTAGTTGAGGATTCGATTCCTGAGGTCCAGATCCGGCCTGTTCCTCCAGTTGAGCCCGTAGCACCTGTACCTCCAGTTGCTCCAGTTCCCCCACCTATTCCCCCTACTCAGCCTGCTATTCTAGTTACTGAGGCTCCTGCCCCGTCGGCCGCACCCGTGCCTCCGCGCTAGGCGAGTGTCACCCCTGCCTTTCCGACAGTACCTATAAGGGCTGAGTATTTTCAGCAATTGATGCAGCTTGTTGCCACCACATTGCAGACCTGTCAGCCAGCTACCGCTAAGGTTTCTGGGCAGTCTGACTTACCGCATGCTAGTACCATAGCCCGAGAGTTCCGACAGCATGATCCCCTAAGGTTTAGTGGTGACCTTGACCCTTCTGCTACCGAGGCTTGGCGCACTGAGGTTGCGAGGATTTTTGACACTATTCAGTATCATGTGGATCAGAGAGTATCTCTTGTGACCTATCTCCATCAGGGTGAGGCCCGTCATTGGTGGTCATCTGTATCCAGGATGGTCGGGCTTCTGTTCGTGTGGACATAGGAGGAGTTCGTGGTCCGTTTCGACCAGAAGTTCTTCCTTGAGCACGTTCAGATCCAGCGGGCGGTTGAGTTTGAGACCCTTGTGCAGGGTGATATAACTATATCTCAGTATGAGGTCCGTTTCTTGGCCTTGTCTAGATTTGCTCCTCATCTGACTAGCGATGAGAAGATGAGGGTCAATCATTTTGTGACTGGTTTACGCCCTGTGTAAGACCCGTATCTTGGTCCGTACCTTTCCGTAGACTTCCGCGGTCTTACCGGTCGAATTCCGGCGACCTTTGACCCTTAACCGACATCGACGTGCGACCCTGATTCATATGCCGACAACCCGAGTTGACTCAGCCCGAGACCAATACCATAGCGACCGCGCCATCGTTGTGGTTCCGATGCTGCCAAGGCGATACCCTGATCAAGAGATGTGGGCCAACGTTCGGTGCGAGAAAACATCGCGCATTGCAAAAACTAAGAGAATCTCTACGATGTGTCACATCAATCAATCAATCCATAAATCCATCACATATCAAGTACACATCACTTTATTCCATTTTCCCAAGCAACCACAAAAGTCTCCCCAAACCATACCTCTCTTACACAAAAAGCCACAAAAGTCAAGCTTTTCTTACACAACCCATACCTCTCTTACACAAAAGCCTCAAAAGTCAAGTTTTTCTTACATAAACATCACTCACCACATCCATCCATCACTCTCTCTCTCCCTCTACATCACTCTCTCTCTTTCTCTCTTTCTCATTTCAATCTCCAAGCAAAAATCTCAAGCCCCATACGTATGGAAATTTCTCAACTTTCCTAAGCTCCAAGTGGCCCACCTCTTCATCCCATGATCTCCCATCTCAACCCTCCATTCCTCATCTTAACCGTTGAAAACCAAGCTAAGGTACCAAGGAACCCCTAGGAGCGAGAAGATCGGACGGTGGGTGCCTCTATAGGGTAGATTTACTTATTTTTATGGTGGACCAAGTGAGGCCCACAGATCAATGGTGTGGATCTCACTTGGGACCCTAAGATAAGGCCGATGGCCCACTTGGATCATCATGATCATTCCATGATGGGGTCATTCTCCATGGGCCCCATCATGATGTTTATTTCATTTAGAAAGGTCATCTAGACCGTCCATATCGGTGGGGAATGGATCTCCATCGTTGATTTATTTTTTCGATGATCCCATGTTCAAAAGGGTCCGCTTGATGTATGATTTCATGTAAGGGAGGACCCATAATGACGGGGTCCCTCCATCATGAGCCGTGTCCCACTCTCTGTCTCTCTCTCTCTCTCTTTTATTTCTTTTATTTTAGTTTATTTTTATGCTATATGATTGTGTGGCCCATTTAATTTATGTAAGGGCTATGGGCTTGGGCCCACTTGATATGTTTCAAGTCCATGGGACTAGGCCCATTTGATGTATTCCAAGGCCCATGGAATTGGGCCCATTAGATATATATGTAAGGCCTAGGGATTTAGGCCCATCTGACTCATAGAAGGCCTATGGGCTAGACCCATTTGAATTTCAAAAAGGGCATGGGCTAGGCCCATTTGATTTATAAAATGCTTATGGGCTAGGTCCACTTGATTCATTTTAGGCCTAAGAGCTTAGGCCCATTTGATGTGTTGCAAGTCCATGGACTAGGCCCATTTGATGTACTTCAAGGCCCATGTAATTGGACCCCTTTTTGTTAAAATTTTAAAGCCCATAGAAGTAGGCCATTTGATATATTGTAAGGCCCATGTGACTAAATCCATTTGATTATAAAAGGGTCCATGGGATTAGGCTCACTGGACTTATTTGAGACCCATGAGTTAGGCTCATTCTATTTAATAAAGGCCTAAGGGTTTAGGCCCATTTGACTCATGTTAGGCCTATGGGTTGAGTCCCTTTTTACGTACATGTGGGGGCCCAATTGGTGTAGCCCATTGGTCACATGTTAGATGTATGAGACTAAGCTCATTTGATGCAATCCTAGGCCCACGGGTTTGATCCATTGCAATGCACATATGACCCATTGGTGTGGCCCATTTATGTGGCCCATCTGATGAATAAAAGGCCCATAGGATATGGCCATTTGATATATATATGAAAAGCCCAATGGGGTGAACCTAAGGTCCATTGCAATGTGTAATCCCATTCCGATTACGTAGCGAAGTTTAAGAAGAACGTGCCTTGGGAGCAATGTTGGTTTGACGTTCACATTGCGAGTGTAATGTTGGTTAGATGTCCACATTACGACTCTCCTTAGGGCCCATTACTGGGCCGTACTCGTTGTATTTCGGCCGTCCAAGCCCATCTACGTTGTAAGGATGGTTCATCACTCATTTACATGTTAGTATAGTTTCATGACTCATGATCATAGGCATCATATGTATGCTTGATATAGGGATTGACTGATCATAGCATATGCCTTCAGGCAGGTTGTTTATGGGCTCCCGGTTAGGCGGAGTTGCCCTACATGAGCCCACGATATGTGCTGGATTTGTTGCATGACTGGATAGTGTGAATCATGCATTTCGCATTTGTGTGACATGTTTATTATACGCCCTAGCGACATCAGGGTCATAGCCTCCACAGACGCATCGTGGTTGGCAGGATTGGATACCGAAAATCTTGTTCTACATGGGGTACTATAGATATCCCTGGGTGAAAGTCCCTAAATCCTTATGGTACTAAGAGGTTGCTCCAATGTCTAGACCGAGTGGTAGATGAGCGTTGAGTGCCGATTACCAGATGGTTACGCTCTCCACTATGTCGTGGTCGGTTGGAAGGGGGTGCGGCCTTACCCCCCGAGAGTAGGGGCAATACTAGGCTAAGTCTGACCAGCTCGAGGAATGGGTCCACTATCGACGAGTCGCGCCCTATATTGGCAGACGGATAGTGAGGTCTCTTTCACTTACCTTATTGTGCGCGATGTGGCGGTAATCTGGTTTAGAGTGTACTATACCCCGGTGATATTCCATATTTTGAGCTGTATTGATGTGTGGATATAGATGAGGATCTGTATGCTTGAGTTGCATTACACATCGCCTGACCTTGGGATGGCCGATACCATTCATATCTCGCATTGCATAGCCTTGGTACAGCTCATGGTATTATGGTTCTACCAGCAGCACCAGCAGCACGCCTTCTGAGTGTGGTCAGAGGAGAGAGCGGTTGTCTTGTTTGATGTCTTGCGTCATAGAGGAGCCTGTTGCCGCTTGCATCAACCATTTACCCGTAGTATGCGATTTTCCTGATGTATTTCAAGAGATTCCGGGATTATCGCCTCGCTGACTCACCGAGTTTTAGATTAATCTCGTGCCCGGTACCGCGCCTATTTCGAAGGCCCCGTATCGTATGACACCGTTGGAGTTACAGGAACTGTAGAAGCAGTTGGACGAGTTACGTGAGTTGGGTTTTATCCGTCCGAGCAGTTCACCGTGGGGAGCGCCGGTACTCTTCGTAAAGAAGAAGGATGGCTCGTTGAGGCTCTGCATTGACTATCGCGAGCTCAACAAAGTCACGATCAAGAACAAGTACCCGCTCCCTATGATTGATTATTTGTTTCACCAGCTGCAGGGTACACAGTTCTTTTCGAAGATTTACCTGCATTCTGGTTATCATCAGATTCGGGTCCGAGATGAGGACATTCCGAAGACGGCATTCAGGACGCGTTACAGTCATTTTGAGTTTTAGGTCAGGTCCTTCGGATTGACCAATGCACCTGCGGTCTAACGCTTGCGAGCGAGCATTTATGGAGTTGAAGGACCGTCTGACGTCCGCTCCTGTCCTCACTCTTCCCTTTGGGAGTGACGGCTTTATTGTATTCACTGATGCCTCGCATATCGGTTTGGGTGCTGTCCTGATGCAGCACGGGAGACCAGTGGCCTTTGCGTCTCGTTAGCTCAAGGTCTATATGCTGAACTATCCTACACATGATCTGGAGCTGGCTGCAGTTGTCTTCACACTGAAAGTGTGGAGGCACTACCTTTACAGGATTAGGTTCGAGCTCTTCTCTGATCATAAGAGCTTGAAGTACCTCTTCTCGCAGTCTAAGTTGAATATGAGATAGAGGCATTGGATGGAGCTCTTGAAAGACTATGATTTTGACCTCCAGTACCACCCGGGCAAGGAGAACATGGTGGCAAATGCCCTCAGCCATCAGCCACGAGGCCTAATACCGGAAATCTTGTTCTACATGGGGTACTATAGATATCCTTGGGTGAAAGTCCCTAAACCCTTATGGTACCAAGAGGTTACTCCAACGTGTAGACCAAGTGGGTAGATAAGCGTTGAGTGTCGATTACCAGACGGTTACGCTCTCCACTGTGTCGTGGTCGGTTGGAAGGGGGTACGACCTTACCCACCCGAGAGTAGGGGGTAATACTAGGCTGAGTCTGACCAGCTCGAGGAATGGGTCCGCTATCGACGAGTCGCGATGTGGCGATAAGCTGGTTTAGAGTGTACTAGACCCCGGTGATATTCCATATTTTGAGCTGTATTGATGCGTGGATATAGATGAGGATCTGTATACTTGAGTTGCATTGCACATCGCACGGCCTTGGGATGACCGATACCATTCATATCTCGCATTGCATAGCCTTGGTACAGTTCATGGTATTATGGTTCTATCTGCATATTCCGCTTTACTCTGACATTGTATGATCACATTCTACCTTGCGCACACACTTTCACCACCCTCTAAGCTTTCTGTAAGCTTATGCATGACCGTTGCGTGCAGGTGACGTTGGTTCGCAGCAGCGCTGAGGCAGGAGCACATTGTAGAGCATTTTGGAGTTTTTGTTCTGTACCATTGTATTTCCCTTTATGCTCATTGTACTTGTAAAGTTTTTTATCATAGTGGAAATGTAATGGAGTTCTTGGTTGTTGTTTGTGGGTTAAGCCTTTGGTTATGCTTATTACGAATCAAACTGATATTTAAAATCCTCCTCGTAGCATCCCAGGATCGGAACCTGGCGAATGGGAGTTAGGAGCTGAGAATGGGGTTCTACGGAGGCTGTCGGGGCCGGATTCGGCGATCGGGAATTTTGTGAGCCCGGTTTCCGAGTTTGGGCCGTGACACCCTGCCCTTCGCAGCCGTGTTGTACGACATTGCTTAGAGATGTTCGACTAGGTTGTGCATTGAGCACTAGTTTATGAGGAGGACTGGGCTATGACCCAGAGGTCGAGAGAGCTGAGTTCCGGTGGAGACCGGAAGAGGAGAGCACCAGCCGGCAGTTCCATGCAGCACCGTCAGCAGAGACAGAGGGACAGTTCAGGATTTCGACAGCCCATGGTTTAGACAGTGTCTTCTTCATCATCTTCAGCACTGCTAGCCGCCTCATCTTCTGGCCCCTTTTTGGGTGTATGTTTCGGTTGTGGATAGACTGGGCATCGAAGGCGTGAGTGCCGTCTCCCCATTCAGCAGCAGAGACTACCATAGTTGCCTCCTCCTCTCCTCTTTAGCAACAGCAGAGAGCTCAGCTTCCACCCACCGCTCCTAAGGCTCCTCCTCAGCAGCAGAGGCAGCCAGGTAGACCTCCTCAGCAGAGACAGCAGCACCCGCAGCACTAGCAGAGAGGATATCCATATGTTGTTCGATCCCTAGGTCCAGTGTGTTTAGCAGCCCAACAGGCTCAGACTCAGGACCCTCAGTCTTCTGGATTGCTTCCCCTACCAGCTCAGGGCTATTTTTATTCTGCGCAGCACGCGCCAGGCCAGGACCCGCAGTCATCGACCGGTGAAGTCGTTGAGGGTATTCTCCTTGTTTTTGATTGCATTGCTCATATTTTGTTTGATTCTGGTGCTTCCCATTCTTTTATAGCCGAGCAGTTTTGCTGATCGAATGGTATTTCGTCGGAGTCCGTGTCTGAGGCCTTGACCGTTTCGACTCCCATGAGGAAGTCTGTGATTTTGACCCGTCGCTGTCTTTCTTGCTTGGTGTTAGTGGGGGAGATATTTCTTCCCGCTGACCTGTTCATAATGCCGATGTCAGGATTTGATGTGATTCTAGGTATGGACTGGCTTGCGGAGTATCGTGCCATCCTAGATTGTGCTGCGATGACAGTTACATTTCATATTCCAGGCTTGTTAGTGTTCCAATTTGTTGTCGAGCCCAGAGGAGAGCCGTTATCTAGCTTCTTGGTTTTGGTCATTGAGAGTTCTATGGTAGAGAGTATTGAGCAGCTGCCAGTTGTTTGTGAGTATCCGGATGTGTTTCAAGAGATTCCGGGTTTACCGCCGCATCGGCAGGTAGAGTTTCAGATTGATTTGGTGCCCGATACCGCGCCTATCTCAAAGGCCCCCTACCAGATGGCACCGTTGGAGTTGAGGGAACTGTAGGAGTAGTTGGATGAGCTCCGAGAGTTAGGTTTCATTCATCCTAGCAGTTCGCCTTGGGGAGCCCCGGTATTGTTTGTGAAGAAGAAGGATGGTTCATTGCGACTCTGTGTAGATTATCGTAAGCTCAAAAGAGTCACCATCAAGAACCGATACCAGCTTCCCCGTATTGATGATCTGTTCGATTAGTTGCAGGGTGTGCAGTATTTTTTCAAGATAGACTTGCATTCCGGTTACCATCAAATTTGGGTCCAAGAGGAGGACATTCCGAAGACGGCTTTTCAGACACGTTATGGTCACTTTGAGTTCCTGGTCATGTCGTTTAGACTGACCAATGCACCCGCCATATTCATGCAGCTGATGAAAGAGGTTTTTCGGTCGTTCCTCAATAAGTTCGTGGTGGTATTCATTGATGATATTCTTGTATATTCGAGGAGCAGTGAGGACCATGTCAAGCACCTGCGGATTGTACTTGAGACCCTCCATGGCCACCAGCTATATGCGAAACTGAAGAAGTACGAGTTTTAGAAGGAGGAGACGAAGTTCCTCGGTCATGTGGTAATGAGGGAGGGTGTCGTCGTAGACCCCTCGAAGGTTGATGCAGTGCGTTAGTGGGGTCAGCCCACGAACGCATCCGAGATTCGCAGCTTCCTTAGTCTAGCGGGATATTATCGACGATTTATCAAGGGTTTCTCCCGTATTGCAGCACAGCTGACCCGATTGACACGGAAGGGCGTCGAGTTCATCTGGAGTAATGCCTGCGAGAAGGCATTTATAGAGTTAAAGGACCGCCTCACGTCCACTCCTGTTCTCACTCTTCCTGATGGGAGTTAGGGTTTTGTTGTCTTTACAGATGCCTCTAGAGTTGGCTTGGGTGCCGTGCTGATGCAGCACGGGAAGTCAGTAGCGTATGCCTCGCGCCAGCTAAAGGTCCATGAGCTGAACTATCCCACTCATGATTTAGAGCTTGCAGCAGTTATCTTCGCATTGAAGGTGTGGTGGCATTATCTATATGAGGTCAGGTTCGAGCTCTTCTCGGATCATAAGAGCTTGAAGTATCTATTTTTGCAGTCCGAGTTAAACCTACGGCAGAGGCGATGGATGGAGTTGCTAAAGGATTATGATTTTGACCTTCAGTACCACCCGGGTAAGGCAAACATGATAGCGGATGCACTCAGTCGTCAGCCACGAGACCTGGTGGCACATATGATGGTTCGACAGTGGAAAATGCTCGAGGATGTTTCAAAGTATGACTTTGAGTTCATCCTGCAGTCTTCCATTGTTCAACTTTCGAGCTTATCGATTCAACCCTCTTTAGTGGCTAGGGTGATCGAAGCTCAGCAGACGGACGAGTCACTTCAGGAGTACCGAGCAGAGGCCGCCTCCGTTGAGCAATCAGATTGACATATTGGTTCTGATGGTGGATTACGCTTTAAAGGCCGGTTGTGTGTCCCGGACATACCGGAGTTGCATCGTGATCTGATGATCGAGGCACACCGATCGATACTTACTATCCACCCGGGCTCCACAAAGATGTATCATGACATGAGGAGGCAGTACTTCTAGAAGGGGATGAAGCGCCAGATTAAGAGTTTTGTGGCCGAGTGTGACACATGTCAGCATGTCAAGGCAGATCATCAGAGACCCCCTGGTCCCTTGCAGCCGTTGAGCGTTCCAAAGTGGAAGTGGGAGCACTTATCGATGAACTTCATTGCAGGTTTGTCGAGGACTCAACGCGGTCATGATACTATCTTGGTTATCGTCGATCGTCTGACGAAGACGGCTCATTTCATTCCGGTGCGTGCTACCTGGTCGATGGATCGGCTTGTAAATGTGTTCATTGAGGAGATAGTGAGACCGCACGGTGTCCCAGTTTCGATTGTTTCAGACCGAGACTTCAGATTTACGTCTCAATTTTGGACGAGTTTCCAGCAGGCGCTGGGGGTCACTTTGCATCTCAGCACCGCTTATCATCCGCAGACGAATGGGCAAATCGAAAGGGTCAATCAAATCCTTGAGGATATGCTCAAGGCTTGTGTGATCGACTTTACGGACAGTTGGGATGAGCATATGCGTCTCGCCAAATTTGCATACAACAACAGTTATCAGGTGACTATCGGCATGGCTTCATTTGAGGCACTTTATGGTAGACCGTACAGATCTCCTAATTGTTCGACCAAGGTTGAAGAGCACCGTCTCTTAGGTCCCGAACTTGTGCAACAGACATCGGAGGCTATTGATGTTATTAAGCAGAGGATGCGCACAGCTCAGAGCCGGCAGAAGAGTTATGCTGATCGTCGGAGTCAACCCCTCGTGTTCGCAGTCGGGGATATGGTGTATCTCAAGGTCTCGCCTATAAAAGGCGTGGTTCGCTTTGATGTGAAGGGAAATCTCTCCCCAAGATTTATTGGACCTTTTGAGATTACCGAGCTCGTAGGCGCTGTGGCCTATAGGCTTGCCTTACCTCCTGAGTTGTCCGCGATCCACGACGTGTTCATACTTCTATGCTCCGAAAATGTGGGTCGGACACTATTCCTTTGATTGATTAGCAGCCACTTGAGGTTCGTGAGGATGCTTCTTACATTGAGCAGCCGATTCATATTCTTGATCGGAAGGATCAGGTCCTCAGGACCAAGGTCATTCCCTTGGTGAAAGTGCAATGGGGTCATCATTCGGAGGCTGAGGCGTCTTGGAAACGCGAGGCCGAGATTAGAGAGCGTTATCCCCATTTATTTGATGATTGATAGATATATGATTGTTTGTATTGTCTTCCTTATATGATGATTGTTTTATAATGCTGGTGTTTTGTCCTCTTTTATCCTGTATTGGTCAATTTCGATGTCGAAATTTTTTTATTGGTGGGGAGGGTTGTGAGACCCGACCGGAGTTCGCATGTGTACATGTATAAGTATGCATTTTGTTCATTTTGGTCCGGCTACCCTACCAATCAAATTTCGGTGACCCACAACCTTCGGATAATGTTTGTTGTCACCCTTAAGTTCGGTCATATAGACCCGACTCGGATTGACCCGATACCTACGCCGTTGCGATCGCATCTTCGTCACGGTTCCAACGACGCGCCTACGAAAATTTGACGTGTGGATCATAAGTTATGGGCCGCGCATCATTTGGACCATTGATCACATTTTTTTGGTGGGACCCACATGATTTGTACATTTTTTCATGTGCACGCTTGTCAATGGTGATGACATCACCATTTTCATGATGTCATAATGGCATAGTCTAGCAATGATGGACTCCTTTCTCCCAACTCATCATGGTCTTTCTTTTTCTCTTTTATAGAAGTCATAATGAAATTTTTTTTCTTCCCCATGCAATTTCTCTTCCCAAATCTGAAATTTCTAAAATTTCTCTTCTCTAGGGAGAGAGAGAGAGACCACCATATCCTCTTTTTTAGCAAATATAATGATTACTTTGAATAAAATTCTCTTCTCTCTTTTTCCCTCTCATTTCTCTCTACTCTCTTCTCTCCTTCTTTCTCTCTTGCAAAAAAAATTTTCAGCCCATTTTCTCCCTTTTCCAGCCCCCTTCTCCTCCATTTTCCCTCAATCCATCCATCTCAATCTCATCTCAATCATCAATCTTGCTTGTTTTAGCTTTAGAAGCTTAGAGTTAGAGTTTTGGTGGAGATATTTGAGGTGGGTGCTCTTCTAGATGTAAAAATATGATTTCTATAACTTATATGTTTTTTTTCTTTCATGAGGGAAGTGTAGGACCCACCAATCAATGGTGGAGATCCCACATAATCCCATGCTTGTGGCCTAATGGCCTACCTTATGCATGCATGATCCATGCATGGGGCTTTTCTCTATGGGCCACATTATGGCAGTTTTCTTTCATATCATATCATGTTTGGGTCATCTAGACCTTATAACCATGGTGGGGATGGCATCCTCACCATACATTTTAATTATAGGCCAAGCCTGTGCAAGATCCATGTTGTAAATGTAAATCTATGTATGATGTGCGGGTGTGATTGATCTTGTGAGGACTCAATAGTGGCGGAGCCCTTTCCCTATGGCCGGATTGTCCTTCTATCTCTCTTTTTCCTCATTTTATTTCCTGATGTGTGTGGCCCATTTGGTGGGCCTAGGACATCCAGAAATTTCAGCAAGGTGGGATGCCCAAACTGCCCATTGTTTGATTTTGGGTGTCCTACTTGCTGCCTTAATGTTGCATGCAAGGTGTGTTGGCTTTAGATTATGACATGGACATTTGTGGGGCCCATTAAGAAAGGCCACAGCATCCTCCATTAATGTATTTCTCTTTTTATTTAACTTATATAATAAATTTTATCTAAGTACATGTTGTTGTCCAGAATTTTCTGGACAGTTTCTGGTTGTTTTTGGACCAGATTTTGGGACTATTTGGGGGACTATTCATACCCATTAAAATTTTTTGAAATGTAGAGATCTAATCTTGATGTCCTCCAAATTTCAGCCCCATCTGACCTTGATTGAGGTCCCAAAGGTGTGGTCCAAGTGAGGTGGATAGTCTAGAATTTTTTTACACTGTTCCAGCAACATTCCACCCTGCACAGATTGATTTCTTTAAATGAATTAAAATATTTATCTATGTCTAAAAAGTTTTAAAATTTTTAGTGTGTGTCCCACCCATGGTAGGACCTACCTACCAAATTTTGGGGCCAATGGACACCTGTACGCACTATGGTGGTGGCTGGACCGGCCCACTATAATATGACGCCCAGATCAGTCCAATTTTCAAGATAGATTGATTTCTTTAAATTAATTAAAATATTTATAGATGTCTAAAAATTTTAAAATTTTGTAGAGTTGTGTTCCACTCATGGTAGGACATAACTACCAAATTTCAGGGCCAATGGACCCCTATACACAGCGTGGCGAGGGCCGGAATGGCCCACCACATTGGGACGTACAGGTCTGTCCGATTTTCTGAACAGTTTGTTTTGTTTAAAATAATTAAAATAATTAGAAATATCTAAAAATTATAAAATTTTGTGGAGATATGACTCACTTATGGAAGTATCACTCTGTGAAATTTCAGCCTCAAATGACCCCGTTTGGGCATCTAAAAGAATGGGCCAAGATGGCTGGACTCCCAGATTTTTCTGCTGTGCAGTCCAGCAATATGCCTTGATAAAAACCATAATTCAAAAATATTTCTTCTGATGGTGGGCCACCTTTTTTGGATTTCTTCTCATTGTATGCATGATGAGGGACTTAGTCCTCAATTTTCAGAGTTTTAGAAGCCTTGGACCCAATCCAATGGAGTGCCCAAATTTACGATAACAACATGTTATAATTATGCTTGGCCTTGGGCTGAAATTTTGAGGAGTGAGGCCCACCATATTATAAAGATCTTAGAGGAAATGATTTATACCTTTAGTTCCTTAAATGTTGGGCTTAATGAATGCACTTTTGAGGCCCACCACAGTTGAATTTAATTAGGTCCATGAATGTAGTTAGTTGTTGAATTATTTTGGTCCAATAGGACTGGAACTTTCCAGATAAGCCCATTGAATTCTTGGGCTATTTTTACCATACTATTGTGTTGGGTTAGTGGGCCGAATTACACAAGTAGATGGGCCCTTGGTTTCTCACCAAATCAACTTTATACTTGGGCCAGGTTGTAGGCCCAACTTACTTGACTAAGAGCATGACATTTGCCCATGTGGTTTGAGCAATGGGCTGCCCACTATGCCACCATAATATATGGGATTAGTGGCTTTTATGTTGGGTCCTAATCTTTCCCTTATGGGCCCATAGTGGTATATATAGGTTAGGTCATGTGTGTTCCCCTTGGACCCATATTTTGGGTAGGCCTTGGGCTGCCCTTTCTGAAGCCCAACATGAGTGTTTGTGATATAATTATGGTTGTTCATTTCTTATTTCTGATGTTGCATGTGCATTGGGCCTTGATCCATGATCAATTAGAGATAGGCTACCTCTTGGGGACCAATTGTGGTTGGATGTCCACATTGGTGGCCCTAAGGTAGGCCCATGGGCTTCTATGGGTGGTTAAAGGCCCACCATATATCTTTCCTAAGCTGTTTCATTATTTAGGCCCATACCATTGTTCTCCTTAAGTTTCAGTTCATTTTCTAAAGATATTCACGTTTCTCACACACTTCGCTCCTAGTTCAAGTTGTGTATTTCTGGTTACTATTAAAACTTGATTTCTGAGGTGGTTATCAGGTCCAGCAAGGTGGTTATAACCGTATAGTTTCGGCATAATCGGACTTTCGACGTGCGGTCCAGGTCCAATACGGAGTTTCGTGATGCTCCCGAGAGCAACTAGATTTTGAGATAGATCCTAAGTTTTTAGATAACGTAGAATTAATGGTTCTACTTATTTTAGGTCTTACAAATCATATTTAAAGTGATTTAAGATAATTATACTGATTATTCAGTTTAGTACTTAACTAAATTATGCCCTAATTACTACAGAATAAGATCCTAGGGCAGTTCTACGCCCCCTTCTGACAGTTTTAGTTATTATATTATTTTAATTATTTTTTTAGTAGTTCGTCATCAAGTTTACTTCATTTCTACCAAATTTTATTATATTTCGTTTTGTAGAAAAATTTTAAAAATTTTAGAAGCAGCAGCTGTCCAAACTAATGATTTTCAGGAAGTTGTCACAATGACCTATATTGAACTATATTTAAATTTTATTATATTTTTTACTTATTTTTATATGAAACTAGACTTATCAAGCTTCAATTGAGCTTTTGAATCACTTAAATCGGAGTTATAACGAGGAATATATGACTTTTCGAAGTTAGAAAAAACTTTATAGAATAAGGTGGTGAAATGTGAGATTTTGAAGAAAATGGGTTGAAAGGGGATTTGAGGGTTTAGGATTGAGTTTTTGAGAAGTTAATTAAGGTGTTATGATCAACTCATCGCCTAAAGACGTCTAACTCCAGGTTGGCAAAAATTCGAGGTGTTACATGTATGGATTCCCCAAGAGCACGGGACTAAGCTGGATACAAGGTTCATAAAATGTATTTTTCTTGGATATGCAGATGGAATAAAAGGATACAAAATGTGGGACCTTACTGTCCATAAATTAGTATAGCTGAGATGTGGTTTTTAATGAAGATTCATTACAGAAAGATATGAAATTGTCAAGCTCAAATTCGTGACAGATATTTGCATTAGAATCATTAAACAATGTTCAAAATCAATCCATTAATTCAAATTATCAATAAGTTGATGTTATCATTAAAGATAAAATTAATGAAAAACATGAAGATGAGATATTGGGTGATGAAACTCAAAATGCTAAAGGTTGATCAAAGAGAGCTATAAAACCTTTTGTTTAGCTCAAGGATTATGTTACAACTTACGTTTGCATGACATAAGAGCGCGAACCTTGCTCAAACCGAGAAGCATGTGAATCAATGGATGCTAGCTAATGAAGAGTTTCTATACAAGAAGCATAATCAGAGGCATCGCACATAAGTTCAAAAGGAAGACTCCAGTCGGATGGCTGTATGATCGGTGCAGTGGTTAACATACCCTTAAGCTTAGTGAAAGCTTCTTGGCACTGCTCAGTCCACTCGTATGGTGTATCCTTTTGAAGAAGATTACATAGAGGACGAGAGAGGAGACTAAAGTCCTTTATGAATCGTCTGTAAAAGCGTGCGTGTCCTAAGAAGGATCGCACGTCTCTGATATTCTTGGGTGGAGGTAGGTTAGAGATAAGATCAATTTTTGCCTTATCTACCTCGATTCCTTTGGACGAGATGATATGCCCAAGGACAATTCTCTTTTAAACCATAAAATGACACTTCTCCCAGTTAAGTACTAAATTTTTTTCTTCACATCTTTTCAACACACATTTAAGACTTGATAAGCATTCGCTGAAAGACGAACTAAAAATAGAGAAATCGTCCATGAAGACCTCTAGATATTTCCCCACCATGTCAGAAAAGATACTCGTCATGCATCGCTGAAAGGTGGCAGGGGCATTACATAACCCGAATGACATCCTTCCGTAAGAAAGGGTGTCATAGGGACATGTAAATGTGGTCTTTTCCTGATCCTCAGGGGCGATTTCAATCTGATTATAACCTGAATACCCGTCAAGAAAATAATAATAGGAATGACCAGCTAGCCTTTCCAGGATTTGATCAATAATGGGCAAAGGAAAGTGGTCTTTGCTTGTGACGGTATTCAGCTTTCTGTAGTCAATGCACATTCTCCAACCAGCAGTAACTCTGGTCGGCACGAGTTCATTATTGGCATTGGCTACGATGGTGATCCCGGACTTCTTAGGAACCACCTGAGTTGGACTCACCCATTGACTATCGGATATGGGGTAAATGATCTCCACTTCTAATAGTTTGAGAACCTCGGCTTTAACCACTTCCTTCATATTTGGATTTAGTCTACGTTGTGATTGCCGAACAGCCTTTGCATTATCCTCAAGATATATACGGTGAGTACAAATCGATGGGTTAATTCCCTTGAGGTCCGCTATCGTTCATCCAAGAGCTCCCTTATGTTCAATGAGAGTAGATATCAGCATACTCTCCTGTTCTTTCTCCAGGTGGGCAGAGATCACCACCGGGTATGTCTCATCTTGACCTAAATAGACATATTTTAAATCAGAGGGCAAAGGTTTTAGGTCAAGCTTCGGTGGCTTGAGGTTAGACGGTAGAGGCACTACATCAGTTTGGGGCAATTCTTCAATGTGTGGCCTCTACCGGTTAACTTCAAGTACCGGTGCAGTATCAAGCATGGCACACGTCTCCCTAATTATATCATCATCAAGATCATGGGAGTGGGCCAGGCACGTCTCTAGAAGATCAGAGGATAAGGTGAGAGGTGTTCTATCTTCCACAAAAGAATCAATCATGCTAACATCGTGAAAATCGTCATCATCCTCTGAGTTGCTGCCGTTAATGAAGAAGATATTCGATTCTAATGTCAAATTTTCAAAGGACATAGTCATGACACCATTCCTGCAATTGATAATTGCATTTGAAGTAGACAGGAATGGGCGACCAAGAATGACGGGAATCTGAGTGCTCGTGTCATTGATGGGTTCGGTGTCCAAGATGATAAAATCAACAGGGTAGTAGAATCTATCAACCTGAACCAACACATCCTCGATGATCTCTCTTGGTACAGGAACAGAACGATCAGCAAGTTATAGTGTGGTTCGAGTGGGTTTAAATTCACCCAAACCTAACTGTTGGTATACCGAGTAGGGAATCAAATTGACGTTTGCTCCTAAGTCAAGAAGTGCGTGATCAATTCGATAGTTCCCGATTACACATGATATGGTTGGGCAACAGGGATCTTTGAATTTTTGCGGCACATCTTGTTTTAGGATGGCACTCACTTTCTCAGTCAAGGAGATCTTCTTTTGAACACTTTTTCGTCGTTTGGTAGTGCATAAGTCCTTTAGAAATTTAGCATATAAAGGAATCTGTTTTACAACGTCAAGCAGAGGAATGTTGACTTTCACTTATTTCAACACCTCTAGGATATCCTGAGAGTTAGATAGACGTTTTGGTTCAACCAACCGTTGGGAAAACGGAGCAACTGGCTTTTTAGAGGTTTCGGTTCAAATTTTTATGGGGCGCCACTAGATCCATCATTATTGTCCTCTTCTGGTTCTTGAGGCTTTTTGGGCCTAACTGGAAGGGTTTTGTCAATAACCTTCCCACTCCTAAGAGTGGTGGCAGATTTAGCATGCCCCATTTGATTTGAAGAGCTGGGATCACCTGTCTCGTATTGCAGTTTCGGATTAGGGAGTGATTATGCAGGGAGCATCCCTTTTTCCATAGCCGTCATATGTGAATCTATTTTTTGTATAAAATCTGAAATTCTTTGCATTATCCGATTCAGCTCTTGTATGGAATTTTGAACCGATTCTTCTTGAGGTTTCCCCTGATTTGGATTTTGATTGAAGAAACCTTGAGGGGTAGCAGTTTGTCCGTTCCTCCAACTAAAATTCGAATGATTTTTCCAGCCAGAATTGTACGTATTAGAGGGTGGCCCATTGAAAGGTCTTTGATAGTTATTTACGGCATTAGATTGTTCATTCAATACTTCTCGAAAGGCAGGTATTGAAGGATAATTTTACTTAGTATGAATGTTGCAATCACAGATGCCGCAAACACTTTCATTAACCTTTTCCTTCCTTCCTTCCATGGCCTCAAATTTTCTGGTGAGATTGGCCACCTTAGTGTTAAGATCATTATCCTCTTTCAGGAGATATATTCCTCCTTTTTCCCTTAAATGAGTCGGCCTAGAAGTAGTGTTCGTCCTTGGGTAATAGTCCCATGATTGTGTTTTTTCAGCGAGACTATCGAGGTAATCCCATACCTCGTCGACATTTTTATTGATGAATTCTCCGTTACACATTGTCTCGACCATTTGGCGCATGGAAGATGTTAGCCCATCATAGAAGAAATTCGTAATGCGCCATATTTCAAAGCCATGTTGTGGGCATGCATTAACCAGATCCTTGAACCTTTCCCAACATTGGAAGAATGTTTCATCTTCCTTTTGGACAAAGTTCATGATTACTCTCCTGAGGGTAATTGTCTTATGATGTGAAAAAAATTTCTTTATAAATTCCCTCTGCAAATCATTCCATGTGCCAATGGACCTAGGACGCAGTGAATGTAACCACGTCTTGGCTTTTTCTTTCAAGAAAAATGGAAAGAGTTTCAGCCTAATAGTATCCTCAGATACATTAGGAAAGTATAAGGTGCCTATGATTTCATCGAACTCTTTCAGATGCAAGTATGGTTCTTCAGATTCAAGCCCATGGAACTTAGGAAGGAGTTGGATAACCCCTGGCTTGATGTCCATATGTCCTGTATTCTCAGAAAAAATCATGCATGAGGGCATACTCACCCCCGCCGGTTGTAAATAATCTCGTAAAGTACGAGGCGGGAGTGCGTGGTGCACCTCATTCTCATCATGTACTTCCTCAACCCTTGGTTGGGGTAGTGCTTGAGGTTGATTTTCAGCCATAACATCTTCTAACTCAGGAGAATTCAAGTGGCGTCTAGTCCTGCGATGGACAGTCAACCCCTCAACTAATCCTCCTTCAGTCACGAGACGTCGAGTGTTGTCGTGTGCCCACTGGGGCATAAAACACACTCAGCCCTCAAATTCTAACTTAAACCTAAGAGAAAGGAAGAAGTAGAAATCTAGAAAATAAAAGGAAAAGATGGAAAGAAGTTACCAAATTTGGAGGCCTAGGTTAAGAATCTGCAAAACAAAACAAAATAAGTTAGTTTCTAAGAATAGGAAGTCCTAATTAAGAGTAAACTAATTTTTAGAAAAAAGAAGAAATTCCAAAGAAAGAGAAATTAGAAAGAGCTTACTAAATTAGAAGTTTCTATCGTAAAATCCTACAAAAGAAGGGTTAATTTTAAAAATAGAAATAAAAACTTGAAACTAGCTAAATAGGACGACAGATCCTAATCTAGAAAAGGAATAACCAATTTTAGAAAGTATATATCAGAATCCTACAAAACAAGAGAAATAGGTTAATTTCTAGAAATCAGAAAGAAAAATAAAAATCTACAGTTAAAATAATCATAATCTTAAATTAATTCTAAACTAATTAATTTCAGAAAAACGTAGTCGACAGTCCCCGGCAACGGCGCCAAAAACTTGTTCACTCCCCAAGTGCAGGGTTGTGATGTAGTAATAACTCGGTAAGACCGAGGTCGAATCCCAAGGGACTGAAACTTGTACGTAATCTAAAATTAACCAGAACTAGGCTAAGATGAACTCTAAATCAAATAGAATTTTAAGAAATAATGATGGAATATTTATCTAAAATTTAGGAGAAATCAGAGAAAAGGAAACTAGGGATTCAGAGGATCCACTTGTAGAGATCAGGGAGATCTTACGCCTGTTTCAAAAATCATGAAATTAACTGAACTGCCGTTGATCTAGTTTTCAAAGAGATGAAAAGAAGATGAATTAGAATGGATTCCATCACCAAACCATGCCCAAAGAATATGACAAACAACAGAATCAAACTAATTACCACCCAATCACATGTATGCAAGTTATGAAGGGTACCGTCATCTAACCATGCCCGAGAGACTATGGTGAACAACAGGGCTTCCTGACGTCATAAACATAAAGGAGAAAAGGACATGCTCCAAGCCATTGCAGACCCATTGTAATTTTAGTCACAACAGACCATTAAAGACTAAACAAAACATGCCATTAATAATCAACTAAAATCAACGTTAATTCAAGAATTAAAATTAAATTAAAGACATAAAATAAAATCTCTCATCTCACCACAAGCTTCACCTCTTAGCCCTAGCTAAGAGGTTCAGCCCATCACAGACATGATGAAGCTGGACATGTTAAAAGAAAATATGAAGAAGGAAAAAAATAAAAATAACAAAATTACTCTACTCCCTCTGCCCTCGTTTCCAGCCCAAGCCTCAAGCTCTCCACCTCCTGATCTCCTTCTAAGACCTGAATGAATGCTCCCCACGTCCAAAACCTCCTTTTATAGATGCTAAAAGGCTGGAATCAGTGACAGAGTTGTAGCAGGACACGGAGTACAATTTTCGCAGCCAAGTTCAGTGCCTCGAAACACGCCACTTTCCTCGCTTAAATTCCAAAGAAACACCATCCCTTAGGGCTTTCTTGGGTCTTCTACATGATAGACGGTTCAGATCTGCCATATGATCAAAGATGGTGGGCCAAAATCGCCTGAAAAAGTCAGTTTTCGCGAATGTGCGAAACCTTTCGCACCATTTCGCTGTTGTGATCGGTGGGCCCCACAGAATCATTTTAAGGAAAATTCACCCCATCCATTGGATTAAGAACGAAATTTCAGTCAAGAATGGGTGGTTTTAAATGTCCATTGACGTGGCCCAGAGAAGAAATCACAAAAAGATCAGATTTGAACGCTACAGGGCAGCCCTTTTGTGGCCCCTATATCGCACATGTGTGTACGCATGGATGCAAAAGGCTAGTATGGTTTTGTAGTGTTCGAACCCTTCTACAAGATGGACGGCTTGGATCAGACGTACAGCTAATGGGTAGGGCCCACAACCGTCCACAAAAACGAGCGTCGGTCGGTTACGCGACCGTGAAAATTGTTGATTTTCATTTTTTTAAAGAGGATGCGGGTCAGCGCCTGCGCTGACCGATCGGTTGGTCCAATGCACATCGTATGCACGTACATGTGTAATGTACACACCATGTATACGGGCCCATTGCAATGTGTTTCATAAATCCAATCCGTCCATTCTGTTCCTCACATTATTTTACCCGTTGAGAACAATTATCAAGCATATCCAGCTGGCAGGTGGGCCCCAAATTGAAGATTGATGGGCTGATCTGCCCGTTAGGCCACTTCCGCAATGATCCATGGATGATTTTTGACGTGTACGGTTAATTTATGGTCCTCAGGCCACGTATGAAGTTTCGAGCCAAACCGATATTGAAAATCCCGCGATCTTGCTTTCTGAATGCGTTTCAAGCCACTTGAGCTTCAATTTCTTAGTTTTCTCGGATTTCTAACCGTGTATATCTGTCAATCTTGGTCCCCTGGAGTGTGTCCCTTACCTTTGATGTCATCAGATCGTTAAATCTCAACTTTTAACATCCTTTTTCCATCCATGCTCATAAAATCACCTTGCAACACAAGAATGAGAAAACGAGCCATTAGACAGCATTATATTCGTAAATCCAAACAATATATGGAGTCTAATATACAATATTTGACCCTCAACAGTTTTATATGTACACTAGACCAAACATTACGTAAGTAGTGGGAGCAATTAATAAACACATATGTCAAACCTGGGGAAAGATCATTAGAATATTGTGAAGTGAATCCTTCGTTACTTGAAGAGTACTTCTGAGGAAGCAATTTTATATAAATCTATTGCAGTCATCAGTAAAAAAACATATAATATCTTATGTTCTTAAAAGAAGTAACATATGTAGGACCCCAGAGATCACAATGAATCTTAACAAGAGTAGTTGCAATTTTATTATTTAAATTAAAAGGAAGTCAAAAGTTCTTTTTCATCAAGTACTATAGATACATAATCTTTTCGACTAACTACTCAGTAACTTAGAGTTTGGATGTCCCAAACACCGATACCAAATCTCTTCTTGGGCTTTTCCTGGTCTCACTGCTTCTAAGGATACAACCGTGTTTTTATCTGGGGCAAATAAATTTCATCATTTACTCTCTATCTTCAGAACCTTGCCCGTTTTTAGAATTTTTATCACAAAGTCAGAGTCAATAAATTCAAAAATATTGGAATTATCGTTTGCTAACTAAGAAACAAATATTATGTTTTTCTTAATTTTGAGAACTAGAACATCTTTTAGCTTAATGCTGCCACAACTAAAAAATTACCAATGTGAAAGATACTTAGCCCAGAACCATTTGTTATTATCACCTCATCAGGACCACTTTAGGGGACTAAGTTAAAGTACCTAGATCATTACTCATGTGAGCGCTTGCTCCAATATCAACATACATATTTAAGACTCGTGGTCCTTTGATTGTCAGAGTACAACAGCCTGGGAGACAGATCTTCTTGAGCTTGATACGGCAAACCCAACCCATACCAACATTTTAAGGTCGTATGACCCCTACAGCTACAAATCTTGAATTGGTCCTTATTAGTCCTTCCTGTTATATCTAGTAGCCTGGGTCTGGGTTGAGGATTATTATGGTTTGGACAATTTGGAAGAAGTCAAATTCCAGAATTATGTCCTTAGTTTAATTATTCTCATGGATGTATAACACTTTGTTAAAAATTCTGAACTGGAGAGTATATAGGACAGTATTTCCTGGTGGATACCCTGGAGAGTTAGAATTCTGCCCAGTTAGAGCAAAACCGTTGCCTTTGGAGTTGAACTAATATCTAAAATTTCATCAGTCTCTATCAGTACCTCTGCCATGACCTTCACCATTAGGTCATTAAGCGAAAAGACCATATTATGATCTACCAGGTGTGAATCAAGTTCCATGTTTTGTAATTGGAGATAATAGTTTGGTATTGTAGTGAAAATTGAGACAAGATTTATTTTTTTTTAATGAGGTTTTTATAAGCATAGAAATTACCATAATATTATATTTTTTTTCAAGTTTACGAGACATGTAGATAACTTTGTCATCATCTACTACGGGTTTCTGAATAGTTGTTAGCCCATTAAATAAAAAAAATCTTAAAAGCCTTATGTAATCAGATAATGATTGGGTACCCGATTTCAGTTCTTCCATATGTTGCTTTAATTAGACCTCACAATCTTTTGTGGCCTGTAAGAAATTATCTTCTAACACCTTCCAAACTTCACATATTGTAGTAAATTCAACCATAAGGTAAAGAGCTTTGAATAATGTCCCTGTAATCCAACTGCACAGAAAAAGATCACAGTTCTTCTATGTCATGATTAATGGATTTAACACCATTTCTCCATTGTCATTCTATATGAGTTCGGGTGGCAGGTCATCAGTGAGAAGACTTTCAACTTTAAAGCTTTGAATTAATAAAAGAATCTATGTCCTCCATATAAGATAATTTGAAATATTTAATTTGATCAACATCATATCGATTAAATGATAAAAGGAATGTATTGATAAAGAAATGGATAAGGACGATAAGGATGAAGCTGTCATTATAGGGAGAAAAAGAAGTATAAAGGAATATGAAATTAAGTAGTCTTGTAGATTACCAAAACAAAGAGAGGTGCATAGAAAAAGGTGTATGCGCAAACTACTCGAAAAGGTTAGTATTTTTTGTTGCTTTTGAAAGGGGGATTGAGAGATAGAGAGAGGGAGAGGGGTTTCGAAAGGAGTTTGAGAGAGAGAGAGAGAGAGAGAGCGATAGAGAGTGGGGCTTAGAGAGTGATGCGGAGTGAGGTTGTTCAATTTCAGTTTCTCAGCAGCAGCAGGAGCTAGCGATGGCTGCAATAGAGAGAATGGAAAGGGTGCGCAGGCGGGTGTTGTCGGAGGGTTGCAGGGCGGAGTGAATAGGGCTGCGGTAGAGTATGAGAAGTATACTCTCCTTTGACATCCGTTCTCATACCACACCATAGAAAACCATGCCGGTTGAACCGCGACCACTAAGAACTTATTAGGGCCCACTATAATATTCATTTACCATCCAACCTGTTGATTAGGTCATACAAAAGTAGACAAAAGGAAAACACAAATATCAACTTCAAAACTTGTGTAGCCCCCGGGAAGTTTTTAATGGTGGACGTTTAATCACCATGGATTCCTGTGGTGCCGTACACTTGAAATTTGAATTTTACCTCATTTTTTGATTTATACCTCATCATGATAGGACCCGTGCAGCTGTTCCAGCACAGGGACATAGGCGCATGTGCAGTACTAGCCCATCCGAGTCCCTTCTTTAACGCTTTAAATCCGGCCATCTACCCATCTTCCATGAAAAGAGTCAAATGAAACTATAATTTCATGCTCTGTTCTACGTACAATCCAATTCTTTTATTTGAATGAGAGATAAATCAGTATGATGCAAGTAGACATTTTACATTGTTAACATTGATGCAAGTCCATCATTCTGATATTTAGCATTTACGGAAACGTTTACCTGCGATCCAGTTTGTAACTTTTTTGAGAACCCATCATATGTGATGTGGATCCAAAATCTGAACCGTTCATGTGAAGCAGCACCTCGTGAAACCTCTTATGCCCAAGTTTGACTTTCATCTAAAACTTTGATGGGCCATAAAAAATGAAACAGTTTCCTCCCTTGATTTGCATTTCTCTTTGCTATGGCCCACCAGAATTTTATATTGGGGTGAAAATTTGTCATATTAGGTTTCATGGGATTCCGCATCACATGGACCGTTCAGATCAGACACCCGTTGCACGTGTGCAAAGGTGCTCACGTGCGTAGGTGCTTGGTGTTTGAAGGATTCTCACATGATGGGTGGACATATAAAACATGATGACCCACGGAGCTCGGGTGACTAAAGAAATACACCTTTGAGGAAGTATACTGTTAAAATAAAATTCACCTTGAAATGGATCTCATGAATATTTTGTATTTATAGAGTAAAAAATACAAAAATCTATTTAAATAAATTACGGTTTGAACACTGGGTCAAGGGTTCGAGTACGCATGGTGGTTCAATCCCACGGCGTGCGTGTGTCGGGTGGTGTGCGTGTGGCGTGAGTGTGTGGGGGTGTGTGTGCGTGTGTTTAAAAATATATATATATATATACGGTTTGAATGGAAATTTTAAACTTAAATTTATTATACATAGAGTGCTAACCAACCGGAGGTATTTGCTGGAGTACTGTCTTTCTTATTGTCCATGTCACGATGATCATCTAACCTTTTTTATATGGTGGGCCACACCATCGATCGGTGCGGCTGAACAAAACTTGGGCAGCCTACCATCAACGTTTAACAGATTTTTCATCAATCTCAACCATCTATTAGGTGTCTATAATCTGGATGGTTAAGAATTGGTATGTTGTCATAATCAAATGGTTGAGACCGTCAGTTTGCTATGACCTTTTTATCTATTATCCAGCAACAATGGGCCTACAGTTTGAATGGTTGAAATTTCGATGCATCCATGTGAACTACAGAAGGAACGGTCAACATCACGTGAAGGTGGACCATCACTTTTGGTGTTGTCCTTTCAAACATAGTTCTCATGTGGGACAGCACGTGTCTTTTATCCAGTGCACAAGGTATTAAATGACGGCGTGACAGCCACTGTCGTCGCCGTGGGCCATGGGAGGGGATAAGGGAAACGGATTGGCTACTCCACGTGCCACTATGCCGGTGGGTGGTGGTCGGTGCTATGTGGGCACACTATGATGTACTTGTTGTTGAGGGTCAAATACTGCATATTAGATTCCATTTATTATCTGGATTTACGTACATAATGCCGTTTAATGGCCCGTTTTGCTGTGTTTGTGATACAGGGTGTAGTTGAAAGCATGAACTGTAAAAAGTTACTAAAAGTATGAATTTAACACTCTGTTGATGCCACAGGCAAGGGACACACTCCAGGGGACCAAGATTGACAAATATACACGGTCAGAAATCCGAGAAAAGTAAGAAATTGAAGCTCAAGTAGCTTGAAGGACATCCAGAACGCAAGATCACGGGGTTCCCAATATCGGTTCGACTCGAAACTTCATACGTTGCCTGAGGACCATAAATTAACCATACACGACAAAAATCATCCATTGGATCGATGTAGAAGTGGCCAAACAGACAAATCAGCCCATGAATCTGCGATCTGCGGCCCACCTGATATCTGGAACTGCCTCAATTTTATTCCCAACAGCTAAAATGATATGTCAAAATGGATGGATGGAGCGGATTCCAAATATACATCACAATAGACCCTACATGTATGTCGCATGTACATAGGGTATATGTGCACACGCCATGCACCGCGCCAAGGAGTTCGGTCAGCAAGCACGCTGACCGACTCCCTTCTTCCAAAACCGAAACTGCGAGCAGCGTCTTCGCACGGCCGCCGAATCACACTTGTGGGCCCCACTCGACGTCCGGAGTTGTGATCAGAGCCGTCTATTGCATACAGAGGTGGGGTATTAGCCCCACCTAGGCGTCGGTTCTATCCCATGCAAGCTATTAGAAGATCATGGCCGTTGAAAGTAGGATGAATGGCTGGGTTACAAATTCTGTGGGCCACACAAAAAATGCTCCAAAAATATCCCTTCTCGGACGGTTTTTCGTCCTGAAGCCAATGGACGGTGTAGATTTTCAAAAAGAAAGCTTAGTGGACCCCACCGATATCACAGCGGAAGAAAATTCTGTTTTCGCGTCCGTGTAATGCACGGCCGCTGGCTGTTTTTGCGATCAGCTGTGGGCCCCACACGTGCCCCATAAGCTCGATCTGAACCGTCCACCGTGTAGAGAGCTTCAAGAACTACAAAACCATGCTGACCTTTTGCACCCATGCATGCACACGTGTGAGATACAGAGGCCACAAAAGGGCTGTCCGGTAGCGTTCAAATATGATCTTTTAGTTATTTCTTCTCTGGGACACGTCAATGAACGTTCAAAACTACCCATTCTTTATTGAAATTTCGTTCTGAATCCAATGGACGGGGTGGATTTTCCAGAAAATGCTTCTGTGGGGCCCACCGACCACAACAGCGAAATGGTGCGAAAGGTTTCGCACATCCGCGAAAACCGACTTTTCCGGATAGTTTTAGCCCACCATCTTTGATCATATGGCAGATCTGAACCGTCTATCATGTAGAGGACCCAAGAAAGTACTAAGGGACGGTGTTTCTTTGGAATTTGAGCGAGGAAAGTGACGTGTTTCATGGTACCGAACTTGGCTCCGAAAATTGCACTCCGTGTCCTGCTACAACTCTGTCACTGACTCCAGCCTTCCAGCAGCTATAAAAAGAGGTTTTTGGATGTAGGAAGCATTCATTCAAGGTCTTGGGAGGAAGAACAGAGGGCCCGAGCTTGGGTTTCAACGTGGGCAGAGGAGAGAGAGAGGAGCTTGGTTTTTTTCTTTCCCTTTTCTTTTCCTTTTCTTTTTCTCTTTATTTATTTGGATTGAGCCCATCCATAGCAGGCTAAATCCTCCTAGCTAGGGCTAAGAGGTGAAGCTTGTAGTGAGATGGGAGATTTGATTTTATTTAAATTTTAATGCATGAATTGACGTTGATTTTAGTTAATTAATATGGGAATGTTTTAGGTTTTTAATGGTCTGTTGTGACTGAAATTACAATGGGTCTGCAATGGCTTTGAATATTTCCGTTCTCTTTAATGTTTATGATGTCAGGAAGCCCTTTTGTTCACCATAGTCTCCTGGGCATGGTCGGATGACGGTACCCTTCCTAACTTACATACATGTGATTGAGTGGTAATTAGTTTGATTCTGTTGTTTGCCATAGTCTTTGGGCATGGTTTGGTGATGGAATCCATTCTAATTTATCTTCCTTTCATCTCTTTGAAAACTAGATCAACGGCAGTTCAGTAATTTTCATGATTTTTGATGCAAGCATAAGTTCTCCCTGATCTTTACAAGTGGATCCTCTGAATTCCTAGTTTCCTATCTCTGATTTGTTTCCTAAGTTTTAGATTAATTATTCTACAAATATTCCAGCATTGCTAATTGATTTAGAATTCATCTTAGCCTAATTCTAGTTCTATATAATTTTAGATAACGTACAAGTTTCAGTCCCTTGGAATTCGACCTCGGTCTTACCGAGTTATTACTACATCACAACCCTGCACTTGGGGAATGAACACTTGTTTCATCCACGATGTTAATCCATTTTTACGGGTCATTTTAGGGCTTGATCCAAAAAATGAGAGGGATATGAATCTCAGGTGGACCACACCATAGGAAAACAATAGTGATTGGATATCCACCATTAAAATCCTCTTAAGGCCCACTGTACTGTTTATTTGAGATCCAATCTGTTGATTCGGTCATACAGACCCATACGAAGGGAAAAAAACAAAAATCAGCTTGATCCAAAATTTTTATGTCTCCCAAGAAGTTTTTAATGGTTGATGTTCATTCAACATTGTTTCCTGTAACGTGGTCCACTTGAGATTGGGATATATCTCTTTTTTAGTCTCAAATAATAAATTGATTTAGAAAAATAGATGGACGGCATGGATGAAACACATACATCATGGTGGGGCCCACAAAGCACCAACCACTAGCCATTTACTGCTGAGGGGAGTAGCCAATCCGTAGTGTATGTGTTCCATCAATGCCTTCTATCTATTTTTCTAGGTCATTTTGGGGTATGACACCAAAAACTATTTTGGGGTATGAGACCAAAAACTAAGTATATTCCAATCTCAAGTGGACCATATTATAGGAAACGGTGTTGAATGAATGTCGATCATTACAAACTTTATGGGGCCCATAAAAGTTTTGAATCAAGTTGATCTTTGTTTTTTCTCTTCATTTAGGTCATTGTGACCTAATTAACAGATTGGATGACAAATAAACAGTACAGTGAGGTCTAGGAGGATTTTAGTGGTGGATATCCAATCACTATTGTTTACATATGGTGTGGTCCACCTGAGATTTATATCCCTCTAATTTTTTGGACCAATCTCTAAAATGACCTCCACACACCAGGCTAGTAGAGGGGGATTAGCCAATCCGTCTCCAGACCAAGGGAAGTGGATTGGCTGTTGTACCACACACCAGCAATATAGCTGGTGTGGGTACTTCCGGTGAGAAAAGGAAGACAAGCATTGGGCCCTCGAGCTCGAGTTGTACTAAAGGTTCAAAATAAGATCAAAGCTACATGTCTCAAAATAATGTATTTATTATATCCACACCGGTTCATCCATTTTGTGAGATGGTTTTAGAGCATGATACCAAAAATGATTTACATCTAAAGCTTAATTGTACCCTACCAGATAGTGGTGGGGACAATGATTTGCACCATTAAAGCATACATAGGGCCCATGATAGCATTTATTTTCCTTCCAATCTATACATAAGGCCACACAAATCTAACTAGATGAAGAAGAAAAACAAACATCATATTGATTCAAAACTTCTACAACCCTAAAAGGGATTCCATGGTAAACGTTTAATACCTACTTCATTTTTTTTAATGCAATGTGGTTCACTTAATCTTTGGCCAGTCTTATTTTTAGGTTCAAGCCATTCGAGGAGCTTGCCAAATAAAAAGACGGCTAGGATATAAGACATACCTCATGATGGACTCCTAGAACTAATTGACTCAAGAGCTAGGTAGGTGGTGTGGTGTGTTGGATCTTTACTATTGCTCCAATGGTAAACTCTTAAGAGTTTCAACACCAGGTCGAGGGATCAAGTATCCACGGGTGGTGAAATCCCAGTAGGTGGTGTGTCTACCTGGCTAGTCCTATGATGTCACCAAGTTCTGCAGATCTTATCATTAGGTATGTGTTATATCTAAATTGTCTATCTACTTGGCAAGTTCATTGTAGCAATCGAGCCAAAAAAATTAGATAGATTAAAAGATCAAGTGGACCACGTTGCAAAAAGTAGTAGAGGATTGAAAATCTACTATTGAAATACAAATAACTTTTGGATAAATATGATATCTTTTTCCATGTCATTATCACCTTATGAACATATTTTCTGGAAAATAAATGATATGGCGTGTACTGGGATTTCAACGGTGAAAATCATTTTCACTGGGGCTATATATAGTGTAGCCCACATGAAATTTGGACTTTTTTTTTTTAATTCTTTTTCTGTTGACTTGTTAGTACACCTAATGTCAGTTCAAACTTAGCTGTTAGCCACCGCCACTAGGGAGTCGGTGCATCGGTGTTGAAACGAGGTATCTTTCACTCAGAGTACCCCTTAGGGTCATGAGATTTAGATATGACCCATTTTTGGGCTCGAGCACTAAAATGATCTCACACGGTTGAACGATCTAAATATAATAGATATATCATTGCAGGATGCATGTAACTTTGATCTTCTTTGAATCATCAGTGCAACTCCGAGATTGAGATGCATCAGCAGTCATCTACACATCACAACCACACCAGCCAGGTTGGTGGTGTGTGGTAGGTAGACCACATTGTTGAACGATCTAAATATAATAGATATATCATTGTAGGATACATGTAACTTTGATCTTCTTTGTATCATCAGTGCAACTCCGAGATTGAGATGCATCAGCAGTCATCTACACATCACAACCACACCAGCCAGGTTGGTGGTGTGTGGTACACCAGCCAATCTACTTCTTGAAGGACGCAGATTAGTACTCAACCCGTTGAAGTGATGTCACTAAATTCTTAAGCCCTTCTATGACATATGTGTTGTATCTACTCTGTCCATCAACTTGAAAAAATCATTTTACGGCATGAACTAAAGAATGAAGTAGATCCAATGCTCAAGTGAACGCATCACAGAAAACAGGGTACCGACACTCCGAATGAAACCTTTCAAGGCTTAGCATCATGTTAATTTGTGGATTGGCTGGTGTACCACACTCTAGTTATATAGGTGTTGTAGGTACATGTCATTGAAAGACGAGACTGACACTCCTCAAACTCGAGTTGTAGGAACGGATCAAAGGAGATCAAAGTTAAATGGCCCCCACAGTGATGTATTTATTATATCTACACTATTCATCTATTTTTAAAAATCGTTTTAATTTTAAAAATCGTTTTAGAGCACCATCCAAAAAAATGAATCATATCCAAAGATCATCTTGACCACACCACAAATAGCAATGGAAATAATGATTTTAGATATCATTTGGACCACACCACAAATAGCAGTGGAGATAATGATTTTTACGGCTAAAAAATTATTAGGGCTCACCATAATGGTTATTTTCCATCTAATCTGTTCATAAGATCACGAAGACATGAATGAAGAGAAAAAAAAAATTCCTATTGATCCAAAACTTCTATAATCTCAAAAAGGATTTCACTGGTAGACTATCAATCCCCCACTGCTTTTTGCAGTTTGGTCCACTTGATTGTTAGAATTGTGATATTTTTTGTCTCAACCTTTAAGTTGAGCTCGTCAAATGGATGAACAATTTAGATATAACACATACCTCATGATTAGACCCACAAAACTTACCAACATTAATACAATAGCAATATAGTTGGTATGAGGTATACTAGCCAATCCACTTCCTTGAGATCCAATTGATTCATAAGTCAACGAACATATAGAAGAAGGGAAAACACAAATATAAACTTGATCAAAAACTTTTGTAACTTCAAGGAAGGTTTTAAAAGTATCCATCCAATCCCCATTGTTTTCTACGACAGGGTTTACTTGAGCTTTAAATCTACCTTATTTTTCCAATCATGCCTTTAAATGATATCTTTAAATGGATGGATAGTGTGAAGACAACACATACATCACGTACAGGCCACCTTTAAATGATATCTTTAAATGGGTGAACAATATAAATACAACACATATATCATGGTGGGGCAACAAAACTTGGTGACCTCACATCATAGCTACCGACGCTGTCGGCAGCCAATCGATATTCGGGAAGTAGATCTAGTCATGCCCCGCTTGAAGATAATCCATTCAAGAGGTGCTATGTGGGGCCCACCTTGATATATGCCTAGTATATCAATGCCATCCATCCATTTTTCCAGTTTATTTTAAGGTATGGTCTCAAAAATGTAGCAGTTACAAATTGCAGGTGGACCGCATCATGAACAGTGGTCATCAATCATTGGAAACTTTTTGCTACAAAGGCTTCGGATCAAGTTGATATTTGTTTTTTCCCTTTACGGATGTTGGATAGAAAATAAACATTATAGTGAACCTAAGGAAATCTTTAGTGGTGAGCATTTTAATGACCATTGTTGCCTGTTGTAAGGTCCACTTAATACTCATATCAACTTAATTTGTTTTATTTTTTATGAAACCATGCCCTAAAATAAGCTGGCAACCACAATGCACGTATCTGAGTTGAATTGATTTGAACCGAGTCAAGTTCAGTCTAGATCGAACTCGACTCAGAAATTTTGCCCGAGCTCAAAAAATTTGCTCAACTTGGCTCGAACCCAGTTTCGAGTCAAACCGAGTTGGACTTTTCTGAGTTGAAACGAGCTAACTCGTTCGAGGAAAACAATCAGTACGGGCTACTTTCGTAGGGCACGCTCAGTTCATCTTTTACTGCGAGGGATCTGTTTAATTGTTGGGCCCACGCCATTCCATCAGCTCATGAATTTGATGGGTGCAGTGGATGTCATAAAAGCATCAATATGATGGCCCACACCATAAAAATAGTAGAGATTGAATGCTTACCGATGAAAACCTGTGAGTAATCACAAAGGTTTTGGATCAAGGTGGTATTTGTGTTTTCCCTTCAACCCAAGTCTGTGTGACCTTATGAACAGATTGGACGGCAGATAAACACATCGGGGTGAGGCCTAGGACGATTTCAACGGTGGTATCATTATTCCCACTATTTCTTATGTTGTGGCCCACTTGAGCTTGGGGTCTCTCTCTTTTAGTGCTCAGGCAGTTGGCAAAACAGATGGATGGCATAGATGAAACACGGACAGCAGGCAATCTTCATCCAACCAGGAGCGCTGTGGGGCCCACCTCAATGTCTGTATGACATCCAATCGAATCTTCAGTTTCGGCAGCTCATGTCATGACATGAGCCCAAAAATGAGTTAGATGTGGGCCACATCACAGGAAACAGATGGTGGAAAAGCCCACCATTAAAACCGTCTCGAGGCCCACCTTGACGTTTAGGTTTAGGATGAATCCGAACCGTTCACTACGTGACACCAACCGGGATGAAGGGAAAACCTAAAAAAATGCCTGCTTGACAAATGGGTGTTTAATGGGACAACACGTATTTCTTTGGTGGGGCCCACTATGATGTTTGAGACAAATCCACCCATCCACCAATTTCAACACGTCATTATAGGTAGTGGCCCAAAAAAATGAGGCGGATCGAAAGCTCAAGTGGCCCACACGAGGAAAAAACTATAGCATGGAATGCCCACCGTTGAAACACTTGCAGACAGCTGTGATTGACATATCTGACCCGTCCACCAGTTCGGCTTGATCATTTTAAGAATGGGCCAAAAAATGGAGCCGTATCCAATACTCTAACGGGACATGCATGAGAAAAGTGAACGGTCACGTTGAATTCACCTCTGTATCTCTGTCAGTTGACAAGATCGTCCGCATACCGTCATGTTTTAAGGCGTGGGCCCGAATATAAGGCAGATCCAAAAGCCAGGTGGGCCACATGGCTAGAAACAGCGGGTATTGAATGCTCACCAGTCGTGCGAACCACCATAATGTGTGTGAAACATCCACCCAGTCCATCACTTTCGCCGGACCATTGTAAGGCCTGGGCCCAAAATCGAGGCAGCCACAAAGCTCAAGTGGGCCGCACGGAAGTAAACTGCGGTTGTTGAACACCAAACATGGAAACACTTGTGGTTGACCGTGATTTTTTGTAACAAATCTACCCCGTCCATCAGTTTAACCAGATCATTTGAGGGCGTGACCAAAAATTGAGCAAGATCCAATCCAATACTCTAGTGGATCACACAGGAGGAAAGTGAACGCTAGCCGTTCAAGTCACCTCTCTGTCTCTCTGTCTGTTGTATAGGCAGTGCCTATTAAAGACACGCCGTTGACAAGATCATGCGGCTGACGGAAACGGATTGGCTACTCCCCTGGCCACGAGCCAATGGCTGGTGGTTGGTGCTCTGTGGGCACCACCATGATATATGTGTTTAATCCATGCCATCCATCTATTTTTACAGATCACTTTATGGTATGAGACCAAAAATGAATTATATCCTAATCTCAAGTGGACCACATTACAGGAAACAGTTTTTAATGAGCGTTGACCATTAAAAACCTTTTGGGGGCCATAAAAGTTTTGGATCAATCTGATCTTTGTTTTTCCCTTCATCTGGGACTTTATGACCTAATCAACAGATTGGATGTAAAATAAACAGTACAGTGGGCCTTAGTAGGATTTTAATGGTGGATATCCTATCACTATTGTTTTCATGTGGTGTGGTCCACCTGAGATTTATATATCTCTCATTACTTGGATCAAGCCTAAAATGATCTGTAAAAATGGATGAACGGAATGGATGAAACACATACATCACGGTGGGGCCCACATAGCACCGTCCACCAGCAACCAGGCTGATGGCAGGGGGAGTAGCCAATCCACTTCCGGGGCTGACCATGATGTTCCTTACAGTGGGTGCTGTGCTGAACCCAAACTATTAAACAGTCTGCGGCCCATCATGATGTTTGTAAGAAATCCATCCCACCCATCACTTTTGTGGGATCATTTTAGGGTAAGGGCCAAAAATTTAGGCAGCTCTAAAGCTCAAGTGGACCACACAGAAGGAAGCTATCGATATTCAACACCCACTGTTGAAACATTCTCGCAACCGTGATTTTTGTGACAAATCTACTCCATCCATCATTAGCCAGATCATTTTAGGGCGTGGAACAAAAATTAAGCCATATCAAATACTATAGTGGGCCACACAGCAGGAAAGTGAACACTCACCGTTGGAGTCACCTCTCTGTCTCAATCGGTTGTATCGGAAGCCGTGAATATTAAAAGTAGATGTTTGACAAGATCGTGGGCTGACCATGATGTTTCAGATAAATCCTTATCCACGGGTATCTTCAATAAGTTTAACTTGACAAGCTTGCAAATGTAACATGAGTTATGTGATTATTAATACCGTACAATATTCTCAAAGCATACAAGAAGACTTTCTTCGTCATCTTTCAATCTTCATCGTTAATATTTCGAAATTGCTTAATCTAATGAAGAGGCATAGACTGAAAATGATGGAGATTCAAAATTTAAGTGAGCTACACTTGGAAAACAATAGATATTGAATGCTCACTGTTCAAACAAATCCTGGGCCTTGGTAAAGCTGGAAGAAATTTTCATGGGACTATTTTAGAGCAGGAGCCTGAATTGAGGTAGATTCAAAGCTTAAGTGGGCCACACAAAAACAAACAGTATATGCTGTTCAACAAAGTGGACCACAATGCAAGAAAAGTGCATAATTAATGCCTACTATTAATACCCTAGTGAGACTATGATTTTTGTGTATTAAGTTCATATAAGAGAGAATGACTTTGTTAATGGTTTGGTAAGCATTATCAAATGATTTAGATGGTATATAAATCATCTAAAATGAGCTTGATCCAAAACTATTATGGGTTGAAATTGTATTTTAACGGTCGAAGCTCTTTCAAAACTGTTTCCTATAATCTGATCGTTTTAAAATTGGGATATACGAATATTTGACTTCAGACAATCTTAAAATGATCTGTTAAAATATATGGACGGCATGCATGAGACATATACATCATGGTGGGTCTCACGGAGCAGCGACCAGTAGCCAAAGGCTGCTGCCAAGGGGAGTACCAAATCCATTTCCCCGGTGCAAGCAGGCGTGTTTGGCGGGAGATGGTTATAACCGTCCTTTGCACCTGACTACAGACCTGTATTAGTTGAAGCGCCTGGATGGCTTCCAATTCCATGCCTGTCCAAGCACGCACTCACTCAACCCAATTCCATCCTGGTCGCCCACCCAAACAGGTCATAGCTAGGACGCTGGTTACAGCAATCCAGTGGGATTGCATGTAATCCACTGTCGCTACATTGGAAGGTATGCAATCCACCCTAATACAATCCAATCCCATTCAGAGTGCCCGTCCAAACACGCCCTAAAAATCCCAAGACTTTGGTGGGTTTCAACTGTAGTCCCATTTTTTTCAGCCATAGGACTTATTTAAGTTTTAAATTTAACTCCATTTTGAGTCCACACCCTTAAAATGACTTGGCAAAACTAATCTATGGGATGGATTTATCATAAACATCACAAAGGTGGGCCCCACTTACCTTTATTGGTTGCACGAGAACAGTAAAGGTCTATGAGTTGAGATTTTGGATTGAAAATAGTGATTTTATAGAAATAGTTTAAAATTAAAAGGTTCTCAATCCATAACCCAAAATGCAGGCAGTTATAAGAAAATTCCCTTTTATCTTATAAGCACCCTCAGGTATGGCCCACTTGAATTTCGGATCTCAGAAGATGTCAACGGTGAACGTATATACCATCATCAGTCCATTAGAGTTTTGGATCTGACTAATTTTAGGCTCGCCTCCTAATAGGGCTTAATAGGGGTTTTTGTTGGACGGGCTCCCTACAACAGTTGTATGAAACTCCGCTTATGGGAATGTATCCTCTCATCTCATGCATCAGATGTTATCCACAAAATTTGTGGATGGGAAACCAAGCAGAGGAAAACCCGTGGAAGAAAAAAGAAACTAATAGTCGAGCCGTAGGTGCGGAGCATTGAAATGCACTTACCATGCTCGGGCACCTCCTTCCCTGTGTACGTGCGCAGTACTCAAATCAGAACGGTCCAAACACTGGAGCACTGTAAATGGATTGAAACCCAAAAATTACACTGAGAGTATAATCGTAACTAGTCGACTGGCTGACCGATAATTAACGCTAATACAGAAAAGTAATAGACCGTCCAAAAATCAGCCAAGAAAATGTCCAGTAATCAGAGGTTCGGGGTAGTCAATCGAACTGATTTCATGAACATCACAATCTACTGTTTGTCCTACCATTTGGACGGGTCAGATTAGAGGCACATGGCGTGTACACAATAATACAAGTGGCTCGAAAGCACAACATCCTATCATTATTCATTCCCCACCCAATCAAAAGGCAATCGGAGGATTGAGAGAGAGAGAGAGAGAGAGAGAGAGAGAGTTATGGGGTGGTGCAACACCAATGTTCCGTACACCCCAGTTGTTCCTATGCACTCCTGCACCAAAAGAACAGCACAAGTGCTTTGGTCGACCAACCATCTCCAGCTACTACTACAAAGAAGAGGTGTACAATCTCTGGTACACTCGCATAGGCTCCAAGCTATCAACGGCTCTTATTCTCTCTTCATTGCACTAAAATCCCCTGCCTCTTCTGGGGATTACTCTGCCTTCCTTCCCATCAGGTACGCTCTTTTTCTAACATCATGCCCTTCTCTGTGTTCTTTGATATGGTGAAAATGACCACAACCTACTTTTGGTTGGTGGGCCCATCATGATAAGGGACTCAGGACGGTTGAGATGTAAGGGCACACTTCTTGTGCAACATCTTCCTAAACATGCACTGGTTTAAAAATCAGGCTTGTCTGATCATCTGGTGGGCCACAATTGTATGAGAATTGCCACCGTCGACTACAACTGTGGCCCATCGGATGAATGGACGGTCGTGGATTTGAGCCCGCGTACGGTCCACCTTATGGATGACCCAGTTCTTTACTCATGCAGCAAGCTAGCAAGAACGCAATGGAGCCCTTCACCATCTTACTCATGGCGGTCCACACGTGTGCAGACCCAACTTGTGTGCACGCTTGAGAACGCGCCAATAAAATAGATGGCATGAACATCCAAGCCATCAATGAGGCGCAGATGTATTGGCCCAAAAAACCATCCAGACCACCCATCAGGTGCTGCACTGTGTTTGAAACAGACATAATGATAAAAGAATCCTGCCTTAGCTATCCGTTTTGTTTACAACACCATGGCCCACCTAACGAATCGACCGGCACGATTTTTAGAGTGGTCCATCTAGATGTAGGTGGCCATTAGATTGATGGATCAGATCGTGCTGCAGCATCTAGAGGGTCGAACAGATTCTGAAACGATGGGCCAAGCTCGAGCCTAGCAATTGCAAAATCTTCAAGTAGGCCCAGAACAAAAGCCCAGCCCAGAAACAGTTCAAAACCCAGGTTTGGACAACCCTAGCCTAGGCCTGGCTGATCGACAGCCCTAATTGCAGAAAAGTAATTCCAGTTCTCTATAAAAATGTATAATCGAAATTGGAACCAACTTCACACATGGATACCTAAATCCACCGATAAGGATCCAATGACGACGGGCTATAAGCATCTTACACAATGGGGCCCACATGATCAGCAGGCTGAGATCTTTCTCCCATGTACCAAATCATCCATAATGTGAGGTGAGTAACCACATAGAGCACTCGCCTACCGCTGGCATGGTATTCCTCTTCCATCAATCCATTCGGTGCAGACGGTTAAAATTCTTCTATCAGGGTCCACATGCATGGCATATTACATGATAGGGCCCACATGCATACCTGTACCCATGGCAACAAGTTATCATTTCAGTTCAAATCTTCCAAAGTCTTATATTCTCTCTGTTTTTGCTCAGCGCGGTGCTTTTCTTTATCTACTGGATTGCCAATTTCGTAGTTCCGGACATGATTTCCAAGGATTTTGAGTCAGAGAAGCCCAGCGAAAAACAGACGCTCGAGGAGTTGATCGCCTCCCAAGCTGAGAAAGGAAACAAACCGGACGGCATTGATTCAAGCGGACGTACAAGAAAGAGGAATGCTCGGAAGAAAAGCTCCAAATTGTGATAAAACAAAAGACTGTATTCTTCAATTTTCTTTAATCTTGGTAGAGTTTTATTGTCATGATATGAACTACCAGCAGGATGTCCCACCACATTGACTGGCTCTCAGCCATTCCACCAGAGCCAGAAATCTCTTCAATTCCACTTTCCCTTTTTTTTTTCTTTTTTCTTTTTTTCTGGACAGGGCAACGAATCAATGAACAAACTTATGAGATTTCCGGCAGACAATTATTTACAGATTACATCTCAATTTTCATACAATATTTTATAAATAATATCTGTCCAAATGACTTTAATCAATTATTGTCCAATCGTTATCATCCAGACATGATGGTGCAGCAGCCTCCGACGTGTTGGGTTTTGGCATCTTCTTGCCAAATAGCGACGATTTCCCATCAAAGAACTGAGAGAATACATGTGTTTGTTGCTCGTATGATTTCTTTTGTTCATTCAGGGCTGGTTTGGATGGAATTTGTTTATCATTACCAGCGAAGTTGAGGCTGATTCTCATAAATCGGCGCCTAGGTTCATCAGCGACCGTCTCTTCAGACGGTTTTGTGACTGTCAGGCCTTCTGGGTCAAGTAAAATTGTCTCTACCGTTTCATATACCTGCAACAAGTATTGTAAAATAAGATTTTGCTAAATCATCATCGTATCAAACATATTTAAAGAAAATGCAAGGGTGAATTATCATCATTTCTTTCATTGTAGTGATCTAGAGTTTAACAGCTAGAAAAGAGTTGTAATAAAGCCCACATACATCTCTCCACGCAGTCACACATGCTGTACCAGTGTGGGACATCCGAGCCATGCATCAGGTGTATGGTACTGGGTGATTACCTAATCTAAAAACTAGACCACTCCATTCATCAGGCATGACACAAGTATATCAAATCAGGGGACAGGTTTTATAACTGATAGTTGTTTTTGTATGAGTGGCCCCGTCTGATGAGTCTATAACCCCAATTTTCAGGCCCTGCCATCTACATAGTCAGCTAACCTGATGTAATGATCATATGTCCTGCACACGCCAAGTTGGCATGTAGCTAGCCATTGCTATTTATTTATCAGAATCCATTTTAAGCAGGGCCTCTGGTTCACAACACCTAATAAGTCGGAACAAGCAGTGAGCTTCTTTTCTCTGTTTGTTATTTGATCAGAAGGCGATGAGGTTCACAGTAACAAAGGTATTTCTTTCTTTTTCTTCTTTTTATTTATTTATTTTTTTATTTGATGGATGACTAATAACAACAGTTCAATATAATCTTTTCATACAGTTGGAAAGTGGATAGCCATTCCGTACAATGCATACCTGGCAAAGATCATCAATGTAGTCACTGCACAAGTCACCCTGACATATGGCGATCAAGTAGTCTTTGCAATCATAGAATAGCTTGGATAAGTCACTATTACTAGGAAGCGCAGCTTCTGCAATTGCGAAGCTTGAGCTTAGCTGAAAATTTCAAAGAAACAGACCCCATCAGCATCATAAAATAGATAATGTCTGCAAGTCAAATATCATAAAACAACGGGAAAGCTAAATGCTTGATGTACACATCTGATACTTGTGCCAACAAAAGGAAAAAGGGAAAGATTTAAAGTGAGTCTACTCTTAAATTTAAAGAGTAAAATGCTCACAGTACATTTTTCTTTCTTTCCTTTTTCTTTTTAGATGGTAACAAATTTCATCGAAGAAAGCAAAATTTAAAGAAAAAGAAAGAAAGAAAGAAAGCAAAGAGCATAAAGAAACTTAGAGCTAAATGCACGTGGTGCACAATTTTGAACTTTAAGTACAAGATGAATTTCCATCTAGACAAATGTCCTAGTACGCATAATATCAAATAGAATGTGGTACGGATTTTATTGAAAAAGGACACAAAAGTTCCACATTAGTATTGTCTTCAATAGAAGGAATTTTGAAAACAATTGATATTCGTTTTCAGATACAAAAAAAGGCATCCGCATGCAAGAAATCACAGGAAAGAAGATTTTATGGATGTCTCTTCGTTGGGGTAACTACACATGAGCACACTGGACTGCCCATTGCACATCAAATTTTGGGAGAAAATATAATGATATGACTGGCTTTTGTGAATAGTCCCGACATTGTCATTTTCTCAATATATCTTATGATAATGGTATAGTTCCAAAAGGGAAGCGCTAACATCTTCCTGTTTTTGTTTGCACATGCTCATTAACGCAGAAATCAAAATTGTTTCCATTCCTAAGTGGAAATAGGTTTATGCAAATCATCAGGAATTGGTGTGGAAATCAATTTCCTTAGGGCCTGTTTGGGTTCGTGGAAAGCATAGGAAAGGAAATAATGTATCTCAAGAAACCTTATTTCCAGTAAACTGTGGAAAAGAAAACATTATTTTCCTTGTTTTCTTTTCAACAGGATTTTCCTATACTAAATAAAATAAAATAAAATAAAAAGGATTTTGTTGTTCTTCAAAAAAAAAAAAAAATCTAGGGAAATTTTCTAGGTAGCCACTGGCATGTGCAAAATTAGCATGTGGCACATGTGGTATGTTTGAAGATGGACGATGACCATGTGGCATACGTGGCATATGTGGGTTCTTGAAGCTGAATCGTGGCACATGTGGTACATGTGAGGTGCTTAAAGTTGTATAGTGGCACATTTGACATGTAGGTAGGGCACATGAAGCTAGATGGCAAAATTTGTGCACATTGACACATTTGGCACATATGGCATATTGGGAGTGATTGAAGATGGACGATGGCACATCTGGTACATTGGTGTATGCGGGTGCCTTGCACGTGTGCAGTGCCAGGAAGATGAATGGTGGTACATGTGGCACATTAGCACCTGGAGTGCAAGAGAAAATGGAATGGTGGCACATGTGGGATGCTTTGCATTTGTGGGGTGCAAGAGAAGATGGATGGTGACAGATGTGGCACATTCACATAGGTGGCATAGTGGCATGTGTGGAGCATAACGAATGATGGACAATGGTTCATTTGGCACATTGGCACATGTGAAGCGATTGAAGATGTATGGTGACACATTTGGATTTAACTGTCGAGAAACTCATTTTCCTTCCGTTATAGTAAATGTCTTTCTTAGGGGTGGAGGTAGGAAAATAAATCCAACAAAGATAGAAAGCGGGAAACGATATTTCCCACAAATTCAACAAAGAAAGGCTTGACAAATAACAAAGTTAGTTTCGTGATAAACAATGTTTCCTTTCCTTTCTTTCCTCTCTAAGAATCCTAACAGGACCCTATAGAAATATCTGAGATATTTTTAAGTAATCTACGACTTTGTTGTTGTGGTGGTGGTTGTTATCATCATCATTATTATGATTACTATTATCATTTTCATCGTTATTAATTTTTTTGAGATCATTATTATCATTATCATTTTTTTAAAAGATATCATTACTATCATCATCATCATCATTACAAGGGGGTGAAGCACATGCAACACGTGGAGAGAGGAAACAAGAGAGATGATTATGAGTGAGAGAAAAGAAGGAGAGAAACAGAGGGAAAGGATGAGACTACATAGATGTAGAGCTGGGCACGGGACGACTCGACTAGCCCAACTCGATCCAAACCGAGTGGGTGAGTCAATCCGAATCGAGTTGACTTTCTCCAATCCAAACTCAAACCAAGTCGAGTTCGAGTCACCCAGTAACTCGACTCAACTCGACCCGAAATCGAACTCGGTATTGACTCGACTCGATCCGAAACTCAACTCGTACATATATATTTAAAAAAACTTAGATTTGATGTTTCATATCTGAGATGTCGTGTAGCTGATGGAGAGGCTGCAATTCTGTCAAGTGAATCTAGGTTTTGAGTTGTGATTTTAGCCTGTGGATACCTGCTACACACAACCAGACTCCGGGTCGAACTCAGATGCGGATTAGTCCAAACCAGACCCGAACTTGAATCGGGTCAGGCATGCTAGACTCGGTACGGAGTCAAATCGAGTTCGGATCAGGCCTATTTCAAAACCGGATCGAGTCAGATCAGCCCTAACTTGGTCCGACTCGACTCGATGCCCACCTGTACATAGATGTGTCATATACACGCAGAGAGAGAGAGAGAGAGAGAGAGAGAGAGAGAGAGAGAGAGAGAGAGAGAGAGAGAGAGAGAGAGAGAGAGAGAGAATGGTTTAGTAGTAGAAGATCCATCCCAACTTTTTCCAATTTTGTGGCCCACTATGGATCCTAATCTCCATCATTTTCAGTCTGATGTTTTAATATGATCAGGCACAAGAGATGCATGGATCACATGTCACGCATGCACCATGGCGGGTCCCACATAATGCTTGGTCGCACAGGCTCCTGATGCATGCTTTTGGCGCAGGATAACCACAACAAGGAGAAGAGGTGCAGGCTACTCACATGAGAAGGTTTGTCTATTTACATAAATATCCTTTCTTTTTGCTAAAAACCCTTCCCATATCCTAGAATTTTAAACGTCTCCTAAAACTAATAGAGAGGGTAAAATTGTCCTTGCTCCTTGCTTTTGGGGGTATAGTCTAAGCCATTTAAAGGATTTTAAGTGAATTCTAAACCGTGGGTCAGATGACAACAGCCACATTTTCAAGTCACAAAATACCCCTATATATAATTTTTAAATATCCTCCTATATCTTTAAAATATTTAAAGTTCTCCGCAACCGGGGTACTAATTGCAGGAGCAAAAATGTCCAAAAGATGCTCGTGCTATATATAGTAGAGATGGATGTTGTTGTTGTTGTCGTTGTTGTTGTTGTTGCTGCTGTTGGTGGTGGTGTTTTAAGTGTTGTGTTTTGAGAGTTATACCAGTATGTCTTTGAGGTGAGATGATAACATTGGAGATAGATAAGAAGAGAACTTACTACAGAAACAAATAGCTGTTCAAAAAGCTCAGAAGGTGAGATGTCTTCTAAAACATTTAAGATGCTTTCCCTACAAAATCAAACCATTCAAAGTGTTTGTTAGATGAAATATTTGACTGACAATGGTAGCTGAAGAATGGTTTCCAACTTACACTGCTAGATCCTCATCAAAAAGTGGTGTTTGTTTAACAGCAGGCAACGGTCTAGCCGTTTCCCATAGTTCACGCCACAAATTGCCTAGTCATGATCAAGTAAATGTAGATCAGCAAGACGCCAATGAAGGGGGCCCCAAAAAAATTCAAAATATGCACGGGTGAATTTTAACTACATGTATTTTATACAGAGACTACCTAAAACCATTGCACGTAACTTTCACATTCAACCCAGCTCATATTCCAATGTGCAACATATGGCAGACATCTGAACCATGTGTAAGGTGTGCCCACCATAAAGATCACCTGGCACAACACTCAGATGAGTTCACTCATCAAACCAGCTCCATTGTATGAGAATGGTTTAGTCTGAATCAACATACAGATGTTGCCCACCTGATGAGTTAACCACCAGGTGATCTTCATGATGACTGATGAAGCCCAGGCACAGCCCAGATGTCCCCATTAACGAGAAACGTGAGCTGGCTTGTATGTGAACAATATGTTGTAGGTGACCATTCCTGTATGTATAATTAGTTAATTACTGGAAAATGTACACCGATTGCACAGATCCTCTTAATTTACCAGATTTATTTATTTATTTTGGAAATAACCAGATTTACCATACAATTTCACACCTACTTCAACAACATGATGTAGAATAAAAGAGAAAGAAAAGGTTTGACTAGAAACAGCCCCAAAAATGTCAATTCAATAGGCTTATAAGCAATGATCATTGTAACATCACATGGTGTAATGTAGCAAGAGGTAAAGCAAAAGAAGAAAACATCAGGAGAAAAGATGTAGAGAGATTAGACTGCTCTCATCTAATATCCTTTTATTGTGAAGCCTGAAACATAAAAGATACAATGTCCTGTAGGACCATCAAAGGAAAAGTGCACACATAATAATACCAACTACCCCACACAAGTACACACGTACACCTGCACACCCACACACAATCACCTAAACTACCCCTCATGTTGGAGCAAAGATGTCACACATGCCCAACTCACACACAATCACCTGTAGTTGAGAAGGAATGGCCGGAATATCTGCTAATTATTCATTGAACCACACATTTGAAGTACAGAGCAACTGGAAAGAGATCTTCTCACGAATAAAGTGACATCAACTTCAATATGCTTTGTTATCTCATGAAAACTAGATAAAATGCAATATGAATAGTTGCCTGATTGTCACAGTACAGTGGAGCTAGAGTAGAAAACTTGATTCTCATGTTCCAAAGAAGGGATCCAATCCACATAATCTCATGGGTGCCATGAGCCATATAGAGATATTCTGCCGCCATAGATGAGAAAGCGACTACTCTCTGATTCATGCTTTCAAAGAGAAGATTACCTCCCAAAATGAAACTCACCTAACGCAAAATCAATGCAGGTCGACTCATCAAGTGGGCCACATCATCAAATCAATGGATGGCTAATGGTCTGACTCGATGTACAGTGTGGCCACCTAATGAGCGGTCAAAATGATATTTGAGATAGGTGATCTCAATTGCCGGGTTCACCTCTGTCTAGGATGGATGTCGTAAAAATGACACATTAATGGGAAAAGACGGGTTGCAGGCTAAGTTAGCATGTCCATCCAATGCACCAACTATGTCCCCTTTTTCTTTACGTACTATTCTCCTTACTATACCTGTTGCTATAGCATTATAGACTGTATAGTTACTCTTGTTCCCATCGGGATAAATCTGACCTCTTCCTCTGTTCCCACCTACATATATGGGATACTTTAAGAAGTGAATGTCTTTCTGATGCAGGACATGGAAATTAAATGTGATATACAAGATTTCAGGCTTAAGATCACGTTAGTTCATAAACAATTACACAAATTCCATATCCCACACGAAAGTCCAAACATTCAATTCAGGGGAATCTATGCGGGTCCAGGCCTACACATGATAGGGCTGGATCAATAAAAATTATAAACCAAACGACACTCAAAGATAAGAAATAATCACCCACACATGCATAGTAATCAGCCCTTAATCCAAGGGATTCAGAAATTCTAATTC